>VXAX01004442.1:293247-448693 GCA_013399835.1 Leptocoma aspasia | reverse complement strand
CAACAAATATTACTTTATATATATATATATATATATATATATGTATGTATGAGGAAAAGTAAATAAAAAGCTATTACTAAGAATAATACTCTTAGGCCCACTGTCCTTCACCTGTCTGGGGTTTAGGACATCATTGCATTTACTATATTTCCAGCCCAGTACCCAATTACAATATTTTGCTAATAGTTGACATCAGCCAATACGATTAAAAAAATCATCTGTAAGATTTATGGAGACTGTAAGGCTTAAAACAGAACAGAAGTCATCTTCAACTGAAGAAAAATTCCTGGGACAACAGAGTAAGCTATAGTTAGAGTGGAATTTCAACTAGCTCTCATTGTAATTTGCAAACATAAACTGAAGTGGTTACTGTATATTCTATGGTAATAATTTACTTTTAGAGATATCTAACACTAAGCAATTGGCCAGGAGCACTGTAATATATTGATAATGAATTATCTTTGAGCAGCACTTTGCATCTAAATGATGCCAGTGTACTTTCTAGATTAAATACCTGGCTGTTGTAATGCCACCGCAGCTGGAGTGATTTCAGAGAATCCACACTTGTACACTTGAGTGAAGGATGCAATGATATTTTTCTTTTCATGCACGTTGACATTCAGCCATCAGTGAACAGCTGTCTGTCAGCTAACAACACTGCTTCGTGTGACCTCAGACAATAGTGGTATAAATGAAACCTGCAGGGAAATGAAACAGACCCAAATCATAACCTGAGAGGTTTGCATCTGAATAAATCTGCCGGGGCCCAATTAGCAGCACTGTTACTGATTCACATGCTGGAACACATAAAACATTATTCAGCTCTTGATTTTTCCCCTATAAATATGTCCAAGAACAGACATTTTTGTATACAGACTTGTTGAGTCCTTTAGGTACCTAATCACTACCATTCCCATCACCAAATCCTTCATGGTGGCAGTGAGATTCCCCCCAGGTAGTTTCTTTGCACATCAAAGTCCTTATATTCCTTTCACATGTGGCAGAAATCCCACAAGAAGTCAGGTAAAAATAAAAATAAAAGTGACTCAGAACCTTGTGATTAAGCTTCAAGCAATTTATCTAGGATTGATCAGCTAGCTCAAGTCAAATATTAATTACTCACATCTGTTCCTGAGGTAGGTGGGTCTGCCAGAGCCCTCCAACACTTGGATCCAGAAGGCAACTTTCCCGTGTTCATGGGTGCTTGGCTCCAGTGTTTTGGCTGGGGTTTTGCCATCTCTCCTTTCTCTGACAGAATGCTGTGCTATTATAAATGAAAAACTCCATCTGCTGTATGGGAAACCAAATTGCAGCTAACATCCATGTATTTCTCTTGCCCGTGCTCAGGGAGGGGACTGCCATTCTGTACTGTCACAGGGCTGTACAGATACAGACGGGCTATTTGTGTGTCTTAGACTCCTTTCCACCAATATGTTGTAACAACAGAAGAAAAATAGTTAGTTCTGACATGGACTCCATGAAGGTGGAGTTGCTTCCACACAAGTAAGCCATTGGGATCACCCCAGAGCTGTGTCACCAAGCACAGAAGGGGAGGGACTCCCATTGATTTCCGGAAGCTCTGGATCAGGTCTGAGTGCTCTGCACCACTTTTCCGTGCCCCCATTTTCCACAGTGCTTGGCACAGCTCCAGGGCTCCCACAGATCCACCTGTGGGCTCACAGCCCTCAGCAGGCTCCTGCAACACCTCAAGCAGAGGAAGAGCAATCCCTGCAGGAAGGCACAGGGCTCCTGAACAGTGGCTGGAGGAGACAGACCACTGAAGAAAGTCATTAGGGTGTTTAAGAAATGAGACTACAAAATCTTAGAGATTTGCACTTCAAATAGCCAGCTCCCTGGTGCAACACAGTCCTTACCCCGTGGCAGCATCTCATAGCAACGCCTCATTAATTTGTCTAAATATTTTTCCTTTAATGGACCCCCAGCCTCTCCGACTCCTCTTGCTTGTATGCACCTACCCAGAGCCCTTCCTGCAGAGGCAGGCACGATGCTGCTGTGAGCTGGCAAGGAAGATGGCAAGGAGCAAGGTGGCCATGACCACACAACAGAGCAGGATAGCCTGTTCTTTGCCCCAGGGAGCCAGTAGTGCCTCGCACAGGGGGCCAAGGAACCAGAAGGAGGGGCAGTATGTTAGGAGTACTTGGGATGTCAACAGCATGCTGAGGCATCAGGAACAAAACCCTGATGTTGCAGGCATCATATTCTCTCAATAAATCTGTTAATAAAAAAGAACAAATACTACAAAGTTTGGTATTAAAATACAAAACTACAGAAAGACACCACAGTAGCAATTCCAGACAAAACTAAAGAAATCTGTAACAGTAGTCGAGATCAACTGAGAAAAAGACCTTAACACATGATGAAGAGGGAACCTGAAGCCCACATCTTATTCTTTTGCTCTGGGGTTTCAGAAACCTACCCAACATTTAGAACATTCAAAACTTAAGAGATTTAAGAAACAGCAAAATACAATCAATGAACTTTATCCAGTTGTCAAAATGTCAAAGTTGTTTTTAATGTATTCCCATCACTTTAACATTTGCCTCAACCTTTCAGTGGTTTAATATCTACTCCTGATACTTCTTTTCTGGTACATATTAAGGAGGGGACCAGGATAACTGTACTTGCATCATCAGGTTTGGAATGTTGTGATCCCAAATTAAAAAGCATTGTTTATTGTATTGAGTTCATAAAGGCTGTTCTCATATTTTACATATGTCTGAATGCTCTCGTTTGATGCCAGTGTATGTTGTGGTGTAGATTTATTTTATTGTTAATTCAGTTCCTGGTTGAATGGTTTGTCCCTGTTCACCCCTATGTTCTGTTCCCAGATGGCTGTTCCCAAGAATGTATCCTCCCTTAGCCTTTTCCTATAGGTGTTTACCCGCCTCCTTCTCCACTCAATGTAACCCTGCCTCCCTTTTCCTGCCAGTCAAGTGAACCCTGCCCTGTTTTCCAGAATATTCCCTGCCAATCCTACCCTGGACCAATCCCTGACCTTTCCTTCTAAATGCCCATCACCCCACACTCGACGCCCCATAGATTTTGTGGTCCCCCCGTCCCACCTACCAGTTCCCATTTGCTTCCCATACGTTATGTAATCCCTGTTTCTCCTCCCTGCTGAGGTGCCATTGGCTACTGCTTTGTACCCACCCCCTGATCTTGTTTGGTTCAAAAGCCTGTGCACAGAGCTGCTCAGGGCTCTTCGCAGCCTGTTCCCTCTGGTGCTCCCTTTTGTGTACCTGCTGCCCTTTTTGTCTTACCTACCACTCTCCAAGTTAATAAATCCAGAACCTCAACCTGTGAAGAGACTCTCCTTCATCTTTTACTTGACCCTTGAGGCAGACAAGACCTTCACCATGGGGTAACTGCCCTGAGGTTCTGCTGTGGGCTCAAACCGCAGTTCCCCACACCTGGCACAGCTTGCCAGCGTTCAGGAGGAGCTAGCCTGGGTCCAGTGGGACGTGTCAAGTGTCCACAGCCTGTAATCTGATCACACTTACGGTAAAGGGTCACAGTGTGACACATTCAGAGCCATCATGGCAACCCACTGGGCTACTGTGAACTCACTACTTTTCAAAAGTCTACATAAATATCCAGCTCTAAGGCTGTGAGACACACTCATGAAGCACTTTTTATTTTTCTGGGGCAGTAGGTTGCTCAAGTGCCATTCAAGCTGTATGGCTTTTTTTTTGGTCACTGTTCCAGAATTCATTGTCAGGAGACAGCACTTGAGAATTCAGAGTTTCCAAAGATTTATAAATCAACCTGGGAAAAAAAGCCCACAGAAATAAATAAGAAAAGCATTTAAAATAGATTCCTGAAAAAAACACTGCCCTGCTACAATAATAAGATGTCCAAACTATTTTTATACACAGGATCTACCCTTGGCAATTAGACTGTGTTAGATAATCTGGAGAAGAAAATTAGTTTGTGATCATTTAAGATTAATATCTGATATAGAGCTATGCTTTTATGTCTGCTCTTATGTCAAGCTGTCAGATAAAGTGCTAAAATAGAAATAAAACGTGTACCAGATTTCCTTTTTTGTCTGGCTTTAAGAAAAGTATACTGAATGCCCCAAATAAATGCTCATTATGTTACTTTTCTTAAAATCAGATTAGTGAAAAAATAGTGTAGCACATAAAAAATTCCTCTGCTATCTTAGGTTAGTTGGCAGGGCCTGAGAGAGTATAGACATTCCTTTTATCTGATGGAATAAAATCTTTCTTCCTGGACTGAGCTATGGCAGCTTTATTAGTATTTTCTCTTTTTTTTCTCTCTTTTTTCCTGTAGAAAAATGCTGGTGGTGAAGGAAGCAGACTTATCTTTGGTAGGACATTATTAACCTAGACTTTGGGAAGCTGCAGTTTGCTGCTCCCTGCAGGCTAGGAAAATCCACACTTGCACTGAAATAAATTCCCTGAAGGAGCTGGGATATTATGTCTTCCATGCCACTGTTCACAATCTGGAAAATAAAGGTCGAGTATTTTGTCACTTTAAAGGAGACATGAAAGATTGACACTGTTTAACTTACAGGTAGTCTGGATACAGATATCCACTAGCAAATTATAAAAAAGAATTCATCACTGAGTTTCATCTCTTCAGCTGAACAAAAGTGTCACTTGTAATAAGTAGAACATTTATCACCTCATACTGAAAAATATTCTAGCATGTGTATAGTGAGACATAAGGAGACAGAAACCTGTGCTTGGAGGGTTAACTTCTCTAGGATGAATGGAGGTTGGTGCCTTTGTGATCTACAGGATCTGGAGTCACAGAGCACCTTCGAGTTTGGGGTTTGTGCAGTCATCAACGCAGTAAGTGTCCTGATCGGTGACAGGTGCTCACAGGCTTTGCAGTGCCACAAACAACACTGACAAAGAACAGGCTCAGAAACCATTTGAACAACCACTAATCTTCTGTGGTTGTTCAGAGAGATCAGAGATTTAGGGATGTGCCATAATATAGTGCAGGGTTTTGATTTCTTTTCACATTGCGAGGCTAGGGAATGTCCGTCCCTGAGCCCTTAAAGGTATGATCAAAATAAGCACACACAGAGCAGAGGAATGCAGCACATTTGTCAAGTGGGGTATCATGATGTCTCCAGGAAGACACTTCTGTCAGTTGTGGAAGCTTCCTGAACACCGGTGGTGTCGTCTAATTAGAAGTATTACCAGCTGTAGAAGAAAAAACTACTTAAAATTGGGACCAAAACTATTAATTGAACTTTTGGAAATTAATGCCATCTACAAGCCAAGCAGCACAGGTTTGTCCATTGCCCAGCAAGGCTGATTCACAAATTAAGGCATCAAAAATTATGTAATATTGTAGCAAATGTCATTTCTGACTTCTGTGTTGAGAAACTGTGGAGAAAGAGTTTCCTTTGGCAAGCATATCAATGCCTGCTCTCATCTACAGCCTGCCTTAGTCCTCGATGATACACGTTAGCACCTCCTTTGATTTCTGGGCTAGCGATGAGCGATATTCCACAACATGTGGTTCTCACTACCAACACCTTCCCACCAAGAGCAAGACCATTCTCCCAACAGTTATTCCTTGCACCATCTTCATATCTGTTTCAATAGTTTTTGATCAAAACAGCCTGGAAATTCTGCATACAGTGCAAGTTGTCGATGCACATATAGCTTGAACAGTAACCATGGCATTGCTCTGCCACCACTGTGCTTTTAAGCACCCAGCCTGAGCAAAACACATGTGAAATCTCCAGATGTGCAACATACTGCTCTCATGAGCTTCTTGGCAAAAAAACCTGCCAAATTAACACCCTGTTAATGATTTAATCTGGCACTCACACAATGAACTGAAATTGCATAGCTTATGAGGAAAACTAGATCAAGACTAATGTCTCAAATTTCTTATTTAGGAAAACCTTCCAAAATTTTTTTAGATGATAGGTTGAAAATTTCCTTCTTTTTTCCATGTGAGGTGAGGCTGAAGGAGACGGGACTCCTCAGCTGGGAGAAGACTTAGAGGCACCTGATCAATGCACATTGATTAGAAACACCTGATGGGAACAAATGATGGTGGGGAAGCCAGACTATTCTTCGTAGTGGCCACTGATGGGACAAGAGGTAACAGACACAAATTAGAACACATGATATTCCAAGTGCACACAAGAAAACAATTTTTTACCATAAGGGTTGTCAAAATCTGGCATAGGTTAAATTAACCAAGAAAGTTGTTGAGTCTGCATCCTTGGAGGTGTTCAAAACCTGATTGGACATGGTGCTGGGCAACCTTCTGTTAGGTGACCCTGTTTGAACTGGGGAGTTGAACTAGAGCTAAAGGCTCTAGGCTAAAGGTATTCTGATGGATCACACTTCATATGTGGTTCATGCTAAAAACTAGACCAAAAACTAGACCAACTAGACCAAAAGAAAGGAAATACAGATTTTCCTGACACCTTATTTCATCCTTCATTGCTGAAAATAACTCCATGTTTTCAGTCAAAATTAGTGAAGAAGGCGAATACCAGTGAGGAAACTAAGTAATATATCTAAGGACTTGGGGCTCTGTTGCTGCAAATACTTCAACTGGTAACTAGTTTTCTTCTAATAGTTTCATTACCACTGGTCGTACTAATTATTTGCATGACTGGAAACATAAGTCAAGTTCCAGTCTATTAGTAAGGTGACCCTGAAGGCACAGACTCACCAAATAGGGATGGGGACCAAGATGGAATTTACTTAATGTGATTTGAATATTCATTATATAATTAAATAAAAAGAATCACGAATATATCTCCATTATATAGTTCACATTAAAATGTGAAACTACAACCAATAAATGTAGCTCATTTGAAAATTTATGTCTGGCCAAGCCTGCTTATAGTGTAAGGCTCAGTTCACATCTTCTTAATGTTCTCTCCATCACATCTCAAATCCACAGGTATCCTTTTTACTTTTTTGAAAAACCAACACCTTATAGTCTTGCCTAACTTCATAATAACATGTAGAGTTACAACCACCAAATCTTTGACCCAGAACTGCAGCTTGGGAACAGAATATACACATGAGGAAAATGAAATGGAAACATGCTAAATTTAAAAAATAAAATAAAAAAATACACAAACAGTACTTTTTCACTTTTGCTGTTTCAGTTGTGTCATCTACATAAAAGATTAGCAAATGGTAAGAGAAATGTGGTATCTGGCTGTGAACTAAAGAGTGTTTTTAACAGGCCTCAGAAACATATCTGTTGCGAAGTAAGACCCTCAGGTCTCTTATGTAACACTGAATAATTAGCTTCAGTAGTGATAAACTGCTTCCAAATGAATAAGCTTTTGATAGGAAATGATCAAATTTCAGTGAAAATCTGATAATGAGAAAATTGCTCATGGAAAAAAATGGCTTGACACCTGATGCATCCCTTAAAAACAAGGACTTCTTGGTATTATCTCATTTAATAGAGATATTGCAAACAATAAAACCTCCAAATATTACTAATACTAAGCAGTTTTCATCTGATTAAAATGTATTAAAAATGAAATTTAAATTTATCTAGAGTTAGAACTCTATTCCATGGTGTTTGTTTTTTTGTTTTGCTTTGGTTTTTTTTTTTGTTTTTTTTTTTAATAGTACAATCTGGTCAATCTGGTTTTGTACTTCAAGTTTATATTTAAATTTATGCTAGACAGTAAATTACAGGCCTAGGAAAAACTGAAAGCTGATAATTTTTTTGTTTTGTTTTGCATGAAACACCTGTCTTTTTAATATTTTCCCCACTGTGCAACATATTTCTTCTCCTATCTTAATCATAGGTAGTTAATGATGGGACCTTTTCTATGCAGGCAACCAGTGGGGATCTCATCATTTTGCAATATATAGCAGCTACCACTGCTTTTAATGGGTAAGAGTTAGGGTTAAGCACTTTTGCAGCTCTGGTAATTTCCTTTAGTTACCTAATTGCCAAAATAACTCTTTGTAAAGGCCTGCACTTCTCAGACTGAGTGGAAAAGGAAATATTGATGAAAAGCTAGGAGCATTGATGGGATGCATGAAGGTAATTGAAATGGAAATGCCTTCTAATTAAATACCTGGTTTAGGGTTTGAAAATGCACATTGTCCTAGATAGACCATTGATCTGAGACTGTTGCTACTGCAGAGCACTGTGTTCTGCAGGACAAGTTCTTGGGATAGGAAAGAAATAATTTATTCATTAAGGATTTCAAATTGCTAGGCTATTAGGAATCCATTCCTCATTCTCCTCCCACCTTCTTCAGTGCCCAGTGTCCACTGCTCTCACACACTTACCCCTGCCCAAAAGCTTCACACATTAACAAAAGAGATTAATAGGTCAAAAATCCCCTGAACATTTTCAGAAACCATAGGAAAAATTCCCAGAGATATTTCATACTCTGTCTGAAAGGGATGATGTTACCCTTGTTGACCTCTTTCCCTTCTCACCTATAGAAGACGTCCTATTGCATTATGAAAAACCCCGAGCCATGGCTGCCAGACTCCAGGCTTGGCATCTGCCTTTTAGACAGGGTGGAGGAGGGCATGTCAGACAGGAAGGAAAACAGAGAAAATTTCCCTGGGAAAATTGCCTTGCTTCTCTTGAACTGATCCACAAACTGACACAATTCCACAGGATGGTTTGATTTCTTTTAGACTGACATTTCTTGACAGAAATAAAAGTTAAAAAAAAAAAAAAGAGAAAGAAGAAACAATAAATTTTCTCTGAAAACTTCCATGTGACTGTATTCCAGATCTCATACACTAGCATGTTTTCTTGTTAAATCCAAAGAGTTAAAGGGAAGAGATCTAAACAGCACACTGATCAATAGTTTATGTTTGGCTGATGTTAAAATAGGTTCCGGAGATCTCTTGACAGTTTTGCTCAAAGCACACAGTGAATTGCTATAAATATCTTCACTGACATAAGGCAGTGTTGCTCCACTGTGGGAGCTCAAAGTAAGCCCTCTGTGCTTAGCAAGCTCACCCTTCAACCACAAGCACCAGGGCAATTGCCACACGACTCACTTCTCTGAATGGCCTCTTTCTGTGGGGGGACAAGCCCTCACCTCCAAGCACAGGTTACCCATACATGCCATTTATCTGGAGTTGAGCAGATGAAAAAAGGTTTTATCCAGGATCTGCCATGTTCACTAAATAATTCAACAAACAAGTTTTTCTTAAGATCGCTGCCTGAAGGTATATGTATTCTGAGTTTGAGCACAGCACTGTTTATTTGGGTTCATTAAGTTCCTACTGTTCAGCTGAACTTGTCACAGGGTTCTGGTTTTTGTTTTTTTTTTTTTATTTGTTGTTCTTGTGTTTGTTTTATTTTGTTGGTTTGGGTTTGTTTTGTTTTGGTTTGTATTTTGTTTTATTTGGGGGGCTTTTTTGAGCATAAGCAGCATGATGAACCATTTTTTCCCCAATTAATATAAAGTCTCAAATGTTTAAATACAGGCTTGGTCCATCAAGACTGCTTTGAGGAAATAAGCTGTTATTTGATTTCCTGGTGGGATTAGTTCTTGTTAAATACATTTTTAATGTACTTCTGGTATCTAATTAATTATGTAGCATGCCCCTTTTTCTTCTGTCAAATGAGGTTTGGAAGAAATCAGGTCAAGGCCAATGGCAAAAAAATTATATAGTATTCTGAAATAACCCCTAGTCAGAGTGAAAGAATCCTCGTGGTAGAAATTAATTCTGGATGAAAAAAAGGAAAATATTACAAACAAAAACCAGGCCTCCCTATTTTTCTGGCCACCCCTCCCCCAAAAGTTTCTTGCAATAGGGCAGAGGCCAGGTACAATTTTTACAGACCTTAAAGGAAACTAGTGAAAACCAGGTTTGAAATTATTGAAAGCTATTTGTACATCAGTGTGCAGCAGGCCTGTGGCACCCCTAAAAGGGAGAGGTTTATGTGGATATAATTAGAGCCTGGACACAACTTTGAAAAGAACCATTGCCAGTTATTAAATAGAACAATCCTGGAATTCCCAGGAAATTCCCTGAGCTCAGAAAGCTCTGATGCAAGAAGAGCAGTAGGTAAAAAGTTCTATGGGTTTGTCCTGTTCCACCTCCTTCCTGGCCACCCATTGTCATCCCTGTTATGATTATTGTGTTCCCATCATTATTAAAGGGTAAAATCTTAGAACAAAAAAAAATTGCCAAAGTTACTTTAGCTGTTTGGTCATATGTTTTTGTGATTTAATCCCAGCCAGCAACAAAGTACCACGCAGCTGCTCCTCCACTGCCTCCCACTCCTGATGCCAGTGGGGTGGAGAATCAGAAAGAAAAGATAAACCTCATGGGCTGAGATAAGAACAATTTAATAATTGAAACAAAATGTAATGATAATAAATATGCTCATAATAATAACAATAACAGTACAATACAGTAATAGAAAGGATAAAGAGAGGGTGAAAGTAACAGAACCCAAAAGAAACAAGGGGTGCCCAACACAGTTGCTCACCACCTGCTGATCAACGGCCAGAGCATCCCTTAACAGTGATCATCCACCTTCCAGGTAACTCCCCCACTTTATACACTGAGCATGACCTTCTGTGCTATGGGATACTCATTTGGCCAGATCAGGTCAGCTGTCCTGGCCATGCTCCCTCCTGGATTCCTGTGCAACTCTTCATCAACAAATCACAAGGCACTGAAAATTCCTTGCCTTGGGGTAACCACCACTTAGGNGATAAACCTCATGGGCTGAGATAAGAACAATTTAATAATTGAAACAAAATGTAATGATAATAAATATGCTCATAATAATAACAATAACAGTACAATACAGTAATAGAAAGGATAAAGAGAGGGTGAAAGTAACAGAACCCAAAAGAAACAAGGGGTGCCCAACACAGTTGCTCACCACCTGCTGATCAACGGCCAGAGCATCCCTTAACAGTGATCATCCACCTTCCAGGTAACTCCCCCACTTTATACACTGAGCATGACCTTCTGTGCTATGGGATACTCATTTGGCCAGATCAGGTCAGCTGTCCTGGCCATGCTCCCTCCTGGATTCCTGTGCAACTCTTCATCAACAAATCACAAGGCACTGAAAATTCCTTGCCTTGGGGTAACCACCACTTAGGAACAGCCAAAACATCAGTATGTTATCAACATTATTCTCACACTAAACCCAAACACCACAGCACTGTATCAGCTACTAAGAAGAAAATGAACTCTGTTCCAGGCAAAACCAGGGCATACGTCCAAACTCAAAACTAGTTGTTCTTTTTAAGAAAGGGTTGACTGTTATTTCCATGAAATAGCACTGCTAATGCAGCAAAGGCATATGTTTTTCAACATGAGGTGTGGGGATCACTCCTAATATCTCCCTCCCCTTAGGTCTGCTTCCTTTATGCTGACACACTGATTCACTCCAGGATGAGTGATAGAATCTCTGGCTAAGACTGAAATTAAACACGTGTATTCAGTAAAGCCATTCTACTTATGTCAAATTTTCTAAAGTTTCTCAGTTCTTCTTTGTTATTTTTTCATTTTTTTCCTAGTCTACAACATTTTGGTTATTGTAATCAAAAACTGAGCAGGTACATAATTTCTAATTAAACTTTGACCACTACCTAATTTGTTCAACTTTTTTAGAAATTGCACATTTGTAATTTTCCTGACAAGAATCAAATTAACAATTTTGAATTGCCTTGAGCTAATACCGTTCTCAAAGTCCTGCACACTTACATGGTCTATTTTGATTGGGATAACTGGCCTTTCCAGATCAGACTTGGAAGATTATATGTCATGTAGGTTTCACACTTAATTAAATATCAGTTACCTTGCTTTTTGACTGAAGCAATCTGAACTCAAATATTCCCTAGGGGATTCTGAAGCAGAAAATCATTTTTCTACCTTCCACTTCCAATATGTTGATTTATTTTCCAAAATTTCAGTTCCTGAGATAGCCAGTGTCACATAAACCTTGAAAGAAGGAGAAAAGTTCTTTCAAACACAGTGCTTTTACTTTTTATCTCCCCGACAAATACTATTGGTTTTCAATTTTATTTTTATTTTTCCTGAAAAGTTGTCATTAATCACTACTGAGAAAGGCTTTAGTTAATCAAAACCTACTTTGACACAATGTCTGAAATTTACCTGCTAATACACAATCTCCTACAGTCACTCTGCTCTTCTTCTATCCATTCAAATTCCCTCTGTGTGACTCAGAACTGGAACATGAACTTGGCTTATCCACCTGTCACAAAAGTAGTTTTGTCAGCACTTTAGACCATCTGAAACAGGTTTCTCTTAATTTCTTCTTTTGGAGCTCTTCCCTTGGGTACACTTCATTAAATATTAATTGTCCCCAGAGGAGGAAAAAAAAATGGGGAGAGGGTGACTTCTGCTGGGTGGAAAGGGGAAAGCCATGTTGCAGCCCTGCTCTGAAAAGTATGTAGTTATACATACAAAGCAGAGTAGAGGGGGGTTTTTAGAGGGAAAAAAAACCTCTTCTGTGACACCCATAGGTGCAACAATTTATGTTTTCACCCATTTGTCTCTCACTGGAAATGTTTTCAACAGGGAAAGAACTGGGAGGTAGAGATGCAGCATCAATAGCGTGTCTCCCTGGGCTTTTTCTGCAGGACTAAGCATATCCTGAGAGTGTTTATCTTGAGACAGCCTTGTCACAAGATGAGTACAGAGGTGTGTGCTAAGCCAGAAGCTTGCAAAACTGGAGTAGTTTTTACATGTACACAATTTGTGAGCAACCCAGTCTAGGTCCTAGGCACGTATGACTTTATCACCCTGTGTGAGCAGCAGCCCTCCACCACCGAGTAAAGGACGCTCGCTGTGAGCGCGGGAATTGCACAGGGAATTTCATGTGTGACAAATGAGATGGGGTTTCCTCACCAGCACTACAGGCAAAGCCACAGATGTCTTTGTCACATCGGACCTTAGTCTCTCTGAAGGGGCAATGAGAATTGCAAGACATCTGGACAACAGATGTGAAATGCAATCCACCCTGGTCTGCTGTGTTTGTACCATTATATTCTGAGCAGAGCTCAGGGACGTGTCTCATCATTGTAAATGACTACACAAAGTGAAGGATAATTGGGACTCTGGCAATCCACCTCCAGATGGGCAAGGAGATGTACAGGATCAGAATAATCAGGCAAACAAGAGGAGGTAGGAGGGAGTCTGATAATTAATATATGAGAAGGAAAAAGTTGTTTCTGTAATAAGAAGTAAATTGAGTGTCTTTGGATGAACTTTGCTGAAGTGATCACTGTCCATGCTGCTTGTACTTGTGTGTTTCTTGGCTTCTTGCTTCCCCTGGTGGCATAGGTGCAAAACTTTGGTGACAAGAGTGAAATCTCTCTGGTGAAAAGAGATTGCTTTTGGATGCTTGGAAATTTATGCAGTGATATGACTGGGAGGAAGAGCTGTTGCCTCTCACTTGGGGCTGCCTGGGAGCGATGACAAATTCAGTAATGCAGCCTGGGAAATTGTACTGCCTTAGCAAGCTAAAATGAACACAGGGTAAAAATTAGGACCATAAATAGGGCATTTCTAACACTGGGTTGGAAATCCCAGTCCTTTGTTTCTTTTTAGGTAGGCACACAAGCCCCAGTAAGAGAACAATGCCCCTCTTTCTGTCTGCTATCTAACCATGTATAGAGAGCTCTGCTTCAAAGAGATAACAATGGAAACACTAGATAAATGATGGATAACAGAAAATGCACCAATGAACTCCAGCTGACTCAAATTTTCCATACAGCGCTTCTCACACTGGAAAGTATATGGAAAGACTGATTTCAAACAGTCTTATGTTGAGTTTATCTGATTGGCTTGGCCTCCCTAGAACTGAAATACAACTTCAAAACAAGCTGAAATGTGCCAGTCTGTCATTTTGCATTTTTCCCTCTTTTTTTCACTCTGAAATACTTTACTTTTTTTTTCTTAGACATCAAGATAATTTTGAGGAACAAAAGCCCCTTTTATCATTGTCCTCCTGGAATAACCTGAAAATCCTTTTTCAGACAGAAACTGAGTTTTATTTTGTCTTTGTGTAGAACACTTAGAAAGCTGTGGTTTCTCTTTTCCTTTTCCTTCTTTTAAAATAAATTAATCTATGAAACTGAAAATTCAGTTGGTTACAGAGCTACAAACCAAGATGACTATGCTTCAATACCCCACAAACATTGAGCATTGCAACTGTTGAAGCTAACTTGCCCCATCTTCCATCCTGTCTTCTAGTGAGGGTCTTCTGGGGAGGGGCTTTCCCAAAATTCTGGAAAGCAAATTAGCAACGTAACGAGTTATAATGTCATGTTTTATTGACTTCCATACGCCAACAGATTCAGCTGAATTCTCACATAGACAATATTTGGGGATAAAGGCCAGAAGTTTTATAGGACATTGCCTGTCGTGAAAGTTTTAGAAATGCAGAGGGAAATTCCCTAATTTTTATTATATGTACTGCACTTTTCTACAAGTTATTGAAAAGCATTCAAACAGTCTCATTTTTCATTTAAATGTCACATGTCTTCATACTGCTGATTTTATGTTAGGTGTAATAGTAGATCAGGCTTTACTCTCACATAGATCAGGAGTAGGTAGCATAGGCTATCAGAGAGGATGCAGCTTACCTGCATTCATTGTGCTTATATTAGTAAAAGGAGTTTGCATTTAGTACCTCAGCCAAAGGATAACGATCAAATGTAGCTATTGAACTCAGTGAGTTATTGATCAGCAGATTTAATTCAATATGTTAAGAAAAAAAAGTTGTACGAGAAAGGCAGATGCTATCCTATCTACTACAATATACGTTTTAGGAGGTGAAAAGATAAAGAATCCACCACCTTCCACCCAAAAAGCCCAATAAGCCCTCCGACAAGCCATTAGAGGAAAAAAGTTTCAACTTCAAGGCAATTAGGCTTTTATTTCCATATATTATTACCATCCAATAAGCCACTTTTTCTGACTTTCTGCCTCTACTGGATACCAATATGGAATTCTGGCAGGAAAAAATTACTCAAAAAGCTTGTACTGCTATTTTCCCATGCTGTGCTATGAAAGATGTAGAAATCCTTTCTGATACAGGTTTTTTCACTTGCATCCAAAACCACACAGTATATTTTCACTTGATAATCTACAGGAGCTTATAATGGACAAAAATACATGTGTGAATGAACAGAGTGGATGGCAACTCTGCTTCAAGGTCAAGAAAGGCTGATCAAGATTCCCTGTGCAGCTTCTCTGAAGCCTCTTTCTGTGCACTTTTTATGACATTGTCTCTCATTACATGTTCACATACAGCTCTTTTCACAGGGCACCAATGCACTCTGTGCCTCAGATGAGCAATGATCACTGACAGAGGAATTACTTCATGTTTTCTGCATTGCTCAGCATGCATAGCACATTTACTGCATCACACCAAGGCAGAGAGCATCTCTTGGTGCTCTGTAGCGACTCATTTTGGTCTATTCTTCTCTGCATCAGATTTCTTACCCTATCCATTCCTGGCCCCACCTTTTAATCTTCCCATTTTAGTCTGAATTTTCCCAGTCAGGCTTATTTTCCCAGTCAGAGATTTATCTGGTCTCTGACTCTTGTACGTTCATTCCAGGCTGAGTGACACTGCAGTTGCTTCAAGCAGATGGAGCCTTTGTTAAGGTAGCAGAGCCAGCTTTAAGCTAATTAACACAGGAAGCATTAAGAGTGAAACCTGGACTGAAACCTGCTAAAGCCCTGAGCAAACACTTGGTAGCCCCATAGGGCTGAGCCCCATGTCACCAGTGTTCAATGCTGGTACAGCAGTGCAGTGCCCGTGGGCTGCCTCTCCATTTCCAGTGCCAACTGCTTTCAGCCTCCCTCTTCACATCTATTTTCTCTATCAATAATCAAACCAGTTTTGGACTACTCTGCATACAAACAGGGATAGATGTCATCATGGAGGAGTCCTGAGACATTATTTTCTAGACAGCAGCAGCAATGGCTGTCTGTTAAGCAATATTGCTATTAACCTCTGTGTCTCCAAAACAGCTCTGATATCCCTTTATAGCAAGGCTTCCACTTTGCCTCAAGAGCAGAAATGTTGACCTGCTTGTTAAAAACATGGCTCAAAAATAAATAAAAAAAATTTATTAACATGAAAAGACAAGGAAGCTAAATTAGCTTAAAAAAAAATTAGCCTGTTTTATTGAGGCAGTTAAGGAACCTGAGTCTGAGGTAGGCTCACGACCCAACAACAACTTGGATACAGTAACTGTGCAGGCTGCAGCTGCACAGGGAGTTTCCACAGAGAAAGGTCTCTCAGGGAGATGGGTCCCAGTGAAAAGACCTGGGTGCTGGGCACCCGAAGGCTTTTAAAGTCTGTGAGTCCATGCCATTGGTGCGTTTTCGACCCGGGCATTGATCGGTCCATTTCCGATGATGCTTGATTGGTCTATAATGGCGTGCCTCCTGGGCCAATCAGTTCTGGATTCTGTCCATTGATGGGAAGGCCCGCTCTCCAATCCTAGACTGAGTCCTCACTCTAGCTCTCTGATGTCATCTTTCTTGAGAGTTCGATGTCAATCTGTTGAAACACCACTGCCCCTTGGCCTGGTTACCAACCCACATACATAACATAACTATATCTCTAACCCCTTTTAATTCATTAATTACAACCCATTGTATTTATATTAATTCATTAACTTAATAAGCAATACATCATTTCATAACACTTTACTTAATGACCTTATAACCCCCCCAAAAAATCAACTTTATTCATTTATAACGTGCTCAGTCTAGATAATATTCACACACCTGGATCTCGGACACTAGCTCAAATGCAAAAGCAAAGCTGTTGTGTCACCTTGCCTTGATATTCTGGGGGCCATCAATTCAGAAAGCAGATGCTTACGGAAGTCCATTCATCAGAGAAGAGCTCTACCTAAGGCTGATTCTCAGCCCGCAGCTCTCAGCATTGCCCAGCTAACAAACACGTACAGGGGCTTTCTGCAAAAATGCTGTGCAAACAGGAAAGCTTGAGGCAAAAGAACACACGATAATCAGCATCAATGCACTAAATGCTTCTATTCAGGATGACATAAGCTCATTTTACGTTTGCTTACCCAGGACTTACTGTGTCAAAAGAAATACTGAAAGACGATTTTTTTTCAGCTTTTTCATAAATTTCAGTTTCCAGCTTTTATTACTTTGTAATTAGTCATGCATGTTGTTTTAATAAAAGCTATACCCAGGGAGAAAACTCCCTAAATAGCCCCTAATTTAGCCCCTCAAAGGGAATTTGGCAACCACCTCACATGATTAAATGGTGATCAAGTAACTGCCTAAAACTGAGAAGCAAGATGCTGCTCTGCAGCCTCCCAAGTTTTCTTGGTAAAGAGCTGAGACTTGTGTTGCTCCTATTACCCAGAGAGGAAGTCAATCTGCTGGATGGTGCTGAAAATTAGACTCTTCCCTTATCTTCCTATCTCGCAAATGCAATGTATGTTTGGCTCCATGTTTTATTGGTTCCATTCTCATCCTGTAAGAAGCCCTGGGGCCTTATGCATCTTCCCTGGCATGTGTTACTGCACAGCTGGGACCAATGCAGTCCAAGGAGAAGGTACTACCCTGGTGAGTTGCCTAAGCCTATTCTCACCAGCCGACTTACCTGAAAAGTTTCCATCCATCTATTTATCAGATTTGGGAGTCAATTAGCCCTTTCATTTGTAGTATCTGCTTCACTCAAAACTTGGTTTTGTTTGTTTATGTTCTTCTTGTCAGAAAAAAAAATTTGGCAGGTTTCAGCCAATCTTTGAGGGAAATTTTTCAGAACCTTCTAGGCAGATATACACATATATGTCTAAACCTGTCAGGTCAGGTTTTTATTTTCAGGACAAAACTGATAATTACTTTTACATTCAGCAAGACAGTGCATGAGTTGAAGTTATGGGGTTTTCCCATCAATTTTTACTCCTGCTATTTTTTTCCCCTCCATCTCAAATTTGCAAGCTAGTATACTGTATTGAGTTAACTGTATTGGGATTTGCTGATGTTCACTCCAAATTATGCTCGACCTGATGGAAGCAGCTGGGCCTCCTGTTTTTCCTCTGTCAAAACCACCAGAACTCCATCACAGACTGTCAGCATGAGTTCCAGCTGCATGGATAAGGTGCTGAGTGAAACCAGAAACTTCATCTGCAACCAGCTGTGTGCAGTGTGTGGCAGTGCAACCTCTTCAAGCTGGTGGTGACCATATCCTCCAAGAGCAAACCAGATGAGAAATATGTTAAAGACACCGCCATGCAAGACAAAGCAGTTCAAAGTCTGTGATCTTCTTTAGGAAGCGCTCTGGGAACCATTCAGGAAACTCCGTCAGGTTTCACAAAAAGATCAAAATGTCTGCCGTGGTGGCAAGTGGAAGCCCTGGAAGGAGACTGTTTTCTGTTGCATTTGTTCCTAAGTGTCAAGTTACTTTCTGTTCAGGTATTTGAGCATATGAAATGCCTTGATCCACCCATTACTCTCTCTAGTAGTTTCATTGTTGGAATAGAGCAATGTGCACTTGAATTGCAAATATTTAAAAATAAAATTTTAATTTACTAAAAAAAAAATTTTTTTTTTTTTAGTAAATTAAAAACCCAGCATCTTTAATCTGAAAGAGTGGAGGTTTAGACTAGATACTAGGACAAAATTCTTTACTGTGAGAGTGGTGAGACACTGGAGAGGTTACCCAGAGAGATTGTGGATGCCCCAAACCTGGGAGTGTTCAAGGCCAGGTTGGAAGGGGCTCTGAGGAATCTGATCTGTCTCTGCCTGTCTCTGCCTGGAAGGTGTCTCTGCCTGTGGAAGGGAAGGTGGAACTGGATGACCTTGAAACTCCATTCCAAGCCAAGCCATTCTATGATTTATTATAATATTTATTCCATAATTTAAGAGTTATTTAATAACTTAATTCTGTGAGAGGTTATTTGTGATCTCAGGCACAAGGTCATACAGACAGAAGTATATGTTTATACTACGTATATGTATACCTCTACACAGAAAGGAATTCTACTAACAGTTAAATGCTCAAATATCTGTTTATGATTCTCCGAGTTCTATTTACTGACAATTCTTTTTTCAGTCACTAAGTATGAGCTTGCTGATTTCACACTATGAACTCCATCTGCAAGGAGATAGTTTCACATACAATAGGACAGAAAATGTAAACAGTGAATAATGAGGACAACATGAGTTTACAACAATCTCAAACTCTTTAATTCCCTTTGCATGAACTTTATCTATGCAGATTCTCCCTGTCTTCAAGCAATGAAAATATTGATCTGAGAATGAATAAAAGAATTATTCACATTTCAATGGCCATAGATAAAAAGGATTCACATATGCTCTTTAATCAGACACCAAGCACCTAAAAAACAAATAAGTTTGCTACACCATTTTGACTGAGTATTCTGTTTTTAATCTTGACAGACTTTGTGAGGAAAATCCTTGGGGCCTTGGTTTCTCTGCTGATCTCAGGAACTAAGATATTACACTGAAGCCAGTTACAGTGTTGTCGTTTTCCACAGCTACCAAACATGCCAGACCACTAGACACAAGTCAGAAACATCTTCTAGGTAGCATGTAAGTGAACATATTAATAGGAAAATATTCTCAGGTATGTGTGCTAGCTGTCTCAAGAAATCTTACTCTCTTATTCTCATCTAGGATGCAAATGATGCTTGTTTGCTGCTGTGCTGTCTCTGCCTTGGGCCGTGGGGCAGCCAGCAGGCACAGCTGGTGGGCAGGGGAGCAGGTCTGCTGCCTGAATGGCAGCGAGAGGGGAGGCCAGGGTCAAGGGCATGGCCAAGGGCTGGCACTTCAGCAGTGACTTCAATGGGCTTCATGGGAGAAAGGGCCTCCAGGATTTCCAGTTAGCCCGAATTAGCCTGAGTTTAGTTCAGTTTTGCTCTTTCTTTGGGGGTCAGAGGTGTACAAAAGAGAAAGCAAAACTGAAGGAAATGGACCCCATATGCAAAAATCTACTGAGGAAGGGAAAATTTATTTTTATATCTTTACATATAGAATGCTTCGTCAAGCAAATGGGAATGCATTAGCTCTAGTTTAGACTTTGTGTGCTAAAAATTCAGCCTGTGGAGACTAAGAACCCTTTGGCCAGCTCCTTCTTAAAAGAGGTGGTACAGCTTTACCTCAAAGTTCTGGCTGATGCAGGATTCCTCACAGTTTAAATAATTCGTGCTTAATATTGTGAAGGAAAGCTACTGAGGCAGTGGGTAGGTACATTTTTCCTTAGGGATATGGTATAATGTGATCAGAGTACTTTTTAACTGACATTAGCTATACAAGAGCTAGCTTGTCCTCTGTTACCTGTCTACTCAATAGAGAAAAACAATTTACTTGAGAGAGCAATTCACTTTAGTTTATGAGCAGATAAATGCAATCCAGTTGTTTTACTCTGCTTCCACTGACTATGATAGAGCCTAATTACTGGGATTTAGATGAGATGAATCCCACACAAGCTGTCTCACCTTGAAAAATGTATATGGGTTTTGCACAGCTCCTCACAATCTAAGATGCATCAGGAAGTGCTTGAAGTCAGGCAGCAGGGTGAATATAGGCACGTTCCTGCATTTTTTTAAAAATCCACAGCCACATCTCCTAGAAAACTGACTGCAAGATTCTTGCCGGTTATAAAATGTATATGCTTAATTTCCCTGGTAATATATGAAACTCTCAGTCTTGTCTCTTGATATGCCCAAAAATGCTTGGCATTAGGATAAAGAAAATACATACAATTTGTCCCTGAAACATCTTCCATTCCCACAAAGCAGTGATGGCCCATGGATTAATGCTAGGCAACTGGGGAGATGTGTGAAAACACCAAAGAAAAGCACTCCTACAGCTGCAATCAGTCATGATGCTTTCAAGCAACATAACCAAATAGCACCTTTCATTCCAGTTCTTCCCATTCCCTTTGTAATATCTACCCAGAGGCCACTATGCTTCTGTGTGTGCTTTTCTCATCCTTCACCTCTCCCACCACAATTTTCATCTGCTATTAGAGGCAGTGCTGGCAGAGCCCTGTCCCAAACAACTTCCCCTTGGCACATGGAACCCCCCTCCTAATGATCTGCTTCCTAGTTGCTTTGGAAAGACAAAAATTGGAGACTTGTCTGAACCACACACACCAAGAATTACAGCAGTTTGAGAGTCTCTAAGTAGAAAATATTTCAAAAAGACTGTGCTAAGTCTCAAAAACCTATTAAACAGAAATCACTTTCTGTAACAGCATAGTCCTGCCAGAGTTGGGTTTTGTCTGCATGAGACACATCAGCATCTCCTAAGACGAATGAGAAACTTTTATATGACATCAAAATCACACTTTCTAAACTCAGAGTGTGCTCTGACTGCAGGTGGCATAAATCTCAATTTCATTGCTATAATTATTCTAGGTTTAAGGCAGTGTAATAGGGAATAAAATATATTCTAGCAAGCACTGCTAGTCCTCACTTTAACATCACATTTTAATTTCATTGAGAATTTTAACTAATGGAATTGAAAGAGGAAGATGGAACTAGAACGTGGAAACAAGTAACTTTCAAATGAATTTATTTATAATGGCTTCCTCTGAAGCAGCTTGCAAGCAATGCAACCACTCATCCAGAATGAGGTTATTTTTCTAACTTTAGCTAATGTTGATTTAAATACCATTTTAGTAACAGTGAAAGAAAACTAGCACTTGATTCCTTTTTATTTTGATTAATTATTCCAGTATTTCTAAATATTTTCTAAATACTTCCTATGTTAGATTCTGATATTACTTACATTTTGTTTTCCATTACTTTTATTTCATTAGTCCCAAAGAAATTATTCCAGATATTTGCCTGGATAATTTGGAACATAAGCAATATTTAATTTTAAATAATCATTAAAAAGTGCATAATACAAATGTTATTCCAATTTCCTTTTATTTATTCTGAAAACAGGAAAAACCTAGTGACTCTAAGGAGCTGAACAGCATGTAAAGCATGATTTCAACACTACTAAAATGCAAGTCTAAATAAATTATTTTAATGCAGTTGAACGACCATCAACCCTGGGATCACATAATTTTATTACCATCTTAAAAAAAAAAATTAAATAATAACATTTTGTAGAAAACGGCTCAAGGACTGATCATAGCGAGTGCTTTGAGATATGCCTGATTCTGCAGCCTGCATTTACAGCTTTGAGACATCAGCTACTGAGCTAGGAGCCTCCTTCATCTCAGCAGAGCTGCTGAGCTGAGCCTCCACAAAAAAGAATTGTTTTCTCAGGAGTGAAATAACTCTTTTCTCAGAAGTAAGCCTCTCCAAAATGTCCAGATGGCAACATTACCTAAGTAACATTCTAGAGTGATGCTAAATTTACAAGGTGCCCACAGCAAGGGATATGCAGAGACATCTGTGTTTCAGTGATATTTCACCAATAGTTAGAATTATCAGCAACAACAAAACAGAAAAAAATAATATTCCCTCGTGGATATAACTTATTATATCTCTCACTGATAATATACTGCCATCCAGACTTCATTAAATATATACTCCATATGCACGTATGGAAACTCAGTCAGTCCTTTGGATAACTTCTGACAGAATTTGACCACCCTTATAGTAAAAAAAAAATTGTTTCCTTGTGTGCAGTTGGAGTATTGTATATAGTTTACTGTGTCCTAAAATTCAGTTTTTGTTTGTTGTGTCCATTACCTCTTGTCCTATCAGTAGTCTTTCAGGTGTGTCAAATGTACCACACAATGTTAATTTATGGAATATTAGAATGTTCAGATCTTCTTTCACAGGATGTTAGAATGCTCAGGGTATATTTCAAAAAATGTTAGAATGTTTTTTCGTCTTTTCCTTAAGTTTATTTTCTGGTATGACCTCCAGTTATTCAACACAGACTTATTTCTACAACTGAATTTCTCTGGCAATTCAATTGCCCATTAAATAGAGCTCTGACACACACTATTAGTAACAACATGCAACAGATATGTTGCATGAGGAAAGAAGGAAATTTATTGAATTATGGTAACAAAAAAAAAAAAACCAACAAAAAAAACCAAAACAGTTTACCTCTTCAGTCATTTTAGTGACTGTCATTTGCTGAAGTACTACTAATTCATGCACTGTGATTCTTTCATTTTTGCTAAATCTTCTGCTGGTTGTGGAGCGTTTTAGAATTCACCACAGTACCCGGTGGTTAATGTACCCGTCTTTTCACTATTTTCAATCCACCTCACCTACGAGATGCTTCACAGGGTATTTCCCTAATGGTTTCCATTAGTATTGACTGTTGCCACATCAAATGTTTAATGTGCACTGTCAGGTTTAATCATGTGTTTGCTTGAACAAGATCCATTATTGTCTTTGCTTGTTTTGCAGAGACAGCTTAGTAGGGTTTCTCACTTCACAAATTATTGAGTCTTTCTTTGAGGAACTGTGCTGTTTGTTTTAATTATTAAGAATCTTGGAGAATTTTGAATGGTACAAGATAAAGGCTTTTCAGTCAGCACTTTGGACTCTGACTTGCCCCAGCATCTCTTGCCTGCCCTGTGGAACAAATCTAAAATACACAACACATGGAAGTATCAATGATTGTCTGTGTAATACATACATATATACATACATAGAGAGGGAGATCCCTGGAGCACCAGCTAAACCAGTTTTGGCTCAGTCAGTGTAGAATGACAAATTTGGACATTTGCTTCAAACACTTTCTGGACAAATTCACCTCTGTTGAGATCCATCACCAGTATGTTAAAGTGCTTGTTAAAACTGCACGTAGCCCTCTGGTGATTGTGTTGATGGATGATAGCTTTCTACTGCAGGAAGAGATTGAGCGCCTAGGGCTGCTCCTTTCACACGTGTTAGCCTTATTTTTTTTTTTGACCATGAAGTTTTGTTCATATGCCAGTATCTTAGCAACAGCAGATAGTCTGATTCTACTAAGTTCACTGTTTCCTCCCTGGGAAATTAATACGATGATGACATCCCAGATTAACCTTCTATTTGCCTTTTGGGGTATGGAATGACAGTTTATTTAGTGCTGTGCACAACAAAGCAACAGCTCTGGGAGCAGTCAGCCCACAAAGGGTCTGAATACTGTTGCTGTGATTGCAACAGCAATCATACCAGAAATACAGCACCAGATACACAATTACTTTGGCAGGCTGTTACATTTGCAACCTAAGAGTTTTAATGTGCTTAAATTAGGGACCAACAATAAGAAGGTAACCTGTGATGAAATGTCTTAAAATGTATCAGCAAGAAATTAAAAGTTTCTGGAAATAATATATTACTTAGATGGCAGAGGAAAAGACACAAACTCTATGGGAGATTGTATCTGTACAGCAGCAGAACTGCAGTCATGCTCAGCAAAGTACAAGTACTACTTGAATTGTTTGGAAGACAGCTGTTGGGGTTGGTTCAGCAGCAGAAGAAGAAAACTTCGCCTTAGGGCTGTGGGAAAACCCTTTGTAGTTGTGGTCAGCAAAAGGCTCACTCCCAAGATCCCCCTGTTCAGTTATGTAAATTGTTGCTAGAAAGTTCTGGGTTCTCCTTGTTACTATTGGTTACTTTTTGCTGCAGGGATTGTAATACTCGTAATTGTTCTGTCCCATTGGATCCCTCCCTCAGACCCCACCTTAACCCCTTTCCCTAAACTCAAGTGTATAAATATCTCTGCTCTACCCTCCAGCTCTTTTCCAGTTTGTTCCTAATCTAGTGCATGCTGTCCTGTTTGTTGTTTTTTGCCTTATTAAAGTTCTGTTTCCAAACAACTGGACCAGAGTAGTCTCTTCCATGAAGTCACCAGAGCCAATTCCAAGGAAGCCACTGGTCAGACTATCCAGGCAAGGCCCAGAGGGCTTGAGATAGCATTCATATCTATTTATCTCCAAATATTTTGTGCTTAAGTAAAGATGAGAAACAAAGCATTTCCTTCTGATACTTATGGCTCATCCTTTAAATTATGTCTTACGGTCTGGAAAAGCACTGATAAATGAAC
Organism: Leptocoma aspasia; assembly: GCA_013399835.1. Taxonomy (NCBI): domain Eukaryota; kingdom Metazoa; phylum Chordata; class Aves; order Passeriformes; family Nectariniidae; genus Leptocoma; species Leptocoma aspasia. Next base: position 423,692 of record VXAX01004442.1, on the reverse strand, counting down.
AAATAACACAGCCCATTTTAACTAATTATTCCTTTAGAGTCCTGCTTTAAAAAGGGTTTTTTTCCAGCCTCTTTGTCATTAGCATCCAAATGTTCAAAGTTATGTTGCAAAGTATGTATTGAAAGTACAGTTCTACAGCCCCTATTTGCAAGTCATAAGGAAAAAAGCTGAACAGGGTCTGTGAGTGCCTCTGATCTAATGTATATGATAGGCAAAAAATCCACCCAAAAACATGTCTTGATTCTAAGCTGATAGGGTTTTTCCCAAACATGAATATGGTGCACAATGCACTTCTAATATCTGAACAGCAGTATCTATGTGTCTCCCTCTCTTCTTGTTCAGATTTTCCAGACAGAACTGGGATTGTTTAGCCTGGAGAAAAGGAAGCTCAGGGGAGACTTCCTTGCTCTCTGCAACTCTCTGAAAGGACCTTGTAGCCACTTGAGGGTCAGCCTCTTCTACCAGGTAACAAGCAGACAAGAGAGAATGGTCTCCAGCTGCACCAGGGAGGTTTAGATGGATATTAGGAAAAAGTTCTTTCCCAAGAGGTTGTCAAGCATTGAAACAAGCTACCCAGGGAACAGATGGAATTACCACCCCAAAGGCTTTAAAGAAAATGTTCTTGACCCTCACTCCAAGCCCATGACGCAACATGATATCCAGTTCCTTAGGACACAACTTCAAACATGAAAAAAATCGGATTTGCCATTCAAAAGAGCAGTTTAACACTGAACCTGCACACTATGTCCAATATGTTCTGTTTGCTTTGCTGGGTTAGTTTTCAGATGGATGAGCTCCCCAGTCTGCACGGAGGAAGTGGAAACACAGCTGGGGACACGTTGCAGAGAGATCAGGCAGGTTTGGGCTTGTACCAAGCTAAAAATGGGCAGCACCACACAGGGACATAAACCTGCTTTAACTGGCTTGGTTTGCAGAAGAGCTCCATGATTAGCTGTCCTGGAACAACTAGGGGCAGAGGTATGCAGGGCCAGAAATAAGCAGTCATGTGTGGCAACAGAGGAGCAAAAACTCCCTCCAGCTGTGATTGCCACCCAGTTGCTGAGGAAGTGGTAGCACTCAGTGTCAAGTCTGTAGCTTTCTGCAGTGCTGGAAGCAAGGTAATGTACTGGGCTTGTTTTGGGTGGGCAGAAAATCTGTGAGTGCTCTGGGAGGTGCCTCTGTTAACCAGCATGGTGTTAAAATGAACTTCTGCCTAGCTGAGCTGGTCTTACCATCACAACCCTTTCTGAAAGGCTCTCTTAAGAGTCCATAAGCAATTAAACCTCTCATGCAATATATAAGAGATTTTTCAAGAAGACTCTCCACAAAGCTTTGAAATACAGTTTTTCACTGCCTTGAACTTAAGAATCATCAATTTCTTTATAAATGGAACGGGTATTTCATACTAATAAATATTTCTAACTCACATGTAAATGCTGTTCTAATTTGATACCATTTTTACTTACTTTACATACTTTAACTTTTGTGTACAAGACCAGAAATTACTATTACGTCATTTACTATTACTATTACACTTTACTTTGGACCCCTAAACTTTACTCCATGCTAAGCTAAGTAATTTACTTGATCAAAGTGTAGGCTGTACTTGACAGCTGTCACAAAATCCCTTAATATTCCTGCAGTTTGATGTCTTCTCCACTGCTTTATTGTCAGCACAGCAGTTTCCTTGCTGTCACCAGCAGATTTTTCTGCTTTCCTTGATTTTTATGACATTCTCCCAGACTGCTCTGTATAGCTTCAGTGCAGTTCACAAGCGCTGGGCTTTCCTAAGCTGCGGTTTAGTCTCCACAACATGGTGTTCATTTACCAGTGAAATTATATTTAACTCCCAAGCTGTTTACAATTCAAACAAAAGGATTTCTCTGTACAGCATCCAAACCCAACAAAGTTACAAGCACTTAAGCTTTTTGCACAAAGATCAAATATAAAAAAATCTCCTTCCTCATATTTCCTTTGGTTGCAGTCTTCTGCATACCATATAGCTTAGCTTGTATCTACAGAGCCTCTTTTTATGTATCACATAAGCTTTTACCGATAAGCTCACTCTTCTAATCCTTTAAGGGTTCCATACAAATTCAGTCTTTTCCCTTCTAAACTTCTTAATTTCTTACTTATTCAGAAGATATTTCTACACTTGACTTGTTAAAAACTTCGAGATATAATTTTTTTTCTTCAAAATAGCTGTTAAGCTTTGTACCTAACTGGCCTGTTAATAAATCCATGACTCAAAAAAAAGCTAAATTCCACTCTTTCCCGTTTTCCTAAACCAGGTTTGACTGTACACATAAGATGGCATAAGGTCTTGAAGGAGCACACTAAAATATCCGCAGTTAGCTAAGTGCCAATCTGATATATAAACCCTGTGTCCATTAAAACTTGTTCCAAACATTTTGGCTAACCACTTTTCTATCAGATCAAGCAGAAGGTGACTGTATCAGAATTCCCCAGACCACCCGACAGATCCTTTTAGGTCTTTTCCCACTCCTTGACTCCTGAGCTCACAGTACCTGGCTGCATCTGCTCTTCTGCAAATCCAGGCTTGGACCATGCTCCTTTCCAGAGTCTCACTATAGTCAGCTCTCTTCCCATCACACTTTGCATTTGCTTTCACCTTGGATGCCCTCTCCTGGATCAGGCTCTTCCATTTTCCCTTAGGCCTTCTCCTGAATCACGGGTATTGCATTCTATAATCTTGGCATTGCCACGAAGCCAGAACCAAGCCTGGCACAGAGCCAAACTTGCTGTAAACAGCATTCCCTGGAAACAGCTTAGTGCACTGAGAAACTCATGAGAGCGAGTGGGCAGGAGGGCAAAGCAACCTCTCCCGACAATCAGACAGCAAGGAGCTTTGCTGCATCGCTGCTGGCAGAACATCTCAGTATCCATGCTAAGCTGACCTGGAGCAATGCAGGAAACAGGCTCTGCACACCTCACTCCAGGGGACCATGTATGCCCGTGGCAGCTCTACTTCTGGCAGTGTGACCTTCTGCAAGCTCTAGGACCTGGATCCTGTCCTAGTGAGGAATACAGATGTAATTCCCACCTGGATTGCAGATTATAGCCCCTTCCTATATTTATATTTTACAGAATCACACACTTGTTAGGGTTGGAAAGGACCTTTGGAGAACATCTATTCCAACCCCTTCTGCCAATGCAGAGTCACCTAGAGCAGGTAACATGGACACAAGTCCAAGTGAGGGAATGTCTCCAGAAAGGGAGATTCAACAACCTCCCTGGGCAGCCTGTTTCAGTGCTCTGCCACTCCTAGTGTAAAAAAGTCAAGGTGAAACTTTGTGTGTTTAAATTTACGGCCATTGCTCCTTGTCTTGTCACTGGGCACACTGGAAAGAGTCTGGCACCATCCTCTCATCACCCACCTTTGGGATATTTATATATGTTAATGAGATCCCTGGTCAGTCTTCTCCTTTCTAGACTAAACAGGCCCATCCCCTGAAGTCTCTCCTCATCTGAGAGATGCTCCAAAGCTGTAACCTATTGTCGTTGAGTTTAGGGACAATAAAGAGAGGTGACATAGACTCCATGATTTTGAAGGCATAAAGGCATAAAAGCATTTATTATAGAGTATCACACTCTTATAGAGAGGATCGTGAACCTAAGACCTGACTGGTCTTTAGGAGACTCCTCTTGCACTATTGGTTAAACTCCTTCTTGTAAATATCTTGCACAACATCAGGTGCAAGGGATAAGATAATAATTGTTTTAATTCTTTTCTCTAAGTTTCCCAGGCTGAGCCTGGGAGAAATGATCTCTGGTCTTACAAAGGCTAAACTGAGTATGCCCACAGTAACCATCTTTGTGGACCTCCTTTGTACCCTCTCCAGTAGCTCCTTGTCTTTCCTGAGCTTTGGAGACCAGAACTGAACACAATACTCCAGGTGTGGCCTCACTAGGGCTCAGTAGAGGGGGAGGATCACCTCTGTTGACCTGCTGGCCACACTTATCCCATGGATATTATTTGTCCTCCTGGCCACAAGGGCACTGCTGGCTCATGGTCAGCTTGCCATCTACTAAGACTCCCAGTTCCCTGCAGAGCTGCTCTCCAGTAGGTCAGCCCCAGCCTGTCCTGGGGTCATTCCTCCTCAGGTGCAGGACCCTAGACTTGCCCTTGTTGAATTTCACTAGTTTCTCTCTGTCCAACTTTCTAGCCAATCAAGATTCTGCTGAATAGTAGCCCAGCCTTCAGGTGTATTTGGAGCCATCCTTTCCCCACAGAGGAAAAGGAAGCATCCATGACAAAGGAGCACACTATGGGGAAGAAACCTTTGAGAAAAGCTGGACTATAGGTACTTAAGAAGTCTTCATTGGGATGCACTCTAAAATAGAGACATTCATTCACCTTTTTTTGCCTTGTTTGGTCCACCTTCGTGCTGCACGCATTTTGTAACATTCTGCTTTTATTTTACATACTAATTTAAATAAAGGCTTTAATAATACCCTTAGGTTCGGTATGTCTTTGCACAACACTCCCAAGGCTCTCAGCCCTGCATGGTCAGACAGGATATAAGAAGGAGCTATCCATAAGTGCCACTGCTGCTGCAAACAGGATTGGATGAGGTGGTATCACAGACAAAATAACCAGAAAAGAACAGAAAATATGAGAAAAGAGAGAGAAATAAGGAAGAACCTGATTGCATAAACCAAACGGCAACCATTCATAGCTGCCCATACACACCAAATGCTCTATGCAAAGGAAAGCTGTCCCTCGCTATGAAAGACCTTGGATGGGACCCTGTCATGGACTATCTTCCCCACATTGACAGGGAAATGTAGTGGCTGCAGCTGGTGCTGGCCCTTCCCACAGCAGGTTCCCCTTAGGAACTTTGGTACCATCCGACAGCCATCTGCTGTCTCAGCCTTTCGGAAGCACAGACACAGCGGATCTTTTCCATGCGCTGCAGACCAAACCCAGCTCTGAGCCTGAGGGACTCCCTGTCTTTTCCAGAGACACAAGGCAACTGCAGGCATAAAAACTGAGCACTCAGGAAGGTTGCCCGTGAATGGTTTCATGAACTGCCAGAGTCACAGAGAATCAACAACTGCAGCACAGCACTTCTGTGGCTGCTGACAGACCCTGTTAACCTGCTTGCGTGGCTGGTGCTGTGGAAGATGTGGGCATTGCCTGCTTTTCCACAAGTCAGCAATGATGCTGGCAAAGCAGGCATGACAATATACTGCACTCTAAAGTACTGTTGACAAAACACTGCTAGCCTGGACAAGGATGGGATGCCACAGGCTCTAAAAGTCAGAGACACCAAACTCCCTGTGCTCTGGCATGCTCCCCATTTTCAAAAGGAACATTTCCATTAGAATTTGTCCTCACCCCTCATGTAAAGGGATAAATCTGCTTTTGCTAATAATGAACACAGATTTTTCTTTTTTCCACAAGCTTATTTCATTTTATGCCTACACCATGGTCTCTGGAAACTCATCTTGCAGGTTGAAGCAATAAAGAAACCTTGCCTAAACTATCTTTATACCATCTGCCAAGAGCACTTTGCAAAGCTCTCTGTGGTGTTCTGGAGCCCAGGTGAAGCCAATAGCACCCTGGATAAACATAAGGAACCTGATTTAGAGATCTTGGGAAAACAACACAGAAGATGCCAGACTGAAACCTTTAAAAATGATATTGGTAATTACAGAATAAGATTGCTACAGAGAAACAGGCTGACAGCATATTGTCTATTGGTTGTGTGATTGCATTTGGTAATGAACAGTCTCTTCTAAAACCTGGCACAGATGGTACATACAGTATCACAGAAATAAGGAGCCCTCTGTCCACCATCCTTTTCACAGCTTACATTACTATTACTATTTTCTGTGTTTACTGCAGGCATAAAAATGTAAGTAGCAAGTAATAAATCCATTAACTTTCGACACCTCTGTACAGTCTTTGCAAATTTCAGTGGGACAAAAAGCCTAGTATTTCAGTTTATTTTCATTAAGAAACCAGTTCATAAAGTTGTAGGTTTTCTTCCTTCTTCTGGGTTTCTCCCACCATAGTGGAGTTTAAAGTTCCTGTGTACTGAACACACACAAAAACTGTTACTGATAGGATCAGGCAGCATTTGCTGTCTGGCTGTTTTGCTCACTATTGACACAAGTCCGCTCTGTCTACAATGAACCCTGTATTGCTGCATAGCTTCTTACCATTAATTATTATATGAAATGTTGAACTGTAAAACCAATATTAAGGAAAATGATCAGTGTATGAAGACTCCCAAGAATGGGAGCTTGAAAGTATCCTTTCAAGCTCCCATTCTGCCAGAGAAGTAACTGCAGAGAAAAAAAACAATAAAACCAACAATTTGCACCTTAAAAGGAATGCAAAGCTGGAAAATGTGGACATTCTAGTTTTTGCCTAATAGCACATAAAGTTTAACATCAGCATACCTGGAGTAAAACCCAGCTCCTGAATCCCAACTCCTGAATTCAAATGAAATGCTTTCTCATTCTATGATCCTTTAACTTTCACTCCCTGCACATACACTTGCACTTCAGAGAAGGTGCAATCCTGCAGGTCACTAGATATGTAACCATGTAAATGTAGATGCCATTAAAATGGAAATGCAGAGAAGACTATATGGCAACTTCAGTTTGCAAGGCTGGTCTTGATTTTGGTCTTTATAGTTTTCACATTCTTGATTATGTAAGTTTAACACTTAAAGGAAAAAATAAAATGCCCAAGAAAACAGTTAAAATTCATGATCTCTAATAATTACTTCTTCCCACAGTCACTATCAAGGTCTGTTTCTACAACCTGTCTATCAACAGACAAGAACATTGCTCGAATAAAAAATATATAATTAATTCAAACAATGCCAAATTAACATAGTTCTTTCGTTTGTAATTTATCGAAAACTATTAAAAGGAATTAGAAATGAGAACAGAAAGAAATCAGAGACTCTTCCTAGTTCCCACCCCAGATGTCCATCCTGGCTATGAAGTTTCACACTCCCCCAAAACAACTGAGGTGCAAAGAAAAAGTATAAATTAAGACAGGTAGGTCTTCATCACATCACTTGGCTGAGAACACAGTTGGGTTTGCTTTCTTTCACTGAATGAGAAGAATTCTTCCAGGAAGAGGGGGGCAGAGAGTCCCAAACTTCCCGAACCACTATGACAAAAACAAGAGTTGCTCAGCAATGATGCTGAGCACCGCTAACAGTGCACCTTCAGAAATTTAGCGGCAATTTATGCCAACAGCGATTTCCATCAGAAAACTGCTTCCCAGCGTGCTGGGCGGGCTCCGGCTCCTGCCCGCGGGCGGAGCAGCTCCCTCGGCCCCGCCGCTGCGGACTCCTAGCGCATCTGCTGCCTGGAGGGAGATGAGGAAAAAAATCACCCCAAACCAAGAGCTCAGGAGAACCAGCGGGCGATGGACGGCGTGTGCTGCCATGGACGAGCACGGCAGGCAGCGGCAGGACCCCGACATTCCCGGCGGGACGGCGCAGAGCCCGGGGCGGCGGGCGGCCGCGGGGCAGCGGGGCATGCTCAGTGCGCGCGGCGGGCTCCGCCTCCGCCTGACCCGGATACAGACGGCGCTGCCTCCCGGCCGCGAGCGTGGAGCCGGCCCGGTGCCGCCGCAGCAGCAGCGGGAGCGGAGCGCCCCGACCGTGCCATGGGATTGTGGTGACTGCCCGGCCCCGCCACCATGGCCCCCATGGGCATCCGCCTCTCGCCGCTCGGCATGGCCGTGTTCTGCCTGCTGGGGCTGGGCGTCCTCTACCACCTCTACTCCGGCTTCCTGGCCGGCCGCTTCGCCTTCTTCATGCTGAGCGAGCCGGCGGCCGGCGGGCCCGAGACGCCGCACGGCTCTGCGCCCGGCGGCGCCGTGGACCTGCGGGAGCTGCTGGCCGTGTCCGTGCTGGCCGCCGTCAGGGGCGGGGAGGAGGTGAAGCGGGTCCGCGAGGGGAACGTCCTCAACGCCAAGGCGAAGGGGAAGACGCGGGAGGGGGCCGAGGAGCAGCTGACCACCGGCGACCTCCTCTCCAACCGCAGGATGTTCTACCTGCTGAAGGGAGCCTTCCCCGCCGTGCAGGTGGGTGCCGGGCGCCCTCCGTGGGGCGGGGGCTGCCGCGGGCCCGGCGCTGGGAGCCCGCTGTGCAGCCCCGGCGCCTCTCCGGTCCGTAACCACCGGCGGGAAGCGCTGCCCTCGTTTGCGCTTTTCCTTCCCCCCGCGGCTGGATTTGTGGCGGTGCCACCTCAGGCTCGTTGCCGTGGGTGTCGGGTTGCAGGGGAAAGAGTGGGGAGCGTGTTGCAAGCGAAGCCGCTCGAGGTGAAACAGTATCAAACAGTACGGGCGTGGAGGGGTGGCAGGAACGCCGGGTCTCGCTGTTGTGGATCGTGAGCTCTGTGATTAAGGACACAGGTAATTGCACGGAGCAAATTCCGCCTACGGTTAAGATGCAGAGATTAAGAATGCCGTTGTTTTGGTACTCATCCTTCCTGCCACTTGTCCTTCCTGCCATCAGTTATGGAGAGAGCCAGGAGCGGGAGCAGCGACTGGGAATTCGAGGTTTAGGAGCATAGTGCTGCAATAACCGGGTGTTTAGCGCTGGTGGCTGTGGGACAGCAGATAAGCACAGCTGTGTCAATACTGTGGATCACTGCCTACCTGTGCAAAATGAGTTTACTTTGCTTCCAGAGGTGTACACCCCTTCCTGCTCTCCGTCACTTCTGAAATCTGGGTCTATTTCTTAAGGTCGCACCCTAACATTTGGACTATACCTCGAGGATTTTTGGGGTTTGTTGGCATTGTTTCTGCTTTCACTTTAATCAGTGGGAACTTCTGTCTTTTGATGTTAAATTCCTTAGCTTTTCATTTTCATTTGAAATGGATAGAAAGCCCTAAATTTGGATCTCGGAGGTGGCGATCGCATGCTTCTGCTGGATGGGTTGAGAGAAAAAGTAGCTAAGTCAGGTTTTTGGTTATTGAGTTACTATTCAATTTTCAGTAGCTGTTTTGAAAGTTCCACGGAAAAACGTGTATTTTTTTGTTTGTTGGCTTTTTTGGTGTGGGTTGTTTTTTTACTTTGTTTTGGTCAGGTTTTAAAGTATTGTAAAGAACTTACTGAATATGAAATCTGGAGGAAACAATAAATTTTCAGTGTTTGAAAATAAACTTGAAATTTAACTAAATTAAACTAAGCTTCCTCTACAGAAGGATTATTCAGGTTCTGTTTCAAAGATTTCCTGGATTGTCTGTCGGTGACAAGGCACCTTCACAGGCCCAGTGTTAAAGGAAGAAAAAGTATTGACCCATGTTCTCTTGCATTATTCAGTGCCCTTAGAGATCTTGGTTTACAGCTTAGCTGGCTTGAAACCTCTTTGCTTTCTCCCCTTTCACAGATGGAGGGACTTCATTAATCTAGATGTAAGAGTTGCCTGTGCTTCTAGAGAAGGCTGGGGGTTCTATCTGGGCTCCAAGAACACAGTGAACTGTGTGTCACATGTAAACTCTGCTCTGGAGCTTGGGATTTTTAGCAGTGACAGTCTGACTTGTGTCTTCCTGTTAACTTCGTGTTAGCTTCGAACATTTACTTTTAAAAAACTTTGGTACTCCCTTTTATTTTTCTCACTAGTCTATTTTTCTCGCTAATCTTTAAGAATAGGTGGTACTTTTGAAAGTGCAGATGTGTTCTCAAAGGCAGTATAAAACCAAAAATGTGTGCATATGTCTGTGGAACTGGAAAATACCAGGCATATGTCTTTTCTTTTTCCCAACTCCTCCTTAGATTGACTGAGCTTGAGCACTGAGGGTATCTAGGATGAGTGTACTTGACTAATTTTTCAGGTGATCTGGAGTTATTCAGTCTGACAGATCAGCTGTGGGACATTAAGTATTCTAAGAACATGATGGGGATAATAACAGCTTACCTCATGTGGTGTTTGAAAAATACTCACTAAGCTGTATATACACTGATAAGGCATTTTGTCTCTTAAATTCTGTGATTAAGATGTATTCATAAACATTTGCTCAAACTGAAATAAAAGCTTTATCTTACTACTGTATGCATACTATGTGTGCTTCTCAGGTGTGAAGGCAAGGTATCATCTCAATCTTCAAGTATAACTTCAGAGCAACCCATCTAAAACTGCAGCTCTTTCATAGAACAGACCTGCTGAGTTTTGGTGTGAATATAAGGATTATAGAGGATTTTCTGAGGCAGTATAAATTGCATCATGTAAGAAATACCTTACTTTATACCTGCAGTCTTATCCCCCTGTACAGAGTAACATTCCAGAATAAAAGATGCTGCTGAAGTCAAGTAAACCTCTTCTCTCCTTGCTAGAGAAGATGATGCTAATAAAAGCTGTCAAACAAAAACTGCAACAATTCCAAGAGTAAGCTTATGCAAAATGCTGATTTTCTCACATCGTGACGTTCTTGAGCTTAACTGGAGTACCTCAGTATTTAAATTGTTGGCAAATGCTACATCCAGGAAGAAGATGAACAAGCACAAAAAGGTGCTAAAATGTGCCTGTAAAGGAGAGGAAATGGAGTTGTTCAGTCTGGACGAGAGAAGGCTCCTGCGAGATGTTACAGCAGCTTTTCAGTACCTGAAGGGGGCTGTAGGAGAGCTGGAGAGGAGCTTTGTACAAGGGCATGTGTTGACAGGACAAGGGGGAGTGGCTTTCAATTGAAAGAGGGCAGGTTTAGACTGGACATTAGGACAAAATGCTTTACTGTGGGAGTGGTGAGGCACTGGCCCAGGTTGCCTAGAGAAGTTGTGGATGACTGCTCCCTGGAAGTGTTCAGGGTCAGGCGGGATAAGGCCTTGAGCAACCTGGCTTAGTGGGAGGTGTCCCAACCCATGGCAGGGGGATTGGAGTGAGATCTGGAAGGTACCTTCCAGCCCAAACCATTCTATTACTCTGTGATTCTCTAAGAATAACTGTGGCTTTCCAATGTTTCAAAATAACCAAGGGGGATAGTCATTCAACTGAAATAAACTGAAGTCAGAACTGCTCACAGCATTGGATTCCCTGTTTTGTGCTGCTGGACATAAAAAGGGAAAGCATGCAAACAGTCTTTCTGAAGCAGATCTGAGTCTCTTAGTGTAGTTATTAAAAGAAGATAGAAGAGTTAGGTTTCTCACTTGCAGAAGCTGAAATAGATCTGGAAAAAGTCTTATAATACTAAGAGTTGGATTTATAAAAAAAGCCCTTTCAAAATCTGAGGGGAAAAAATCCCACAGAAAGTGTTTGCCTTTGTGCTCTTGAGTAAAGGTATTGTCTCTACAGAGGAACTCCACTGCTGACATCAATTGCTCTGTTTCCTTTAAATAGATGCATTTGCATCAGTTCAGACTTCTCAAGGCCATGTTAGGTAAGACCAAAGAGGTGCAGCTCAATTGTGTTTTATCACTGTGTAGATTTAGTTTAGATTTAGTGGTGGTGTTTTTATATCCCTCAGAAACAGGCCTGAGAAAGATAAGAATTCAGAACAGTGACAAGTCACTTACTGCTACCTTGGATATTACCCAGTGTTGTCTGATTGCATTCAGTATCCAGCAGTAAATATTTGCATGTGTATTCCATGAAGCATCTTTGTACAGTTGAGTTTGAAATATACTTAGTGCTAAAACATATGCATTGCTTTCTCTTGGTGAAGTTCTCAACTGCAGTTACAGGCTTGAGGTGTTTCCTCTCTTGCATTACCAATATGTTGTCCTCATTTATTTGTTATGCTAAGAAAGAGTTAAAGCTCTGATCCAGCTGTAATCATCCCCTCTGCTGCTTTCATTTTTTATTTATTTTGTTTATCTTTTCTGGGTTACTTCTTTCCTGGTTGGTCCTCCATGCTGCCTTACTTATTCTTGTGCTGGCACAGTGGTTGTGTGATAAGGACTGGGGTGGGAATTAGGTGAGGAGATTAAGGAGTTGCTTGACCTAGCCCTGCTGCTGGGGTGGGAGTGGACTGGGGGGGCATTCTTTCCAAATTCAGTGATAGACTAGCCAGAAGCACTGGTATGTTCTACTCAGAAGAGCTTCTGTGAAGAAATGATCTCATGATACCAGGGTTTCAGCAGCATTACCTGCTAAAAGACCCGCTCAGCATCATGCCTTAGGGTCTTACTCTTTTAATGTGGCCTGTCCAGGGATCAATGTCAGGATCTTGATAACTGATTGTATCCCAAGTAAAAATTTAACATGAAAGTTATTTAAAAGAAAGGTTATTTAGGAATACCCTGGTCTACTTCCCACTACAGCCCATCTCCAGCACATCTGAAGGAGCAGCCCTGCTTGATCACAAAGGCAAGAATGATTGACAGACTGTTCCTTAAACTTGCACTTTGATCAGATAACCTCTTGGCCTCTGACTGAAAAAGCCAATTTTAAAGTGACCCACACAATTCTGCTATTTCACTGCTGTGCTATACTAGAGTTGTTTTCACAGGATGCAGACTTCAGTCTTACTGGTCAGATTGTATTCTGCCCTACATTCTCATTTTGAGCTGTTTTGGCTTATTTTTGTTCTAGAGTTGCACCAGCTATATCTCTTGTTTTCTAGTGTAAATACTAAATAGAGTTTCATCTTGTTTGCTCCCTTTTTTTATATTGTGGCTGTGATGGAAATCAAGTCTTCTGTCTCAGTCTTTCTCTTTGAGCATCTTTTTATGAGTCTTGCCACTATTCTGAATCCAAATGTTCTTATGTCTCTTTCCCAGTTAAGACTGATGATAAATACCACATTTCAAGCTTATGCATGATAATGCTGGAATCAGCGCTTGAAATGAAACTTTAGGAACATGTCACTTTGATTTTCTTCTAAATTAATCTGACTTTTGAAGATTAATTACTCCAAGCATTCCTTTTTTATCAGGCTATCTGAAGTACTTTCTAGGTTTAAACTCACTGTTTACAGGCTTCTGACCACAGTGCCAACTACCATACCTGAAAAACTGGAATTTCATCTGAGATGGCAAGCTCTGCAACTGATACTGATTCTGTGTCAAAAATAGATATGTTGAAAAAGTAGGTTTAAAGAAGAAAATACTACTTAAACTTCAGAGGTATTGCACTTTAGTGAGTAGGTTCAGTAATTTGTCTTTTGATGTTGTAAGAATAGCCCTCAGGTCTTAGGGCTTTTAATAAAACTAATGTTCTTCTGACCTGGATGATCTTTGCAGAACCTACTGCCAGTGGGTTTCTAAGTAAAACCAAAAGTGTGATTGTTAATCTGAAATCTCAGTAATAGGTGTTGTCTGGAGATGCATCTCCTAACATGGGTTCCAAATGATGACTTATGCCCGTTCTCTCTGCATAAAAATGAAATTAGACTGTAACTTTATGCTAATGAGTTCTGTGATTATCTTTTCAGGTGCAATTAGAAGTAGTTCATTTGGCTTGTTTGTACATTGTGGGTGTTAAATCTATCAGCTGAGCATCTGGAGAGTTGAATTTCTTAGTGTAGCTGCTCACAAACAGTGGACGTTTTTTGGGTATTATCTATTTTATTGGCAGATTTCTAATCTGTCTTTATTTGGATGTTTTCTTAAAATGAAATGTTGCAGCTCTTGTGACAAGCAAGTCATCTCTTTCCCTTTGCTAGACTTAGGTCTGTATAGAGCTCTAATGGAGAATTTTGATGTCTACTGAAACCACTTGTGTGAGCTAATGAGCAAGTGGCTTTATTTTCCTGGTCTAAAATTCTAGTTGTTTCTGCAGGTTAGTGGTGGGAACAGTGAATCCTGTGATCCATGCTGATTCCCTCAATTCCACTTTTGTTGTTTTCACCAACCAATATTCATTGTAAGTCCGTAGAAGCAGAGTTGTCATTGGATATGACTTTAGCATTTATTAAAGCCTGTTTGTTTCAGTCTGCTTCCTGCTAGTTTATTAGCCAAAGTCACTTAATGAGTTTTGATAAGAACTAATTGAGCTTCTTGACATTTAGGCTTGTCCAGATTCTTCTTTGCATATTCTGTCATTTTGTTCCTGCATTAAGCGACTTCTTGTTGCTAAAATAAACAAAGATGTAGTTGATGATAGAGGAAAACCTCAGTCTGCCTTGATTTAGGTGCCTTGAAAAAGGCATTTGTCCTTTTTCAGTGTTGTGGTATAATTGTAGAAATAGTTTGATCAAATGAATGGCAACATGGGACCAGTGGGTTTTATGCCTCTTATTTTATACATTTGTATGATTTTATACATTACACATTTATATACAAATATGTGTTATAGTTTTAAACTTAATTAAAAGTTAGGACTTTAAACTTACAGTTTCTAAACTTAATTACCTTATAATAAGCTTTTTTTTTTTTTTTAGAAAACCATATCATTCTGCAAGATCTTCTTTCCTTTCATAACAAAGTCTGCCTTGCTAAAACTCTATGTAAATTGAGCCTTGGCAAGAGGGACATTTTTGAAAGGCATGAAGATCGCCTGTAAAAGCTTATTTTTCCTTTCTAATATGTTGTGGTAATCTAAGGAGGAAAAGAACCTTTTCAAAAGCAAGCAGCTGGCTGTAAAAATGTCGGTGTATTGAATAAAATAGTTTGGTTTTTTTTGAACTGGTAAGGCTACTACTAAAACTTTTTAAAGCTTAAAGGCATTTTAAATTTACAAAAAGAAGTGGTACTTTGATTTCCCAGTTTGCATTCTTTTTGGAGTTAAGTAACCTAAGCTTTCAAGAAGCAGCTTTTGTTCATAGTGAAAACTGCTATTCACCACCCCCAAATCTGAAAGTTGGAAGGGAGGGATCATGCATCCTGGATGCAGGTGACCTAAGTTTTGGTGTGATGTTGGTGTGAATGCACACCCCTCCCTTTGTAACAGATTCTGGAGCCTTGTTTTGTAACTAGGGTAGGTTAGAGATTTTCCTCAGATACTGGAAATATAATGGTGCTTTGAGTGCTTTTTACTCTCCTGGAGAGTGCAAATATGCTCCTGTTGAGCATATTGATATGTCCTGACTTGTCGAGTAGGTGTTTACATTCAGAGGTTTTGGCATCTGATTCCTTCACAGGATTTGTGTATGAACAGATGCTGTGAGAAGCTGAGACAGCTTTCACCTCTGATAGATTTAAGGAGAAAAACAGAGAAGCAGAGCCAATGGAGGTAAAACAGTCTGTCCTGTAGTGCAGTGAGTATAGGGTTGCACTTTGGTGCAGTGCAGCAGCAGTGGTTGAAGGAGTCTCTAAGTGGGGGAAATCCCAAAGACTGCTTGTTGGACCTCTCTCCTCTGAGTTGGGACATCTCTGAAGAATAGTCAAATAAGAGAAAATCAATTTAAGTCCCATGCAGCTACCTCAGTATACCTTCCAAGATGTGTAGTTGTGGAGTCATAAAATGACTTGTGTTGGAAGGGGCCTTAGAGATCACTTGTTCTAACTACCCTGTCGTGGGCAGGAGTGCCTTACACTAGACCAAGCTGCTCAAAGCCCCATCCAGTCTGGTCTTGAACACTTTGAGGGAAGAGGCATCCACAACTTCTCTAGGTAACATGCTCCAGTGCCTTAGCACCCTCACAGTAGAGAATTTCTTCCTGAAATCTAAGCCAAATCTGTCCTCCTTTAGTTTGAAACTATTTCCCCTTGTCCTATCCCTATCTGCCCATGTAAAAAGTTATTCTCCCTCTTTTTTTATAAGCACCATTTAAGCACTGGAAGGCTGCCTTAAGGTCTCCCAGAAGCCTTCTCTCTCTTCCAGGCTGAATAAACCCAGCTCTCAGCCTGTCTTTGTAGGAGAGGTGTTCATCCCTCTCATCATCTTTGTGGCCCTTTTCTGGACCCACTCTAACAGGTCCACATCATTATTGTGCTGAGGACTCCATACCTGATTGCAGCACTCCAGGTGGGGTCTCACCAGGGCAGAGGAGAGGGGAGAATCGCCTCTCTCCATCTGCTGCTTTTTTGATGCATCCCAGTTGGTTGTCTGGGTTGTGAGCACACATCCATGATAAACCCCAGGTCTGTCTCCATTATGCTGCTTTCAGTGAGTTCCCCCCATCTGTACTCATGCCTGGGATTACCCCAAACCAGCATCTCACACTTGGACTTGTTGAACTTAATGAGGTTCTCGTGAGCCAACTTCTCAAGTTTGTCCAGGTCCCTCAGGATGGTATCCCTTCCTTCTGCTGTGTCAAGTGCACTGCTTGGCTTCATGTCATCTGCAAACTTGCTGAGGGTCTATTTGACCTTACTGTTGTAATTGGTGAAGATATAAAAGAGCACCAGTCCCAAAATGGTAATTAGATTAATCAGCTTTAAAAGACCTTGAATTTGGGTGTTTGGGGTCCATTTTGTGCCTTGCTTCTTGTACTCTAAGTCTGGTGTGTAGACAGCGTACTGAACCTAAGAGAAAAATAAACAACAGACTGAAGACCTAGAAATCAAGAGTCCTGCTCATTTTTCATCCTTGGCGCAGAACTCACAGGGAAATCCCCTCCAAAGGGCCCAGGAGGTGGGTTCCCATTCTTGTCGGTTCCACCAAAAACCCGGCAGGGAAGGAGAGGGAGTACTAAATTAAGAAAAAAACACATGCCACAAAATACTTTCTAAGAAATGCATTGCATTTTCATGTACTAATGTCTGGTTTGAAGAATTTGAACAGAAGCTTCTATTTTGGAGTGTGGTTGTATTTGTGTATATTTTTTCACTTTTAGCTTACCTTCGGTGGGTGAATTCACAGGCAAAACTACAGTTGTGTTTCAGACCAGGAAAAAGCCAGAAGTTGTGTGCACCATGCATGGGATAGCTAGCTAGTGTTCAAGTAGACTTTTTGGGTGATGAGCTGCCACAAAGACAGCATGAAGTGCAGGTAGGGACTAAACCAGCATAGGACAAAGCCACTGTGAGGTTCCCTGGAGTCTTTGGGTGGTCAGCACAGTTGGCTGTTCAGAGCACTGCATTTATCCAGACAAGTTTGTGGTATGCTGGAGTTGCTTCCTGTGTTCCTGAGCAGATCTGTGTTCCAGTCACCAGTGTGCTGGACAGGAGTGTTCTCTGTGCAGAGATTTCTGAAGGCTGGAAACACGTGGGTGTTTTGGAAGGCACACTGGACCGATCCTGGTATTGGTGTTGGACCTCTGCCGCTGGCTCCCATCAGCAGCATCCCTCATTTGCTAGGAATTCCTGCACCTTACAGACTGGTTTTGGGGAAGCTCTGTACTGGTGAGATGCAGCCAGACTGCCTTGTTTAGGAAATAATAGGGGTTTTTTTTGTTGTGTTTTTTTTTTTTTCAACTTTTCAGCAGTATTCCATGCACTGATTTACATATATTTTATTAAACTTCTGTGTTTGATGCAGTTGTTTGTGAGGAGGGCTTTTGCTTCAAGCATAGCTGGGGGAAGATTGCCAAAACGTAGTTAACCTTCATGTCAGTGCTCAGCTTCCAGAACTTCCCCAGATGGGCTTTTAAACCTTAAAGCTGTTAGGCAATTAGCCCCAGAATGTCTTGCTGAAATAAGGTCTAGTGCCTGAAATAGTTGGCCTTGTGATTGTCTTTCTACCATAGCTACTCCTAATTTGTGAGTGAGGATTTGGAATTGCAGTGAGCTACATATCCATATTGCTTGAGAAAAGTTTAAAGTGTAAAGTCGTGGCCTCTGGAGGCTGCCAGCAAATGAGAATGACAAATAGGAACATGGAATTAACACAGAGGCATGTTTTCCAGGTGTATTCTCCTTCATTAACAAAACAAAAAAGAAAACAGGAGGAATGAAAAGAAGTTTTAAGGGTTGGTGAGCCCCTCTCAGGCAAGTATCCAGCCAAAGCTACAGAATAAATGGTCATGTGAATGGAAGAACGAGTGACCTGCTTTGGGGTTTTGGTTTTTGTGGGGTTTTTTTATTTTTCCCAGATGTCTATGCAACCTTAGCAGTCTTTCCCCAGTTTTTTTCTAGTGTAATAATCGCGTCTGTTGAGAGAGACTCCTCACAAGCATTTTAAATGCTGCAGTGTCACGGCCACTGCTGCAAAATCTGAGCTAGTAGGTGGTGTTTCTCTGAAAACAGTACCTTTTATGATAGCTTCAGACTTTACATTCTAGTGTACTGTAACAAGAAGTTTAACAAGATATTCTTCCTTTTGAGCATTGGTTCCAACCCTTTAACTGTTTGGAGGCCCCTTTCTTCTGCTGAGGAAATTTTTTTTTTTTATGATGGTATGTCATGTGCTGTAGTGGAACTTAGACTGCCTAGGGGCTGTTTTGAGAGTGCCAAGTCTGTGGAACTACACATCTTGACTTTGCAGGACTGTTTTCTCTAGGGGAAAATGCAATCATCAGGTTTATTGTATAGTGACAGATGTTTAATTTGTAAATGTCACGGCAGCTTCAAGAGCTCCGTGTTTGGCATATAATGCTTCAAATACTGGTTTTATGTGAGAAGACAGCTATGATGTATGGCTGGAGTTGCTGCAGTTCTGCTTCCTTTTCCTTTTTGAGTTCTCTTGGAGAAAATGGCCCTTAGCTCTTGGCTAATACTGTTACAGTTGAGATGTGTGTGACGCCTTTTCTTGTCATGATGTGAGTTATGTAAAAATCCTGCTCATGTAAGGTCTGTCACATTCAAATGTAGTCTGATAGCACCTTCATTTTCATTGTCTTTCCATGTCACTTGCCTACAACTTTTGGGACAATTGCATCTCTGGTCATCCAAAAATATTGTTCTAGTGCAGTCACAAGGATGTTATGTTGGGTTTTGCAGAATGTTACTCCACTCAACAGATTGGTGCTGTGTGCTCTGCTACTGGGCCAAACTCTGCTTGATGTACTGAAATGCCCTCTGGTGTGGAGTAAAGTTCATTAAGCTGGGTAGCAGGTAACAGTAGGCTTAAGTGTGACTTTTGACTGCTCCTTTGACTTTTGACTGCTCCTTTGACTTTTGACTCCATGAAGAATAAATGTTCTTCATGGGTCATCTTAGGACCTTACCCTGACCTACCCTAAAAATGGGTATGGGATGTTACTTACTTGTTCATGAAATAAATTTGTCTGACAGTTGTTTAGTGGTTAAATTCAATTGAGCTGCTTAAATTTCTACTTGTAACTCAATGCCTGCAGCAGGAATATATATACTAAGATTTCTTCTTGTCCAAGTCATGCACAGTGTGCACAATATCTGGTGATAGTATATCTCTACATTTCCATGTGCTTCTACTGGTTTGTATAAATTGAATTTTAAACCCCCTACTGTCTGTGTACTTTATGATTCTCCAGAGTCATATGTTCTGCCTGTAATACTTGAAGCAACTGCATTTAAATATTGATTTTAAGAAATGCAATTCATACTATGGGAATGTTCAGTAGGGAGATCTGCAGCCAAAGCAACAGTGTCCAGCTGTGGTGTGGTTTACAGCAAAATTCTGGATTGTGGTTTTGCATTGCTTGTCACATGACCGTAACAGCCTGTGAGTTGCTGAAAAAATTACTTAATTCCTGCATTTGAGGCAAATGAAGAAAGAGAAAATATGAGCAAACCTGTAATTTTCCCAAGTGCTGCAGTTACTGTATCTGATACATTAATGCAACTACTTTTGTTGTCTCACCACAGATAAATTCTGAGGAGCGTGTTGATACAGCTGATCAGGAGACAGTCTCCTGGGATCACAGTATTCCTGAAGACATAAAGCAAAAAATACAGCCTAAAGAGGTGCCAGCAGAAAGTGTCACCGTCTGGATTGATCCGTTAGATGCTACACAAGAATACACAGGTAGCTGATTCTTGTGCACAAATCATGTGTGTAATTCTGATGTTTGCCTTATACACTGGAGGCAAGATAGTAAGTATTTAAAAGGTCAACACTTGTTAAAGTGTCTTATGTCAAAGCTAGCATGATTTAATTGAACAAATTGCATCATGAAATCTTTGTAGTTCTCAAATTACAACATTCACTTTTATATATTCCAACTCTGAGGTTACTTTGGTATCCTTACAACTAAGTAATTGCTATAATAAATGGTAACTGTCAATTATGGATTGTAGTGGAATTATACATTTCTTTATTTCAGTCATTACTGTTGCAACTCTTAAATTTAATCTTAGATTTTTGGTTTTCTTTATTTAAAGGGAATACTAAGTAAACATCCTGTTTAACTTGATATAAGAAATTTTTGTTGGCATTTTTCAAAAAAGCTTACATAATTCAGTCTTCCCCCTTTTCAAACATTTTAGGATGTCACATAAGCAGTTCAAGGCAGTCCAACTAAAATTCCTGCTGATAAGTATGAGAAGAACGGGATTTCTTTTTTTGTGACTATGTAATTGACACAATTATCCTTTCCAGTGGATGTTATTTGGTTTTTGAATTACCATTTTTGAACCAATAGAGGATAGGAGGTGAGGCAGAGAAGGGAGAATGGAGGGGTGCAGATTTCCATGAAAATGCATGTTGCATAAGACAGCAGTTAGCATTAGATCTGGTAGGAGTATAGGTTACATCTACTGAACAGGAAAAATTGCTGAAAAGCTGAAAAGTCTTCAGAGTCTTTTGAAAACTGAAAGGTTATTTGAAGATACGTCAAAGTTACATAACTGCAAGAGGCAGAATGTAAACTCGTCATCAGAGAATAATCTGAATAATCTCTTGTCTGTTTTCTTTTTGTGTTCTTGTCATCTGATTGTAAACTTGCTCACTTTCTTGTTTTGCCCACAGAGGATCTTCGGCAGTATGTCACGACAATGGTTTGTGTGGCTGTAAATGGTAAACCAGTCATAGGCGTGATACACAAGCCCTTCTCATCATACACAGGTACCTTCATGCCTTTGCATATTTCCTTCGTAGTCAGTCATAATAGTAATTGAAATTTGATGTTTGAGAGAACATCTCTAGGTAGAAATGAGAAAATAGTACCAGCAGCAAAAGGGCACTGCAGCAGTCCACACAATTAGAGCTGTAGATGTGTCCTGTGCTATAAAACCACAAAGGAAAATGCCACCCTTGTTTAAAATAAAAATGATGTGTTTAGAACAAACTAACTGAAAATATTTTAAAGAGCTAAGATCCCTTTGATTAGAGTGCTTATAGCAAACAAAAAAAAAAGTTAAACCTACAAATACTGACCAGTTTCACGTGTGCTTTTAGTTTTTAGCAAAAAGAGTACTTTGCTCATTTAGCAGAATAGCTTAGGTCTGTGATAATACACCCAGGAGCTGCTGTTTATTCTGTGTGAATAAAAAAAGATTGAATAAAGATCTTAATGGCAAACTGTTTGCATGTAACAGGCAAGACTATCTAGCATAGCCTTATTGATTATCTGACATGCTTTTAATGCCACAGCTGTGAAGTAATTAATTCTTTAGTATTAGTGATGTATCAGCGAGCCTTGCTGCAAGTTTGGCAATTTGCATGCACTTCTGAAAACTTCACAGTAGTTTAAGTATTCATGTCCTACTGTGTATTTAAAACAGGAATTTCTGTTTATGTTTTCCCTTAGGCAATACTGACCTCTAGAGTTCTGAAGTTTTGCAGTAGCTCTGGCACAAAAACAAAGTCTGAATAAATGCATTTTGTATTTGTTGTCCTTTTTTGGTCCACTAAACACTCAACATTTTGTGCTAAATATTTTGTTATCTATAAATGTGAATTTAATTACCAGTCACTTCAGTATGTACTATATTCCAATATGCTTCAAGAATGTTGGAGATTTTGGAACTTTTTTTTTAGGTATCAATGCCTATCTGAAGAAATAGGTTTTTAGCATTGTAATGTTGAGAATTTATCTCCTTTGATAATAGTGAAGTGTGCAATGTTCAGACATGGAATCAAATGAGATGCAATGAATTCTGTCATTCTGCATGACAAGTATTCATTTTCCAAGCTGGAAATGCCAATATGTTTTGAGTCAGATTGTTCCTAATACTACCACACAAATACAAAGCAATAAAGGGCAGTCAGCATTGTTATTACACAGAGCTCAGTCTGTTGCCAAACAATCTGGTTCTCTGCTGAGATGAAATTGCTGGGTAGTTTACTAAGTAAATGTCAGATTAATGGCTGGGGGATACCACCTACCAAGCTTGGCTTTGAACTTCATGATGAAACAAGTGGGAAGTTGTAGATTCTAAATTCTGTTCTCTGAAACACAAAATCAAATACTTTCCTTTGTAGCACTATCCTCCTGAGCTATTTCCTTCTTTAGCATTACTATCCTTCTGAACAAAATTACTCCATAGCATTTTTAGTATCTGCTTTAAAGGGTAGTGGGGCTTTTTGTTCTTACATAAAAACATTGTCTGAGGAAATACTGGATATATTTCTGACAAGGAGCCGTCATTTTAACTTTGTTGGCTTTCCAATTGCAAATTCTAAACATTAAGTACTTGGGATTTTTCCCTCTTGTTCTGTTTTTTGGAAGTATTACACAAGAACATTCAGGCTTGGGATAATGCCATATGCACCAATGTGTGTATGTGGCCTCTTTCTCTTCCCTTGTGTGCACATGTGGGTATGCCCCCCATCCTCTGTCAGCCTTCTCTCTTTTACAGTAGTGAGAGATATTAAGTCAGAGGTATCAGTTGCATATTGTTAAATACTTTATCCTCACACTTAACAGAGATTGTCTTTTGTAAATCTTAGTAGAACTTTTGTTTCTCTTGTAGCTTGGGCAATGGTGGATGGTGGGTCAAATGTAAAAGCTCGTTCCTCCTACAACGAGAAGACTCCAAGGATTATTGTGTCCCGCTCCCATGCAGGAAAAGTGGAGCAGGTTGCACGGCAGACATTTGGAAATAAAACTGTGATAATCCCCGCTGGTGGAGCAGGTTTGGTTCTTTAAGCATCCTACCTATTTTATTGCTTCTGAATGTTTTAATGGTGTAGCTGTTACTAGACAAATGGATGTACTGTGGTGTCTTCTCTTTTTCCTCTTGGCTTTTGATCTTCACATCACTGAAAGCAAACACTTGACAATAGGGACTAAGTTTTTCCTGTATTTAGGAGCCTACATGCAAACTTGGTACAGACTTCAGGCTGTTCACAAGTCAGGGTGTTACTGAGTTACTAGGCCTGGGCCAGGAATGTTGTTGTGGTCCTTTCATCAAAACACACTGATGTGTGTTCATGGAAGGCACTGATGCCTCAGTGGGAGAAAAAGGGTTGTGTGACCACAGGAACAATCATGGAAGAGAATCTGTTGGTTGTTAGTTGGCTCTTAGTATGGTTGATTTAAAAAAAAATTTAAAAGGCCATTAAAGTTTGATGCTGTTTATTGCTTTTATGTCAGAAGAGAAAATTAGTATCACTGAAGTCCATTTTTATCTGCCTCATGCTCAATTTAAAGAAGTTTTAGAATACTTTTTACTTATGTGATGTCCTTGTGCATGTTACTGACAGAACATAAATGGCAGGCACTAGTGTGAACAAGAGCAGTTTTAAAGTCTCAGTAAAGCCATGCAAAATTTTATTTTTACAGAAATGTATCTTTCTGTGTCTTTAATGCAAAAAGCCAGAGCTCCCTTACAGATTGTTTAGTCAAGAATGTCTTGCATTGCTTCTTGATAATGACTCTAAATGACAAAGAAAGTGAAACTGATTATAGTAGGTCTTGTCCAGGGCTTGACTCTGTTTAAGAAGATGAAGAAATGAATAGATTAATGAAACAAGAATGTTGGTTGAAGAGTTGAAAAAATTCCATACAAGAATGAATACTGTTTTGAGCAATTACTTTGTACTGCATAATGAATAATAAAGGAGAATGCCCTGGGCTGATTTGCTTTATTAAAGAGCGGTGTATGCATCTTCCTTCTATTGTAACAAAAAGCCAGCGAGAAAAAGATAGACTTGAGCGTGATACAGGGATTGAGAAATGAATGAGTAAATGTAAGAGCAGAACTATATTTGAGTTTCTGGTCTTGTTCTTCTAATGTGTTTTGACAGGAAAGCTTGGTTTAATTTTGTTTCTTTACCTCTGCCCATTTCTTCTAGGTTATAAAGTGTTGGCCCTTCTTGACGTGCCTGAAAAGAATCAAGAAGAAGCTGATGTGTATATCCATGTCACCTACATAAAGAAGTGGGACATATGTGCTGGAAATGCAGTGTTGAGAGCATTGGGTGGCCATATGACTACCCTGACTGGTGAAGAAATTAGTTACACTGGCTCAGATGGCAATGAAGGAGGACTTATAGCCAGTATCAACATGAACCATAAAGCACTAATTGAAAAACTTCCAGATCTGGAAAAAACGTCACACAAATAAGCATGACGGATGGAGCACAAGTTGTGCTTTTGTAGCCTCCAGATGCTCTGTCTGAAGAAGCAGGTGTGAAAACCTGCTGGAAAAGATGCACAGCAAAGCAGTTTGGTGTGGGTTTGGGGACTATATCTTGGATTGGGTTTTGTCAGTGGTGGTATTTAAAAAGAATAAAATAATAATAATAAGCGTAAATAGGAAGGGGACCAATGGTCTCACACATCAGTTTCCATGTTTTATTTTTTTCAGACTGTTTTCATGCAGTTCTTATACTCAAGGTGCATTTACCATATATATTGGTGAACATAGGTGAACTAAAGAAAAATCCAATTTTTTTTGTAAAATAACCTAAGTATTTCTCACAGGAATTTCTTGAAACCTTTTACATCTTACTGTAGTTTTAGCAATTCCATAATAAATTAGGTAGGAAAAAAAGCTTGATTTGTGTAGGCATCTGATAACTGTAAATGGCTTATCAGGAGTCATGACCTCATATTTTGTATCCTCTGAATGGAAAGCACAAGAAGGTTGATTCAAATCTATATGCAGCAACGGTTTATCTTTGACAGTGTGGCACTCTCTGCTTTTTAAGAGAAAAAAAGAAATGTTCTGTACTATTTTGACTTCTTTCCTGAAGATGTAAACGAGTTTTTAGTTCAGGTGGGTTGTGAATATCAGTGTTTTATTAATCAGTGTAATTATTTCCTTATAGCTTTTTAAAAGAAGGCAGCGTTTCCTTGTATAGTTTTTAGCACTTACTTCTTGTCCTTGATTTCTGCAGTGTTGAAGATGCATGCTAGATTTTTCTCTAATGTAAGGCTTGTTCATCATGTGATGTTTGTGCCTGTAGAAGCAGCCTCTTCCTTCAGTACCTGTTATTTTGTTTGTTTGGGTTTTCTTTCCATTGGACAGAGTAGTAGGGAATGAGTTTAACAGAAATAGTAGGTTGACTGGTTATTTCTATTTCCAATACAATATATAAACCAGCACTTTTTCTGCAACTCCAGGAACAGCTTTGTCTTTTTAGCTTGCAGCACACTCTTTCCTGCAGAAAGCTCTTCAGCCATTCCAAAGAGCTTGTGCTGATTTGGTTTGTGGTGATTTACAGGGAGAGGAGAGACCATTCGAACTTGAATCTGCTTAAGCAAGTTTGAAGAACATGTGGCACGTGTAGTACAGCAGAGTCTGCAAAACTTTACTGAACAATGTTCTTTGCAATCCAGTACATACAGAACGCAGGTCCTTTGATATCAAGTGACAATTTGTTGTACCTCTAAAAGTTGTGGGCTTCTCTCTCCAAACACGTAACTGTCTGCATTGTTGTTCTCTGCATCCCCCTGAAAGGTTGCAGAAGGTTAAAACGTACGTGTTATTTGAATTATCAGAAAATAAGCTGCCCATCTCTCCTCCAGAATGCTAAAATTCTTAGTTAATATAGATGGTTTCTGTTCAGTATAGGCTTAGGCTGCTTGATCCAAACCCTTAATTCTTTAGTTTTAACTTCTTTCATATTGTTAATGAGAACTGCTGTTCTGATTAAAAAGATGTTTTTCTCCTTAGGTCAGTAGTGGAGAATGTTTAGATACTGCTTTCAACTTCTAGCTGAAGTTCACATTTCCAAAATGCTCCTAGATGTTGTGTGACTACAAATACAGACTTTTGTTTCTTAAACTTACTGGCAAAGGAGACTGAAGTTTCGTCCTACGAGCCTTTTGGTACAGGTAGTTTTTTTGAGAACTTCTTTTCCAACATGGACACTATTGCTGCTCTTTGAAAATAACTTTTACACATGTAGATAATACACAAAGCAATTTTACTTTCAATTCTTAAATTTAAGAAACTGCTATATGCTATGATAAATAAGTGATCATGCCCTTTTTAAAAAGGATCTGATCTATTTCAAAAAGTTGTTGAGCTTCCAAACTTCAGTGAAGAATAAAAGAAACATATTTATCAAGGTTTTAACATTTTACAAGAAGATTGCAGCTTTTTAAGGCTGATTTAAATGTCTTAAAGCCTAATTTAATAAAAAAAAGCTGTTTGTATGTTTATTTGTTAAAGAATATGGATTAAAAT
This sequence comes from Leptocoma aspasia, assembly GCA_013399835.1. Classification (NCBI taxonomy): domain Eukaryota; kingdom Metazoa; phylum Chordata; class Aves; order Passeriformes; family Nectariniidae; genus Leptocoma; species Leptocoma aspasia. Next base: position 397,437 of record VXAX01004442.1, on the reverse strand, counting down.
TTAAATATGAGAAATAGCCATAGTTAGCCTAGTATAAAAACCTGATTGTGTCACAGAGATTGAATGCACAATATTTAAGTAGGCAATTAAGATAAAATCTGTGGCAAGTTGGGTTTTAGAATCAGCTCGAAATCCTATATAAACATACTTCCTAAAAATGGGACTGCTTTTATTTTGGGGAATGCTTCTATCAATTCCTTGCATAAGCTGTGATCAGACTTCCTGTATGGGAAATTAAAAATGTTACATAATGTACAAGGGCTTAACTTGTATCTTAGTTGAAGGCACAGACCAATGAACAGAAGTATTTGCCTAAGTTATTTTTTCTTAGGAAAACAAAGTACCTTAGGAGAGACCCTCCTTTCCTTCCTCCCACATGCTGGCTAAAATGCCTCGCCCTCCTTTAGGAAGACTTGTGCTTGTTCAGACACATTAATATCCTAAATTGCTTTGTTGCAATGGATCACAGTGTTCAGTACCTTTCACAGGGGACCATTATTGGCCTAATCTCACTCCTGGTGAAACTGAGGAAGAGGTGAGGGTGTGGTGCCCAGTTAATTATTTGTAGCAGAGCCCAGGCTCATTTCCCACAGTTGAGGGCTAAGGTAGTGCTTGTGGTCTCTCAGTGTAATTTAAAGAGTAGCTGCTTTGGTGTGAGAACAGGTGAGCAGCTGGTCAATATCAGTTTCAGATGTCATTTTGCAATAAATGTAACTCTTATGCAGACCAGCAAGTATTCACAAGTGCTTGCTTAGTGCACGCCTCACAGTGCACTGTGTTTGTATAGTGCTAACACTCAGTGTGTCATTTCTTTGACTGTGTTTACACTCCATTCTGAAATGTTCTGCTATAATTCTGGCTTAAGTATTTGTTTGGTCTCGTCAGTGTGGATGTGGCTTAAGCTTATTCCCAGAGGGTAGGAAATCATACCATACCCACATCTCACTGCTGGGCTACAACAGTGTTCTTTACATCTTAGCCTTTTCCACATGAAGCTGTCACACACCGTTTTTAGGGATACTACTTAAAACAATTGCATGTTGCAGGTGGGTCCTACAAAAGTATATATTTTTTAAAAATCTTAATTATAAAAAAATCATAGTAGCATTCTAGCTCCAAATAAGGGAAGTAAGAGAATGTATTATTTTAGCATTGGTTTTCCAATGGTGGATATTTTGAGTGGCTATTATGATTAAGGTGGTTGCAAGTGAAATTATTCTAAAGCTGTATGTATTTTCTCTTTTTCATTCTTCTGAAAAGAGTGTATGATAGCATAGATAATACCTGGTATTGTACCAAGAGTCCTAGCTTTTATTCCTTGAGTGAATGTTTTCTAAATAAATGGACACAGAAATAAATGGGTTGAATATTGTATTTAACTGGTTTTGAGATTAACCTGTTTGCCAGACTTTTACAGATGGATTTAAGAGCTGTTTGTTCTGATCTACAGAGCACATAATGATAATGAAAATACTTAGCAGATATGACATACTTGGATAGTGAGTTAACCATAGAAATGAAGCTGCAAAGTCATCTAGTGATATTGTTCTATACATTTACTTCACGGTTGTTACTGGGGACAGATTTGGCTTCAGGTGTGACAGAGGTTTTGGTTTTTTTTTTTAATGGCTAATGGCTGGAGACCAGAGGTGGGGAAGGGAGTCAGTACTGGGGCTCATCTCTGGTTTTTTGTTTATAAATAAGTGTATTCCAATGTTTTTGTAGCATCCTGTTAAACAAACCTTATCTGTTTGGGCTGTACAACAGTAGTGCAGTATTGTATACTGCTGATTTAATGTCTAAAACAAGGAGTCCATATCTCCCAAGAATTATGCAGTGAGAAATGGCCAAGTCGTTCTGGGCCTCTGCTGTGTTATGCAAGCAGAGAATGGCTGCATCGTTGTCTCCTGGGTGTCATTCCAGTAGCAGTTTCTCTCACAGAAAACTGCTTTTCTAGGCTACTGTCTCCCCAGTTATGCCCAACCTCTTTGTAGATCTGTTTTCTGAAGTAAACAAGCAGTGGAAAGAAGCAGATGGCTGTGCTGAAGAAGTTGCAACAGAAGACAATTATTTTTGTTTCTTCATTTTTAAATTGCATTGATTGTTTCATGTCTCTTGTCTTTCAGGGGTTAGATAATGATACAGATAAGAGTCAATGGACCACAAATAAATGCCTGTGGGAATTTAAGCCCAAGCAGGAGTAGGGCAGGAAGGACTGCCTCTAATCAAGGCCAACCTGAATGGATGGTTTTCAGTCAGGCCACTCATGCTGAGCCCTTCTTCAGTGCTTTAGTGGTTTAGGCCCTTTAACACAAACAATTACAGGTTTGACTTTGCCAAAATATCACCAATAATCTTGTCTTCTAATCTGCTGTCCTCAATGATAAAACTGGACTATATCAGCTTCACTGTAATGTAACTCACTGAGACAAGAATGTGCTAACTCTGAGGACTCGATTGCTTGACTTGTGAACCACAACTTCTTTATGGCAGCTCTTGCAATGATGTCCTAGTACTTGCTGCAAGTGGCTTCCCACCCCACAAGCAGGTCATGCACCCATGATCCATATTGAGAACCTGTTGAAGCGTTATATATTTTCAGGTGCCACAACAGCTCTTGCAGCTCTTCTATGAGAAGTGCTCATCCAGTTTCAAGGAGGGGAAGCCAGTAATTAGTTGCTACTTTTCCCTCTTTGTTCTTCCTGTCTGTTCCCTTCTGATCTTTGATCCTTTCTTAGTCGATGTGGACAAGAAAAATGAGAGATCAGAGGTGAAAACAGTCCCAGAGTGAGAGGACCCCAGCAGTCCTCTCACTGTAAATCAAATTTATCCTGAAGCTGGTAATGTTTGGGACTAAGGTCTAAGGTAGTGACTGACTCTACCAGAAGTGCAATAGTTGCCAACAAAATAATAGGATCATGGAGAGGTTCATGCAATTAGGGGTACTGAACATACAGAAAAGATGCAGATGGACTAAGGAAAAATTAAACACCCAAAAAGAAGGAGAAAATGTTTCTTCATTATAATGTTCCAAGCATTTGGTGTTTGTGGACCACTGGGTGCAGAGCTTCATTGCTTATGAAAGAGGCTGCATTGTCTCTCTGTGGAAGGCCTGATTTTGTTGAACTCAATAGCAGTATTCCCACTGAAATCAATGTGAGCAGCACCAAGCCAGATAAAACAGGAACAGTAAATTAAGCTAAATTCTGAAAAGCTCAACCTCTGTCAATAGAGCAAACAACCTTTGTTGTTTAAAGTTGCCTCTTAACAGCTTCTGTCTACATTTGGAAACGTCATTGCAGTGTCTGAGGTTCTAAGTCTTTCAGGTTTTTTTATGGTCTACAGCTGATAGAGCCCACTTTCAGGTAACATTGTTTTCTACCCCAATTGTTCCTTATTTGCAATTCACATTTCATTTTTTTCTCTCCGAAAGATCAGCAACACTCCAGCATTTTTACTGTTGTCCCACCGAATTGTATTAGCATTTTCCAATTGTGTGCCAAATTGAAATAACAATTCTATAAATAAATTCTCTGAAAATCCTGGTCTGTGAGGATGTTTTTTCTATATTTTGTCCTTCTAGGGGGTATTTATTGTTTCTTTGTGCTCCACATTTTTTTTTTTCAGTAATGCATGTCATGTTGCCACAGTTGTGCTGTATCCATCATGTGTGTGAGACTTCCTGCCTGAGGAGTTACTGATAAGTCCAGCCAAGTTTATGATACGTATAATTCAAGATCTCCACTAGTTTTGTTTTCATATCTGTGTTGCTGAGAAAGCTGGTCAGTTTGTGAAAGTGAGTGCTTAGAAATCCCCCAGATAGTATTGCTCTTTGGATCTAAAGAAGTTTTCCTTCCAACATAATTTCCAGGTCTCTTCCTAATTATGTTACACCATTCTGCTTGAGTCTCTTGTTTCCATGAGAATAGTAGTAGCAGAGTAATAACTGTACCATTATTAGCCCTTATTCTGTTAATGTCCCACTCTTCATAAGTGAAACCATGGAGCAAGTTGAAAGATCCTTTAATGTCCGACATCAATATGGCATTTTGGCAGTTCTTGGATGCAACTTCAAGTGTGTTTCTTCTCACCCTTACCAATATGTGCAAGACTGATGTACTATTAAATTGTCATCCTGGACTTAGGCAACATATGCCACAGTACACAGATGTTTTGAAAACCCTAGATGATGTGTGATCTAACAAGATAAGGAATTTGGAGTCTGTTGCAATGCTCCAAAACACATCTTTGGAGAAGATGCAACTCAGAGGCTCCACATTTTCCATCTTGCAAGGTGAGTAAGAGCATGTCTGTGTGTATGTGGTACATGGTTTGTTGAAAACAGTTGTGTCCTTTGGGAAGCCTGAAGGGTCCAGAGAGAGGCAGATGTGTGCTCTATGCTGTCAGCCATTTACATGAGGCTCTCAAACCTGCCTTTCTCACACCTGATCTTTCATGTCCTGCCCCAGGGTCAGCATTTTGCTGTTGTCATTACTTAGAGCAGTGTGAAAGGGAACGTGTAACACTGTGCAAAAACTAGACAGCCCATGGTGGCATCCTGCTTCTCAACAACATAAACCAAATTTATGTCTCCCATTGTCTGTTGGGTCAGCTTCTTGCTCATATTGTGTTCCACAACTTCTGGTTTTTGTTTATTCTCTTCAGACAGTCATGCTGTCCGCATTCGATTCATAAATGTAAGCTAAGCTTGTTAAAAATGCATTAAGTTTAGTTTATGCTGTGCATGCCTGAGAGCCACTTGTATGTTTCTTTCTTTGTACAGTAGTAAGACTGTCTTGAGTAGACTTCTCATCTCTTGGCACTCAGGCATCCTGCACACTAAATACATCCTGCACACAGAATATTTTGTGCTGGAAGCAACCCACAAAGAGTCCAACTCTCAAGCGAACGGCCCATACAGGGATCAAACCCACAAGCTTGGCATCATTTGCAAAACTGTGCTCTAACCAGCTGAGCTGAAAGCTTTTCAGTCACTAAAAGCCCTCCTACAAATGTGGGTTCATTTGCACTGCTACAATAATTAAACTATTTTCCAGGATAATGCTGCACAGCACTGTTTTAACTTGGTCTGGACCCTAACTCAGTTGCTTAAAGGTATTCTAGGAATCTGTCAGTCAAAGACAATTTCTGATCCCCAGGCAAGGGGCTGAAGTTGTGCTGCAGAAGATGGAAGTTTGCCCTGGCACCAGCAGTGGGTACAGAAGTGGGGGTTGTACAGTCAGGTGGCTGGGAAGGGGCTGTGGGAATGCTTTGCAATCAGGGCAGACAAAATGGAGTGGATGCCCATCATCTCTGCTGTAGGCCTAATCCCAGTGACCCTTTACTTGTCATACATTTTAAGTAAAATTATTCCAAATTACAGGAATTCTTCCAAATTAAGTGCTGTGAAAAAGCACAACAAACATTGTGCTAATAGGTAATAATTGTGTTAGGGTATGCACAGAGGTGAAACTAGACAGATTTGGCTTTTACATTTGAAAACTGCTCATTTTTCTTCCAAAAGGATATGTTGATTATAGAATTAAGGATGCGTGAAGTTTGCAGTCCTCTCATCTGAATTCCACTCGGGCTGGGTGGGTATGTTCTGTTTGTATTTGCAGAGGGCCAATAACATGGTGCACATGCTACTTCTGCAGGGGAATAGTGTTCAACTAAAATGATTAAAGAGGGTAAAATATAGATGAGACCTGTACGAGAGGAAAGGCAAGCGCTTTAACCTGCTTCCCATAATATTCTGGAATCTTAATACCTGAACCTGTTGGAAATATTTGTATCAGCAGTAAAGACTTTAGTTTATTTTAGAAGAAGTAAAATATTTATTGTATACATCATTTTCTACTGGAACTGAACTGAACTAACCCAGATCTCTCTTTGCTATTCAGGTAAGATACCAATCTTCTCTTACAAAAATAATTTTATGCAGGTGTAACAATGGCTTTTGGAACCTAAATTGCACTCCATCCTGATAGATTTAGACCAAGAACACTACATATGGCAGAAAAGCTGGTAGTGTTGACGCTGGGATCTCTAAAGGGCTTAGAACAGAGAGAAACAGAGGCCACAAGAGGGCTCTGTCTTTTCATGAATCCCCTGAAGAGCCAAAAAGATCTTCGTGACTACAAACTTACTTGCCTGTTTCATTTTTTACAAAGTCACCATTTTTTTTCCTCACTTGTGACATGTCTTGAGTTAAGTGGGCACGATTGATACAATTAGATCTTCCTTCAAGATAGCAAAGAACAGGTTTCTTTTCTTTCTTAAACATGAGAGCAATTGTACCCATCCTTATCTGGGAATGTGACATCTTGAAGCAGCTCCATCACATATTTCCATACCACTGTGGTTGCAAAAACAGTAACCACACTAGTATTTTATCAGTTTCTTGCTACTGAAGTTGTTTGGTGTTTATTTTTCTTATCTCTTGTCACTGGCATTTCTTGTCCTTTGTGTTCACTTCTCACATGCAGGGAAAAAAAAGAAGTAATTTTCTCTTTCAGCCTTTTGCAGAAAGCTAAATGTGCTTTTGTCCGCAATTGCCTTCCAGTACTGTATTAAAAATGTGATATTTCTTCTTTCTTTGCATTGCCTTTAATTTGTACCACATGGACTTCTAGTGACTGTCACCTCCAGGCCTGTGGAACAGAGAAAAAAAGAAAGGCCCATGTGCCCCTTGCCCCAGCTGCCCAGCTAAAGCAGGGGTGCATTGTTCTCCACAGACTCTCATTTAGTCAAACCTGAGGTGAGATGAGAGAAAGAAATAGTTCTGAAGAACACCCATTTGCTACATGCCAAAATTCATTCTCCTGCAGGGATGGTTGCTCCCTTAGTGAAATGTAGATGTGTCCTTGTCTGCCAGAGGGATGGTACAGATACCAGAAAGTCTAACAACAACAACAAAAAGAAGAGCTGGGAAAGCTAGGTGTCCTAATTTTAAACAAAGAGCTAATTTGGGAGTTGTCACTTATGTGCCAGTAATTCCTTCTGTTAACTATATATAGCTGCATATTTAAGAGCAATACTTAATATGTGAAAATTAAGTTCCTTAGCTACTTTGGAAGATGAAAGAGAATTAGGAAAAGAAACCTAGTGTTAACAAAAAAAAAAAAAAGAAAGTAAAAGAAAGCATTGTCTGTTTGTTTGAGCAGCTGTCCGCACTATAAATTGAAATGCTTAGAATCACTGAGCCTTTCTTGGTCCGTGTTCATCACAGGCACTTTCTGCAGTGCAGTCCCTCTGCACCAGGGCTTGGCTGAGCTTTGCTGTGTGTCTTTGGGGGTGGGCTGAGGGTGGTGGTTCATTGTTCTACACATTGACTGGGGTCAGCAGAGCAAAGGCCGTCTGCAAACTTGCTGAGGGTGCACTCAACCCCACTGTGCCACTGATGAAGTTATTAAACAGCTCTGGTCTCAGTGTGGGCCCCGAGGGGCATCGCTCATCACTGAGCTCCATCTGACCTCAGGTGGGACCATCCAGCCAATTCCTCATCCACTGAACACTTCAACTATCAACTCCATACTTCTCCAGCTTAGAGAGAGGGATGATGTGGGGACTGTGTCAAAGATCACTCAAACCAAATATTTAGTCTGAAAATTTCGTATCAAAATGAGATGAAAATCATGATGATGACATATTGAGAGCCAGAAGAAAATATCCATCCATGGTATTTAATGAAACTTTAAGCCAAAGCAGAAAAGTTGCATGGATTAATTACTTAGGTTTTGGGTTGATTTGTGGTTCTTTGTTCTTTTGTTTGTAGGTGTTTTTTTACTTGAACTAATGTCCATTAAAACTGAAATTTATTAAAAATACAAATTTCACTCTTTTATGCTTCAATATTTCAGTATTATATTGTAAATACCTAACAGACAAAGCACAGGGAGCTTGCTTGAAATGGTAATGAACAATTGATGCTTCAAATATGTTTTCTGTGTTGGAGAACCCACTCATCTGTATTTGTCTGCCATGCCCTAGTTTGTGGGTAACACTATTAAAAAATGGGACAAATAACGTAAAGAAAAAAAGATTTTCAGGATCGACACTGCAGGCTTCTCTAGATCCGCAACATCTCTAGAAATATTTTTCTCTTAATGGAAGAACCTTTTATTTCGTTATACTGAATATTAAATTCTTGACAATAACAGACTGTTTCTATTTCTCCCTTTTTAAGCCATCAAGGGATTTGGGGATTTCTTTACATTTTCAAAGGCACAGATCTGAGCAATATTACAAATATCATATTCTGAGCCTTTTGTTAACACTTCTACCTTCACAAGTGTGGAATAAAAATGGCAAGGGACTTCCTCAGATCAGTATGATCATATGCTTCTTGTTTTAAGTGGTTCATTGTAGTAATCCTTCTCCTATGGTCACCATTATAGTGCCCTTAGTTACAGAGTGGACAGAACATCTGAGGCTCTTCAGATGATGAATTACATCAATTTCCTTCTGCTTCAGTATAGCCATTTCTCCCTAAAAATTTTGAGCATTAGCCAAAGGGCATAACTGTATTACTTTGATAGAAATTCTGATCATCCTCTGTGTAAGGACATGAGGCTCTGTTTCCTCCTTGTAATGCTAGGTAGAAACCCTTGATATTTATGCAGGTGACAGTAGTTTTGTCTCAGGAGTGTTTCATGTTTGAAGACTCTCCAAAGCATTTTATGATGGGGTTTGACTTAAATCTAAACTGCATTATTCAGCTGATTGCTACAGTGGAAGGGTTTGTGAGTCCGTAATCAGAACTGCAAATACTTGAGTGCTTTGAAAATCCTTCCCTTTTGAAATTCCTGTGTGAATTCCCACAGAACTCTGTCATAAGAAAACTCAGAATGGGAATTTAAAGTAAAACTAAATCGTGATGTTTTTGTCTCAGATGTATGACTGTTCTTGGCACGAGTAACTTTTGAATTTCCCTTCTTTGTGTGGTTGTTAGAATAGGTATATTTCTGAGTTTTTATCAATAAAGCTGTTAGACATCTGAAACTTCAGAGACAATTCTGCTTTTCTATTTTCTTTTAGAGCCCTTGGTTGGCTCCAAATACTTGGTGCATAAAAGGGAAAAGGAACAACAAGTCTGCAGAATGATTTCTATGATGGTGGAAGCAGATTTGAAGACAAAATCTGTTTTCACTTTCTCTTTTGTTATAAGGCATTAAACAATTTATATCTGATCTAAAAATCACAATGTTTCCAAATTGCCATTTCCTTCCTTTCCTTCTCAGTTCCTGATCTCCAGTGTGATACATGACTGCATCCTAGTAAGCAGAAACTTGTGCTGGGAGATTAACTGGGAAAGGACTGGGCTAATGTTAGGTGAATTCAAACTGTTCAAGGAACTTTCAGCTCCTTTGTGCTACAGACAGTAGAAGCAGAGGAAAGAGTGCATTTAGAGGTACAGAGTGTGCTCCACTTTGCACTGAAAGGGCTAAATTGTGGGGAATTAGCACTTTTCCTCTTTGGGCTATATGTCTGGAGTCTGGGACAGACTTGGCTTGTGACCTCACAGAACAATTTGTTCTCCTCTGCCTCCATTTTGATTTAGAAAATATTGAATAAAATTTAGAAAATTACTTTTAGAATGCAGAATAATGGCAACTTTAAAAATGAGCATGAGTTTATACCTATGTTGATCTTACTAAGGTCATTGTCTTGGCCTAGCAATTAAGTTAAGGTTTACCTACATTTTTCCTGTTGGAATTTACTCTTTTTGAGAGTGCTAAGGTATAACACAGTCACTCAATAAGTGCTAAGAAGAAGTGTGAAAAAAATTTGATGTTCCAATGTTTTTTTTTTTTCTTGTGAGGTGAAACAATGAACCTTTTTTATAGAAAATTAAGCTTGTGGTGGACACCATAACATGAGCCAGGATCACTGCCTCATTGCAAAAAAAAGGCAAAACACATGCAAGGTGTATCATGGCCAGTAGATAAAGAGAAATTATAACTATCAAAAATTATGACTGTCCTTGTTATTATTGCTGTTACTTGGGCTTATAGCTGGGAGCAGGGAAAGCTAAGAGGCAATTTAATGGCAGCTTAAAGCATAGCTACAGAGATATCAGGGTTACACCCTTCTTGGGAATTGCAGATGGCAAAGGGCTTTTGCAAAAACTTCTGTGAGAGTAGGATGTGGTTGTGGAGTTTCCAGGCTTGGAGATTTTCAACACCAGGCTGGATAACACTATAAACAACCAGATCCAGACTTAGATCTAGAACAATTGTGTTTGAACAACCCCTGTAATGGTTAGACTATTGACCTTTAGATGTCCCTTCCTCTTAACATTTCTTGAGCATGTGAGATTAAATTGTTCTGAATAGTTGTGGGGCAAGCCGTCTGTCAGGACTTTTGGGTCCCCAAGTATTACAGAAGGTTTCACATGTTAGCACATGGGTTTCGCTGCCATCTTTAAGCTCCTCAAGCTGTGGGCACTCAGCATTTCTGGAAATCCTGGTCAGATCATCAGAGGATGGCTATGGAAGTAGGTAGCTCTTATTTAATGCAAGGCAAAAAGAGTTCTGAAACAAAACGGTATTCCAGGATTTTTTAATGATTTTTTACTGGATTATTATTTGCCATTTTTGCTGACATTTTTCATCGCAAATTTCTCATCAGTTATTTAAACTGTTCATAAAAACTAGGATCAGTGTGCATGGACTTCAGCCTCTTTCAGAGATAAATCCTCTAGTGAGAATCTCTGCAGCACTGAGTTCCTTCCATAAACGGTAGCTAAGCCAAGTCAAGCCGGGCAAACAAATCAGTGAGAAAGGAGAACAAGAAAAACTGGGACTCTTTCCAAATTCAGCTGTTTCTTAGTGGAAAAGAATGACATTTAGTAGACCTTTTTGTGGTGTGCAGAAAATATGTCCTGGGCAGAATAGCTCCAGTTCAGGCAGAGGTTTAAGAAGGAAAAGAGGCTGAGGCTGCGAGGCTGCAAGGCTGATGTTCATGGGAATATTTGCTCAGTTTTTTCTTTCTCCATTTCTATCAGGCAGATGTAACAGAGAAAATCTTCAGGAAAGTGTCCTCAGAGATATCTCCAAAGACCCCCTCTTTTCTTTTCACTTGTTACCTCTCCTCCCCTCAGTTCCTCACTCTAACCTTGGTATCAGGCTGATACCTGGATTTTGCCATGGATTCCACAGTTACTGTCACAGCAGAACAAACCCATCTGCTGCTACTGCCCTTCTCTGGCTTCTTGCTGCCTTGAGCACTCTCCTGACCCTGTGCAGAGCTGTTTCATCTCTCTAAGGCAACACAACAACTCACCTGGCAAAAAAAATAGGGAAATATTTCAGATCTGAGCTAGGCAGTCACTCAGAAGAAGGATACAGGAGACAGCAGCTGAATTGCACTTGGTTGACACAAAACTGCATGGACGACACTGACCCACTGCCACTTTGTGCTCATAGCTCCTGAAATGCAATTGTACTATTGGTTTATTTTTCTATTTCCAGTGAAGTGAAGAAGCCATGTATATTCTGGCACCTATGTTGTGTCAGTCTTGGAAAATATTTCACCTTCATATTGCCTGACAGCAGAGCTCAATATACTAAAATTAGGAAAGGACCATAGATCATTTTTATAGCTTCATAACTAGTCTCATATAAAGACTTATGGAAGATGTTTGTGTGAGGAGACTTCTGTGTGCAACCTGCACACAGCAGTGCTTTAGAAAAATCCCAGGCTGGCTGTCTGCTTCTTGAACATATTGTTCTGTTGTTTCAAATTTTGTGATCTGGCAGGATCGGTGTCAGAAGGATCAGAGAAAGAAGCTTGGACTGTCCCTCCTCTGTCAGCTTCAACTGTAACACTGGTATGACCCTGGGTACTGACCAAAATTCTGATTTTCCTAGAGAAATCAGAACATGAATGTGGTGAGTTGCAATTATAGAGTGTATATATAAATTATAAATTTGTGCCCCTACTTTGTGATTTTGTGCAAGTTTGCTACCCAATACAACCAGTAATAGTTTCCTGTTCACCTCTCCCAACTCTGCAGCATTGAGGGTGCCCACTTTTGTCAGAATATTTTCTACATTTTACTATTGCTGGTGAGTGCAGATCTTTATTCCTCTGTCCTGTGACAGCCAATTTTGAGTGCTAGTTTTAAATCTATCCATATACTGAGTGTGCTGAGTACCATCCTGACCAGCTTCTTGTAGACAGGTCGGTCCAAACAGGAACTTTACCGTAGAAGAGAAGCCAGGAATCTCCCAAAATGTCACTTTTTAGTTAAGAGATCATTAAACCATAGTATTTCTGATGTCACAGATTTACTAATTTCTGCCTAGGCTGTAGAAACACATACACTGTACTTTCTCAGTCTCATTTCCCACTATACAGTGATAAAAATCAAGCCTTTTCTCCTCTCCTTTCACATCACTTAGTGATTTATTTAGCCAGGGATGACAGCTGCCTCTCCTGTTGCAATTGCAATGCACATGTGGTCCACTGGTCTGACTGGTCCATGGCCTGACTGGTCTATTCCGGGTTCTCAGGTTATCATTCCACCTGTTCAGATATGTGTCCACACTGGGGTTTAAGCAAGAAATGAAAGTTGTGAGAAATAACAGATGAAACAACACACCTTATTTTGGAAATATTGAGTCTAGTGCTGACAAGAAAAAAAAAAAAAAAAAAAAAAAAAAAAAAAAAAAAAAAAAAAAAAAAAAAAGAAAAGAAAAGGTGAAAATGGACAATAAATGGACAATACAGAAGATTGAGAAATTAAAAAGTGGTTTGTAAAGCAACAAAAACCATTCTATAAGTCACTATAATAAAGAAAATAAAATTTCAGAGATTCACTGGTCAATGGTTTGAAAGCTTAATTTTTAATTCTGTACTTGCGTTATTAAAAACACCAATATATTATCTTTTTTGAGATAGTGTAACAATTGGCTTTTAAGATACGGTCATATGCATTGTCTGGAGACATGGAATGCTTTCAGATTAATAAGAGAAATTTGATTTAATAAATTATAGAGAACCTGCCCCCCCCAAAAAAAAAGTTGAAGAATCAGAGCAAGAAGACAGCAAGGAAATTAAAATACCATTTTTCACATTTAAAAGAAATAAGTAGAGATTACATAAATGCATCATTTATTTACCCAAAGTAATAACACTGCCTTCCAGAAAAACATAAAATAAGCAGACATTTGTTGCCNCTCCAACTCATCCAAGCCTTAGCAATTTTTTCCCTGGGACAAAGGTTAAAAACAGTGTCTGACTGGGGGTCAGGGCTCCCTAACAGAGGCAGGGAAATATTCCCTGTGCCCTGGATTCCAACAGCCAATGTGTTTGTTTGGAGTCCTACTCAATAACAGTATTTTTAGTCATCAGGTCTTTCTCTGCCTTCTGCCTGTGGGTTGTTGAAGATTTCCTCATACAGAAGAGTTGGTTGTTTGAAAGATTTAACTGTGCCCCTGGAAAACATTGACTCATGTTCCTGGGACCTGGTTTCCTCGCGCACAAAGGCCACTGCACACCTGGAGGGACCTTCTATGAAACGCCTCAGCACGGCCACTGGAGAGCATCCTCGGGGCTGCCTCCTCTCCTGCCTGCTCCTGCCTCTGGCAGAGGGCTGAGAGGAGCGGATCAGCCGCGCCGGGACAGGGAGCTGCCAGCGGCTGTCCCTGCTGTCCCCTGCTGCGGGATCCACAGCGGCACACGGGGACAGCAGAGCTCGGATCAGCTGCCGCGGTGGCAGCGATGCCCCGTTCAGCCCCACGCGTGCCTGGTGCAAGACGGGGCGTGCTGGAGACCCCCGCCCGCAGTGCCAACCCTCCGCCCCACCGGTCCTATTCCACACAGCTGCCAGCATCAGGCCTGGAAGTACAGAATAATAGAATATAGTATTAAGAAGAATACCCCGCATTGCAATCTATGATGACAAAAATAGTCTTGAAACAGGTGGAAGATGGAAATAAAAATTAATGACTGTAATGAAAGGATGAACATCATTGAAACTGTTTCTGATAATCATTCTTAATTTCCTTTTTTTTTAATCTTTCTAATTCAAGTTCTTAATAAGAAGTACAAACCTCCTCCATTCGTTTTATGTTGCTGCATGACTGGTGAGCTACCAAACTCCACCACAGAGTGGAAGCAGAGTATCATTGTAAATCCGTGCTGGTGTAAGCAGCAGCTCCAGCTTTCTGATGGAGTTGAAGCTATGTTAGTAAAAGACAAAACTTTGAATCTTTTCCTGCATCAACTTTTTTGCAGTGTTTCCCTCTCCCTAGTATTTGTTATGAATGATGACAAACTACCTGGAAACAGGATGCTCACAGGTTGGTTCACCTTTTGGACTGTAATGTATTGTTTGGCTGCAGAAAAACATATTTAGCCTTATGCTGGGATGTCAGGATTGTAGCTTAAAATGAAAATAGTTATTTTAGAAGGTACTGATTAACTGTTAAACAGGTTTCTTTTCTGAAATGGCTGACAAGGAACACAGACGTTTAATGTCAGTGGAATAGAAGCATGATTAATGTCACACGAACAGGCTGGAAATTGTAACTGCATTATTGCATGATATTTTTTATAGTCAGACCTTGGAGTGAGTGGTTGCTAGAATTGTCATCTACAGATGTGAACATGACCTAGACCAAGCTATCCCCATGCACGGTTTCTTTTAAATAAATCTTTGAGGTACTAGATGAACCTGAAAATTCCTTTAGTTTGGGTTATGAGCAAGAGGGTTTTAACACTACTGGGTCCTAGGTATGTGAGAGCTTGTTGCTTTTCCTAATATCTGTGTGTGCATGCTTCAGAGACATTGAAAACCATCAGGGGTGTCAACAGCCTGGAAGGTTACAAAGTGAGTGCATGGAGCTAATTTGCCTTTTCCAAAGGAGAGGAGACTAAAAATACATACATGGTAAGAGGGATGAATAGAAAATATAAAAGCTGTGTAAGTTATTTCAAGTGATACCTGCTAGAAGGAAGTTGAATTTGGAAATTAAGTCCTACTAATGCCACCAGATTTACTGATGTCATCAGATTAATGTCATTTTTCTTTTAGAATTGCATGTGTATTTACAAGGAAAACTAATAATAGCCCTGCTGCCGCTGTAGGAACTGTTGTGTGCTCTCAGAAAAATAAAACAAAACAGTGCTGCAGCCCAAAGAAAATCTCATGTGTAAAACTGTCCCCACTGAAGTGAGTGGAAAGGATTGGTTTTGCACAGATGTTAACATGGCAGGACACTGCCCTCTGATTCAGACAGGCTGCTGAGGGGGGTGCTAACAGGCATCAAAAGCGTGCTCTGAAACTTCTGGTTTATAATATGCTGCCTGGTGAAGGCTAATGAGAAAAGCCCAAATGTTGATCTGGGTAAGGTGCTAATTACTTTGTTTCTTCTTCCTGTCTGATACCAAATTGTGGAGTGCTTTGAGAGTCCAAGGAGAAAGAAATTCATGCTAACAGAAAGACAGGAGTTAGAACACAGCGTCTGCAATAGTGAGACAGCAGATGGACTGTACTCCAACCCTGGAGTCTCCCAGGACTGTACCACCCAGGTGCTTGATTTGAGCTGCATTCTTCTCCCAGGCAGGGTACAGGACAGTGTCTGGTGGCAGATCTGAGCACCCAGTCAGGATTGAGGTTCTTCCTCTCAGGTGCAAGAATTAGGGTCTGTTCCTGCAATGCCCAGAGAATCTGAAGGGTGAATTGCCACTGTAGCATTCAGTGAAAACCATCTTAGTTGTTGACCTGTGGGCTTCAGGGATATTAAGTTAACCTTTTTAGTTCCCTTTAGCTTGTTCTGTTTCCATTATTTTCATTGATTGCTTCCTGCCCAAACTCTAATGCAGAACTTAGCAAGAATTTGAAAAGGGATTACAAAATCCCAAAAATCTTCAGAAATAGAAACCTAGGTTTCATTTTTTTCAGAAAACAGTGAATAATATTTTAATGCCATAAATTATTTAATGGAATAATTCGGTCATAGCATGGCAAAGCTTTTATTTTGTGGGGGTTTTTTGAGTGGTGGTCTTTGTTTAAAAAGGAGAGCTCTTGTTCAATAGTACTGAATTCTTTAACTTCACTACTTTAGTCAATTTTCTTTGATTTTTCTTAATGCAGGCAAGCTGTTAGAAGAACATTGGTGTAAAAATAGAATGTAAAACCAACACTTTTTACAGTATTGGAAATCCTGTGCACTTCCTAGTAAAGTATAAAAGTAAAGTAAAATTACTACAAAGGCAAGAGTTTTAAATAACTGTGATTCCAAAAGATAGCATATATCCATGTTCATTAAGTATTTATTAAAGTTTTAAAATACAGATGACAGTATTTGTTTTGAATTTTCTTAGCTTCATTATGATTCTAATTTGAAGTAGAGAAAACTTTCATTCCTTTGTGTCAGTTAGTGAGTTTTTGTTACTCTTGATGAACACCCATTTTTAGCAGAGCAGGTGACAGAACATCCAGATGTCAAATGGATTTGTTCATAGTCAGGGCTGACAAGGGTGCCTTGAAACAGAAATGCCATACTGAGAGGTATGCCAGACTGTGGGATCTCTGTTGGAAAACAACACCCTTGACATCTAATCTACCTGCCATAAATTACCTCTCTTCAAGTTAGACACACCAGAAAGGTGACATCACCATTGTTATAAGGCAAGAGAATGGCTCTGGGACTGGAAAAAAATAATGATATTTTATCTGTATTTGTTTAATGCATAGAAATATTACTAATTAGTATGTTTGCTTCAACATTGCCTGGCACCTTTGCCCAGGGGCTGCATTAATGCAGAGAATTAAAACAGACACATTTGTTTGTATGCTTGGTCAAGATTCTGTTTCACAGATAGCATTTCAGCTGGTAATGTTCATTTCTCTGCCACTTAGAGTGACCAGTGCAGAAGAGCCCTGGGAGAACAAAATGGACAAATTCAATTACATATTTTCATTTCTTGGAAAAACAGTAGAAAATTGTCTCTGTAATTTTCATTGCTGCTACAAATTTTCAGGGAAAGCCAGCACTGTTTATTTTTGAGACCTTCTCTATCACATTTTGGTTGGACATGAGGATTTTGATATCAGCTCCAAGTTCACAGGTGACGAGGCTTTTACTGAAGGAGCCCCAGAATTGTGTAATTCCTTGTTCCCTAAAATTTAGCTCCATCATTTTTTTCCATTCTATCCTCGCTTTTATGAGCATTTAATTTT
This sequence comes from Leptocoma aspasia, assembly GCA_013399835.1. NCBI lineage: Eukaryota > Metazoa > Chordata > Aves > Passeriformes > Nectariniidae > Leptocoma > Leptocoma aspasia. The sequence continues at coordinate 380,243 of VXAX01004442.1, read as the reverse complement.
TTTAAGTATTGCTATTTTTTATTTACTTATCTTTCTCTGTTTGGGGTATTTTCAATAGAGGAAAAACTATACCAGTTTTGGGTTCTTTTTGTGCAACATTCAGCATTATTGGAGAAAAGTGGTGTTTTATACTCTTGGAGGAAAGTAACTTATGAACTGAAAAGTAATTTGTGGTATTCAAGGAAGACATCAGACATTCAAGGTAACACATCAGCGCAGTCTCTCTAATAAGGCTAACCAGTAAGCAGTGCAAAAGACCTAGTTGAATAATTCTGTAAAGAGCGGGCCAAGAAAAAATGCTGCTGCCTTTTGTACCTGCCAGGAAGAGCTCTGCACTGGATGCTTGTCCCAGGCTGTGCAGCAGGAGTGCACCACAACATGAGGAAGGAGCAAGTTTTTCCTGCTGACTTCTCAGGGTGTGAGACCTTTGTCCAATTGTGTAAGATTGCTAAGAAAACAGGGTGGAAATGCTTCTCCTTACACCTCCTGCAGAGACCCGAGTCTGCTCTTCAGGGATTTTCACCTGGTGACCTGTTGGTGACTAGATACTGCTTCAGGACCAGAGAAGGTTCTGCTCCCTCCATCTCCAGCCCCAGTGCCTAGAAGTATATTCCAGCTTTTCCAGGGAGACCACTGCTGTATAAATTATAACAGGCAGGACTGAACACCAGTGAGGACAGACACAAGGGGGAGGATATCTAATGCCACATGTTGGAATATGCAATTTAGGAGGAAATACCACCCCTTTTCCTTTGTCTCAGGCTGATGAAGGCTAGCAGAATAACCTATGGCAAGCTTCAGTCCCCAGATATAAAGCATCAGATCAGTGACTTTCAAATAAATGCCAAAAGTGAAAGAAAACCAACCAAAACTACTCCCCAAAAAACACCCATATAGCCTTTTCCAGATCAGGTGCAATTATAGTGCCTGGTCCAAAATTAATCCAGACATTCAGTTAAAACCATGTCAAATCCCTTCTAAATTGAACTAAAGACAATATGCATTACTTAGAACTTTATTATTATTAATAGTATCGGCATTTCATTATTGTTGTTTTTCTCCCTGAGGCAACAACAGGATTTGGGAAGTATTTCAAACAGAAATTTGAAACCCTGCTCTTTAAACAATCACCAGTATTGTAATTTGCCTGGAAGCATCTGTGCAAAAAAAAAAAAGTTTCCATGGGAACAGTAGATGATTCTGTCATGCCTTTAACCTCTCTAATCCCATGGGTAGGAGATTGAACCAGAGTCTTCAGCTCTGACAATTATACTTATGCTGGTGGTTTCTAGTCCAGAGGGGAACATACTCAGTGGGGGAAAATGGTGGTTCACATATATTAGTAAAGTAAGGTCTAACTTGGAGTATGACTTCCTGAAAAGCACCACACTGCTCTACCAAAAATGGTCAAAGATCCACATTANTTCCAACCTAAGCCACTGCAATTAGTCTTCATCTTGATTAACTGCTTATTAATGACCCTCAGCTAACATTGAGAAAGAACATCTGTGTCCCCCTGTTATTTCTATTTTATTTAGATCTTATCCTTTAAAGAAAGTTTCTGTTGAAGTCCACAGTACTTTGAATGCTTCTTATAGAAATGATATCCAATGGAATACAGGAATGATAGCCAATGGAATAATCCAAAGGAAAATTAGAGCTCATGCTCTACTTTTGCTATTTAGCAATCAAGTGAGAAACCAGAAAGCAGAAAAAACTCATTTTGAAGATAACTGCTTCAGTATCAGCTCCATGTCTGATAAAAGAGATATAGTACTTTCTGTTTTAGTAACAATGAGGAGATCAAATGTGTTACTAAGCTTCAGCCACTGATATTTTCTATAGAAATCTTGAAAGAAAACAAGGTAAAAATGGGTAAACATAGAATTTCATCATTGATTTGGAAATACCTTGACTGTAATACACATGCAGTTTATTTTAAATTACTCTGACAAAGAAAAAGCTTCAGTGGGATAAAGAAAGTCTTGTGTCTTTTTAAACCAGTATGTTAAAACAAAAGATGTTCTTGGAAAAAAACTCTGTAAAAAACCCTGTCACTAAATAACATAACAAAAAAATCTTCTTTCAATTGCAAAGCCAAAGTGAGCATTTGGAAATTACATTATTTTTCAATCTCAGTAGCATTTGCAAACCATGCTCTGTGCTCTCTGGCTAATATTGGCAAGTCCAAGTTGCTTATTATTTTCTTTTCTATGAAAGGATGCTAAATATGTATCCTCTGAGCTGAAAGGAGATAATCATACTATGCTTAGTCAGTCCTGAATGAAAGAACAGCTCAGAAGTGTGCAAAGATGTGTATCTCAAAACAGTGGGTGGAAAAAAGAGAGCTTTCAAGTGGATCACAGTCTTTCTTTTGTTCTTCCTACGTCATTAGTGGTTTATTAGGTCAATAATTTTGGTCATTTAAATACTACAACACATGTCTTTTTCCTTTGCACAGACTTTTCTATGGAACTCATATTATTTTGTACCCAATTATTCCCAGACATCTTGCAGTAAAGTGCCCTGGCAGGAAATATGTATGAAGAGGTGCTAGAAAAAGAATTACTGAGGCCCAGACACAAAAGGTGTCACAGAGCACAGAGACCTCAGGTAGAGTGGTTTAATTACAAAAGATGCCACAAATAAAGTAGACCAAAGCAGGTCAATTTTAGCTGAAAAAACGCAGAACAATTTACAACTCAGCTCAGTTAGGTCTAGTTGAGACTTTAGAAAAAATCAGATCTGAGTGAAATCTTGACTCATTGATGGTCCAAAGAATTGCTTGGACGTGGAGGTTGAGTTTAGGTTAATAGTGTTCCTCCTGCCTTATCTATAGCTGTATGGCAAACCTGCTTCATCAGTCCTTCTTCCCTGGTGACATTATTCAGCTTGTTAGAGGACCAGTGTGCTCAGGGGCATGGGCACCTACTAGGGAACAAGGCTTTTGGGAAAAACATCCCACGTTCTGTCAGAGATTAAGAAATAGCATCAACAAGGCCTGTACCTATGTATACACATGTGCACATATATGCATATATATGTTATATATATATATATGTGCATACACATGCATATATACAATCATAAACTTGAAGATATACAAATTAGGAGCTTAAATGTGAAAAATGAAGAACAAAAAGGTGACTGTATCCAAGGCAAGCTCACCCAGCTGGTATCTCTACTACCAGGGCACTTTTTAGCTTTTTTTAACAACATCATGTTACTTTATGGCACAGAATGGTCTCTACTGACTCCCTGGTCACCTGGCATATTTCTGGCATGTCAGGGTTGCCTCCTGTGGCTTCACAACACCCACATTCTGGGCATGGCTGGAGTTATTTTGCATCCTGCCACCTTATGTATATCTGAGCAGTTGCAGCACTAGGCTAAAACCTTCTCTGAATCTTGCCAAAGTAAATGCACCATGATATTCCACAGGGGTCCGAGAGGCTGGGAGTATTCCTATGAACACAACATTTCTTGGAAGAACTAGCATAATTCTCATCATTTGGGAGCTGGAAAATAAAATAATGCTCTCTGCTATTTTTTCAAGGAGCAGATTTTGAAGCTGTCAAATCAGAAAGAAGCAAAACTAAAGTCTAGGAATTACTTTCCTTTTCTTGATCTTATTTTGCATTAAGTAAGTACATATCACTTGGACACAGAATCCACAAGTTTTCTTGGAGTGCTGATTTGTTATATTTCCCACAAAAGTTTCCAACAGAGAAATAAATATCAACCCTTTGGCTCCTTGTATGATCAAAGAATAAAGTGAAGACAAAGCCTTGTCCAAGAGCAATAATCATGATGGTACCCTTCGAATAGCAAGTTTGCTAGAACTAGCCTCTCCTTTGAGGAAAGGCTGAGAGCTGGGGTTGTTCAGGCTGGAGAAGAGAAGACTTTATTGCAGCCTGCTGTAATAACTAACAATCCTGGCTTGTCTTATTTTTCCCTCTGACTATGTATCCTTGCACAAACAATCTTAAAATATGATTAGTTAAGAACAACAATCTTATTAGTCTCTATTAATGACATTACTTGTTTCTATTCTTTGTCACTGATTTTATTAAATCTTTGTGGAAAAGCTTAATCTCAGTAGTTGTGATCCCTCTGACTAAAACAGGCTGGGAAAGTGGTACTCACACTGTCCTGCATAATAAGAGGAAAAATCTGAGAGGCTAGGAAAGGATATGGGAATTTTTTTTGTGTGTTAGGCCTATTACTGCATTGAAATTCATCCACTGTATTCAATGATCTTCTGCATGGGCTGATTTTTAGGCCCATCTTGATCACCAATAAAAGCACATTTGGAAGGAAAATTTGCACAACTAATGATGATTGAGCATAAGCAAAGATTCAAATAGGCTTTCCTAAATTATGCTGACAATCTCTTTGATCAATACCAGGATCAAGAAAACAAATTTTTAACCTCATTCTGTTCCTCATTCATTCCTGTAATTGTTGAATTTTGCCAACAATAAATGGACTCATCTTGGGAATGGACTTTATGTGTTCAAATCTGGAAAATTATGCACTCTAGGTCCACAGCTGCAGGCAAGGGTCTGTGTCCACAGTGAGGGGCACAGCAGGAGCTGGAAATTTTTCTGAAAATTGTGGGAGTATTTTGAAAACAAGCTTTATCCCTTCGTTTTGAGAAACAGCTGCCAGGATATGATGGAATGTTCATGAACACTGTTTTAAACTTAAGGTAGGTTTATTAAATTATTTTAGTTGAGAACAGGTTTTGGTTTTTTCTGTGTATTTGACACAGAAAAAAGTTGACAGATTCTGTCACCTGTGTTTGTATTTCATCCACAAATCTAAGTGATTTGAATACTCTGCAGTACGCCTCAAACTGCAATGATTTCTATGTGAACATGGGAATACATTTTCAAAGAAATGGGCAGAAGATTGATGTGACAAACAGAAGTGAATAAAACTTTACAGCTCAACCTTAACATTCAAAGCCACTTGCTTTACTCTTCATTTTCTGTTGTAGAAATATGAAATGCAAATACAGTACAAGCAAAATATGGTAAGAAGTGAAGTTTTCTATAATTTTGAACGTATTGGTCAAGGGATCATACTAAATGAGGATTGTCTTGCTCTGTTCTTGATCTGTTTTTCCATTTGAGTGAAGAAGTTGGTGTATCTGTAGAGAAGCAGGATGCAATAGAAAATCCATATATAACTTTCAAATCATTGCAATATTGTATTACAGTTAGTAGTTTCCAAAGGTTATTCATATAGGAGTTCAGAATGGGTTTTTGCATCGCAGTTGCACTCTTGGCAGACATTTGTCTGCATAGGCACTTGCTTCTCATGAAAAATTTATGATCTGTATTGTGAGAATAAATGAAGAGAAGCGAAGCAAAGAAGTTCCATTTTCAGCTAGTTGCTGCCTGACAGACAGCACACTATTCCAGCTCTCAATTGTTCTTTGCTCTTTGTCAGTGACAATATTAATTTTTTTCAAACATCCTTAAGCTTCAGTGTGCACATTCAGCCTGTTTCAGATGAACGTGACAGAGGTCTTGCCTGCAAAAGTTTTCTGAAGTCAACATGACTTTGTGCAGCTAAGGAGGCAGTGCTGAGTGACACTGTTGCATCTTCTTGAATGTAGTGGGGATTAGACTGGGCCAGGTGACACGACAGCTTTTTCAACCTGCCTATCCAGCTCCTGTCTTGGAGGAGCTGCCACCCTAATGCAGTCATGGCTCAACAGAAGGTCTGTCAGCTCCAGAGCTGTCCAGGTCATAGCTAGTGATGCAAAACAAACCAAAACCATTGCCAGTTTACTTTAGACAACCTCCTACAGGAAGAGCCGTCCCAAAAAAAGTAGAAATCATAGATATGAACTACTTCTGTCTTCCAGCTTCCACATGTGAGCCCAGGTCCACTGAGGTTATGAAGAGATAAGTACACAACATGAACTTCAAGCTTGTGCATGAGAAAACATAATGTCTCACTACAGGATCATTTCATCTCAAATTTGCTTATTTTCTTCTTTTTCTCTTCAATATGACAGAGGATTCCATTTAACTGAGAATTTTGTTTTAAGCTTGTCTTTATTTAGTTTGTAGTAGTAACAAGAACCTTTGAAAACTAGAGGTAAAACATTGCAACATACTGGAATATGTAAAGTGTTCCCTATTAAAACAGATATTGAGTAATGGATGTAATGACATATATCTACATAAATCATAGCTGAAACCTCTCCCATTTTCTCTATTTCCTATTCCACCACACTGGTGGTTTTGTGGCCCTGACATTCATCTGGGTTCACCTTGTGTCATTGTAAGGCAGGTGGTGTTTGTACACTTTACAATATAAGCATACCCATGATACCACCAAACATCTTAATGTCCACACCCTGAAGTTGTTCCTCTATGGTATAGGTAAGGACAACATGTCAGGATGTGGCCAGTGACTGGCAAGGAGGGACTCCAGTGGGTGCAGAGAGAGACCTCTCATCAGTAAGCTACATGTCAGTCAGAAACTTGTCTTTACCTTCAGCCCCAACAGTTATTTCTTTCAATACCTTTTATTGTTTGAAGGATAAATAGTTTCATATGCCAGGTATTATGTTCACAGACCTGAACAGCCCTTTGTTCAAAAAGAGAATCCAGGCACCCTGCCCCAACCTTTAATTGCTGCTCAAAGAAGGGAGTGCATTTTCATCTCTTCCCCCTTTCAGAGAAAAAAAAAAGACCATGAGATTTTTTGAGAATTATGTCCTGCTGTCTTCAAAATGCCCCACGAGTTTGGGGAATAGTTATTTTGCATGCAGTTTGCACACTATATTCCTCAAAAAATGTTTTGGTGCTATGTAGTAGGTTGAGCAGAAACTTTATTTTCATTAAGGCAGTCTTCATAATTTTCAAATGTTTTAACTTAAAGAGTTTAACATAATGAGATTTCCCCTAGTATGTTCAAAAAATAGTTATTCAGAAAAAAAAAAGGTCTTCAAAAAGAAAATATCATGCTCTTGCTTTAGTATCTCTTTGTAGTTCCCAAACTAAATAATCTTTATTGGGAGGAGACAAATTATGCAAGGCCTTCTGAATGCTCTAAAGTTTCTAATACCTTCTAGCACAAGAATAGTTTTGAGGGTTTTTTTATGTTTATTCATCCTACTTAATTTCAATTTCCACACTTAGTCTCTCAAGTAGTTGGATTTTTCATGTGGCTGCAGAAACATGATCAACATTCTGCTGTAAGACATGCATAAAAATCTGTCATCATTATTACCAGCCCTTATAAAGTTATGCAGTCTACTTTGTACAAGGCTCATGAAATGCTAAAATTCAAGAGAAATCACCGAATGAAGCTCTAATTCTGCTTTACCTGATATAAGAATTGTAAAGGAAATCCTCACATATAAGGCTTTATGTTTCATCCTCTAAATGCTTTGTAAAAAATGTTGTTCACGTAATATTAATGAAATTATTTTCTGTGAATTATCAAGCCAATGATATTGAGCAAGTGTATCATTTTTAGTTATGTTTCTCTTGTTGAACTATATTTTGAAATATATCACTCAAAACATATATTATAAACAGCAATGTGGCATGAAGTTTTGTTACCACACAAATAATTGAAACTTTTCTGGGAAGATCTGATTTCTCAGGACATCTTTAAGAAGCAGTCCTTTTACCTAAGGGTATGAATATAAGGCACATGTTATACTTCTGCTCAGAAACTTTTACTTGGGATGAAATGGTCTGGATTGTTCAGAAACAAATTTAATTTTCAAAAGTGAAAGCTGTTTGTGAACATTACCGTACTGAGGTCCAGTGCAAATTGTTCTGCGTGCTTTAAATTTAAATCATTAGTAAGTCATTTAGTTTTCTTGTCTGCCTCCGTGGAAACAAAATATTAATGAAATAACATTGATTTGCTTGCTTCATGATTAAATAAAGTGGTACAAATAAGGAGAAACACTTCTCTCTGATTTAGTCTTTTATGAGATTAACTGACAACAATGAAGGAATGAGTGGCGTCTCACAGTTAATTTCATCCATTTTACTTTCAAATTTCTTTCTTTCCCTTGCAAAGCTTGCACTGACCACTTCACAGAAATCTAGAATCCAGCCTTTGGTGAAGACCATGGTGAGGCATCTGTCACCCTGCAGCCCATGGAGGTCCACCGGCAGCCTGTGGAAGACCCCACAGCAGGGCGTGCCTGAAGGAGACTGTGACCCTGTAAAGAGTCAGTGCTGGAGCAGGCTTCAGGCAGGACTTGTGGCTCCATGGAGAGAGGAGCCCATGCTGGGGCAGGTTTGCTGGCAGGACTTGTAATCCTACAGGGAAAATGTCCTGAAGCAGCCTGTGCCTGAAGGACTGTACCTTGTCTGTTCCTGAAGGGCTGCACTGCAAGGAAGGGAACCAAGCTGGAGAGGTCACTGAAGAACCCCATGGGTAGGACTCAAGTTGGAGAAGTCCATGGAGGGATCCCATTCTGGAGCAGGGGAAGATTGTGAGGAGTCCTCCCCCTGAGTAGGAAGAAGAAGCAGAGACTGTGCAATGAACTGACTGCAGCTCCCATTCCCCATCCCCCTGTGCCACTGGGGAGAGGAGGCAGAGTAAAAAGGGGGGTGAAGTTGAGCCTGGGAAGAAGGGAGGAGTAGGGAGAAGGTAATTTATGATTTACTTTTTAATTCTCATTCTTCTTACTCTGAATTAATTGGTAATACATTAAATTAATTTCCCCAAATCAAGTCTGTTTTGCCCATGAAGGTAATTGCTGAGTGACCTCTACCTGTCCTAATTTCAACCATGCACCTTTTGTTATTTTTTCTCTCCCTTCAGCTGTAGAAGGGTGATAATGTGGCTTTGATGGGCACTTGGCATCCAGACAGGGTCAACCCACCACAGTACGTTGAGACTTGAAGTGGTTTCAACTAAACAATAAAAAGAAAAAAAAAGCTTCTTGACGTAGTTGCAAACTATGAAAATCTTCACAATGTGTTATATTCTTCAGTATGGACTCAGGAGTAGTCCAGTAACTGGTTGTGCTGGCAGCTCTTGGAAGGTGAAGATTGTTTATTTTCTCTGTGAACAGAAGAAAGGCGTGAAGAGCTCTGTGAAGATATTTTCTTCTGAACAAATTTTGTCCATTTTCTTATAATCCCATAGAGATGATTTACAGTGCAGTAGCCTTTGTATCTGCTCTCCAGATACAAAAATACTTTCTGGGAAAGTCAGAAGTATTAGTTATTAGTAGCAACCAAGTGGGAGAAGGCTTACTAGGCTTTGTCTCTATTCAATATCCAGAAATGTGGATAGCTGAATAACTCTGGGCTAGAAATGCATCTAGAAATATTGTGGAATAATTGTATTAAGTCAGCTATTTTAGAGGTAAAGGAAATCAAAAATGTTTAATGGAAATGTTTCAAATAATCAAAAATTGTTTTTATCTACTTCTTGTAAAAATTGGTTTTATCTATCTTTTATCTAGTTGCATTATAATTATTATTGTAATGCAATTTTGGGTAATGTTAGGTTTTAATGTGCATAATCTCTTCAACACAAACCTCTCTAGAAACATTATTAGCCTGTTTGTAGGGCTATTTCTAATATTTTAAATTAATATAAGTTAAATTTGTAAATTAGTTTTGTGCTATTTTAAGTTGAACATCACATACTCCATGCTAAATTTAATTTATTGTAATGTCACACATAGTATTAATTGTCATGAAAAATAGAAACAAAGTCCATTTGAGGCAGTCTGTACTTATGCTGCAGAAATTACGAATGATATACAGGGCAGTGAAAGGGCATGTCACTCAGAAATATATTCTGGACAATTTTTTGATATTTTGCTGACTATTATATGTGTGATAGCCCAAATGGGGTTATTATCTCATACTGTGTTATAGTTGTACCATCCAAGACTCATTTGGCTGATTCATTAATGACAGCTGAGATCAAGAAAGTAATTCTGTGCTGAACAGTCAGAAAGAAAGAATTTTTAAAACAGTTCAGAACTTTTAAAAATAATTTCTGTATCTTCTAAGCCTCAGTAAAATGCCTGTGAGTGTAACCCTCAGAAAGAATAAACCTATCAGTTATTAAAAAACAATTTTTTAATTTTGTTGAGATTATGAACAAATCACTTCTGTACAATGCAGTAAGGGCAGATAGAAAACTTATAATCTTTCCAGTGTTTACGTTTCCAGGCATACACGGTTGTAACATTATCAGATTTTAACTTAGATATTAGAATTGCAGAAAACAGAGCCAGTGGTTAACTAATCTAAAATAAAAATCACAGAGATTTCTCTGCAAAAATTTGGCATCATTTCAATTTTGAAAGACCAAATCAAATATCTATTTGTAATTTTTTAGCTGTCCTAGATCTAACACGCTATTTTTAAACACTGACCTATGCAATGAAAACCTTAAAATGAAATCTCAAACTGTTTATGTCAGAAAAGAGATGTACTAACTTTCCTGGCATTACTTTGCTCCCTCTTTGTAGCATATGTTTTAACATTGTTTGGGAATTTCTTAAATGTTCATGAATACTTCTGATCATCCAAAAGTATACTTTCTGGTGAAAAAACTTACTGAATAAAATAAACCAGCTAAATAGAAGACCTCTTCCATACTGATCCGAATTTCTTGAGTTCTTCTGAGTTTCAGGAGTCATGACTTTGAGACAGAAACCAATTCTGTATCTAATAAAAGTGTAATATATAACTCTCTCCCAAGTTTTTTATATTTACAGTGCAGACATAATCAACATTTTTTTGAGGTGAAATCTGCTAAATGGTATTGTTTTGATGATGACTTTATTTGAGCACTAATCACTTGATGTTTCCGTGGCAGCAAAGTGATGGTGAATCTCTAAACTATGTTCTTTAAAATCCCCACGCCTGCAAAAAAAAATTATTCATACTCAGAGATATCTCGGTGCTATCTCTAACTAGTTCTGTCAGAGTTTTCACCTTTTTCCCCCTCTGTGTTTAATCAGATGTGGTTTTACAAACTTTCTTGGTCCCTGAGTTTTGACAGGCTGACACTTACACAGTAATCAGTGCAAGTCTTACAAGGGCCTCTCAGAATACTGGTGCCTGCCTATACCATTACCACCAATTTTGTTCTAGAGATATGACATTATCAGGAGGTTGTTGGAGTCATTAGTCATCTGCCATGATTTCAGTGGACTTCCAGGAAGTCACAAAATGAAAAGCCTCAGATTTTAAATATTTTTAAAATTACTTTAGGACTTTGAAATTAACTAAGTTCTTGCATGTTTTAAGGCATTTTTAGCAGCCATCATTTTAAAAAAAACTAAGTGCTAGCATATAAAATGAGGAAGAAGATCTAAAGCACAGAAAGCACAGTAAAATCATGTGTAAGGAACTATGTTGTCGTCCACAGTCTATTCAGACGATGTGTGGTGTGGACACTCAGTGGTGCTGCCTGTAACTGCTTTGCTGGTCATGAAGGAAAACAGTCAGAAGGATGTCTTGTTATAAATGTGCTGATGAAACAAAAACCAAATATACAGCGTTAAAAGTTAGAACAATTCTTCACAATCAAATGTTAAATAAATTTTTCTCCAGGTCAGGACAACTTAAAACAGGTGTGATTGCAACATGGAGGAGAATGAAGCCTGAGGTGGTTAATATGTCTTTGATGTCAAAATTGATTCTCTGCAGTGTGAATGTTTAAGTAGGATGAAACAAGAAATATTTATCTTCTTGAGCAAAGGTTTGAGATCATAAAATACTAGTAGAATGAGAACAGATTTTGAGGCTGAATCTTGGGAGTTTAAAATGATTAACCAAATAAAAAGTTCTGCCAGCTCAATTTTATTCCACTTCTCTCTTTTATTTGTAGAAATTGCTGAACAGAAGTACTTAAATTACTGGTTCAAAAGACTTAATACCTATGTAAAAAATTACCAAAATATTTGAGTAAATTCATCTTACTCAGCCATTTAGCTGCAGGAACTGTAAGGTCTTTTGAAAACACTAATGGCACTATCCATCTCTTTCTGTCTCTGACTCCAAAATAATTGCAATGATCAGGATTCATCTCTACCAGTAATAAAGGGTGAGGACAGACTTTTTTCTACCTTTATTCTTCTTAACTTTCCAGTTCTCCTTAAGTTTTACTACATTGAAGTAAAAAGACTCCCACAGAGATCAGAACTCATATCAGAAGCACAGCTGCACAGACTGATGCTGCTCTCACAGGACAGAGCTTGCTAAGACCCATGGTGAGCCCTCCTCTGTGTGTGTGAGCTCCCACAGCTCCTTCTGTGTCCCTAACAAACACAACTGGCACTTGTGGTGGGAGAGCCCCACAGCTGCATCCCAGGGATTCTCAGTGACAGACAATTTCCTGAGATACCCAACATGTCAGGAGAGGGGCAGAGCATGGACTGGGATGTTGTGACCCTTGTTTGAAGCAGAGTCCATGCCTGTGTTTATCTTTGGCCCATTTACATCCAGACTGCACAGGCTTGTTCCAGAGCTGTGCACTCATTCTTCTCCCACAAGTTCATTTCCCCTCACAGAATTTTCAGTCATATTAGACTGTAATGTACTGTAGACTGCACTGATCATTTCACACTTCAAAAGTCTGCTGCAGATTAAGAAACAAACTGCTGTGTTTTGAATTTTAAGGAAAATGTTTTTTCCTTTCTTCTCTTGTGTGCTATTCACAGGTCAGCTTATTTCTATTAACCTTATAAAGACAGATTGAAGAAGTGCATTACGAACAATACATAAAAGTAATCTGCTGTCGTAAGCACAATGAAACAAACAGACCAACAAATAAAAGCTGTGCCCAGCTCATCAAAGTTGCAGTGGCAGTAGCAGCAAAGAGCCCTAAATCTCTACCGTATTCCAAGGTAGGACAATGATACAGTGTATGCTAGCTCTATGTCACACTTTAAAACTTATTTCTATTAGCTCTACCATTCCCACAAGAACAGTTTCTCTTTACATAAAACATTTTTGGCTGAGGCTGCTTATATTGTAACATGAATGTTTTGTAGGAAGGGAATTCTGGGGATGTCTGGATACCCTCTTTCAAAAGCATCCTCTCTCTTAGAACATTCCTAACAAGCTCAGAAGAGACTGATTTGCTCGACTCCTAGTTTGGCACTGAATAGAGAAATATGGACAGTGTCATCTTGGTCCCTATCCCAGGTGCCATGTCTGAAGGCCTAATCCAGGCCAGACCATTTCCTTGGAGGATCCCACCAAGCAGAAGAGTGTACCAGCTCATCTTCCCACCCTCTCTGGCCAATGGATTTCATCAGGAGTGAGGAAGATGTGGAAGTGAGATTGGGCTGAAACAACTGGCTCGTCATAAAAGGGGGAAGGAGCAGACCTGGAGCAGTGGCTCAGAGAAAAAACAACCTTCTGTCTGCTCTTGGCAGTCCTGGGACACTCTGGCAGCCAGAGCCTGAGATCTGATGACAATTGCAGTTGGGGTGACCAGTTAAGTGACGTGACCAGTTAAGTGACATGACCAGGCTGCTAATGATGTGACTATCTCATCCCCACTACTGCTCATTAGTCATATTTAATTTTTGGCTAACTTGATGGTGACATTTCAAACAGCAAATGAAAAGAAACCATCAATGGGAGTGCACTGAATGCTGTTGGACCAGCTCTTCTGACTTGCAAGAAAATTGGTGGGGCCTTTCCCATGAAAACCTCCAGTGACGCAGTATCTCTGATAGTTTCTAGGAAAACATATAGGCCATAAATTCCCTAGACTGTTTCCTTTGGTGATGTCCTTTTTTGTGTCATCTCCCTCAAGGAGCAGTCCAAAATAAGGGAGGAGTTCATCAAGGACAGATGAATGCAACTTTGGACCTTGATTTAACATCTGAAGAGATTCTCAGAATCCTCATAATGAACTCAAAATAATTACACTGTTTGCTGACATGGTGCTGTTTTCCTCTCATAGGTTTTTCTCCTAGAGAATGTTTTAAAGGAATGTAAGGGCACTGATAAAAGTACACAGAGAGCAAGGACATTCAACATTAGTGACAAGCATCTAGGCTGACACTCCATTATTAACATTTGCCTTTTGTCCCTTGCTTAATGCTGTCAGGAGCGATGAGAGAGCGATGGAGGGATTTCAACCCTGGCTGGGCTTATTTGTGCTTCGACCTTCAAGTGTGTTTTCATTAGGCAGAAATTAAATATTTTCTAATGAGTTAATGGGGAAAGTACTTTAAAATTAAAATAGCAACTGAAATTTTACTTTTAAATGCTATCAAGACATAAGTCATGAATATTAAAGGGTTGATCAAGACTTTCATTTTTACTAATACAGTGATCTGAAAAATTAAGGAAAAAACAAGATGATCTCCACATTTCTGAAAAGCACATTCCAAAATCTATTAGCTGAAAAGAGCATGATACCGGCACTGTCTTTCCTACATAAGAATTTGATTAGTCTCTTGAACCCATTAAGTTCCAGTGGTGGCAAGTTGTGACCATTTGTCTGCTAAATGGCTTCTATTTTTCAAAGGAAGCTACCCGTTGAGATAAAACTGTTGCAATAAAAATTCACTTAAATTTATTTTTGGAGAAAGAAAGAAAGAAGATGAAAATATGGGGAGCTGTCTAAGATTTTCAGGTACATAATTTGATACTTGTGCAGCACAAACAAATTGGCTAGTATCTACGATTAAAACACATATATACATTCAATATTTTCCTTATTGTGTTGCCTTTGCTTTTCTATTCCACATCGCCATCCATTTCCCAGTATTTAAGAAGTCCCATTAATTTGAATAAATGAAATCAACGGAGCTCAGAAAGCCCTCTGAGAGCTGAGGTTGCAGACATCAGCTCTGAAATATGAAAATGAAACTGAAACATATGTGATATGCTTACTAATAAAAGATATTTTCAATGCTTTAAAGTATAACTGGGGTTTGAAAATGTGGAAAATAAAATATTTCAAAAACAAACATACAGATGAGTTGGTTGTAATCTGGAAAAAAATATTTTTAGAACAAAAGCCCAACAGAGAATCATTTTCTATTTGCTAAATTTGAAAGAGGCAATGGACAAGCTTCCCTGAATGGTAATTTATACCTGGTTTCATCTGGGTTCAGTAAATATTCACCTTTCCTCTTTACAAATTTAAGTAAAAGCTGTCATTAAACAAAAAGGTCACAAGTGTCTTGCAGAGATTTTCTCCCGCAGTTTGAAAAAAAATTCATTGTCTGTGCTACAATCTCTCTTGAGCTCATAGTCCCAACCACATAGAGCTGTACACAGATGGAACTTGCAGGGTCATCTATTTCTACATCTGCTGCAATTTCTACATCTGAAGTAATTCCTGTATTTGTCTATTCAATTACTTTGCAGTTTTTGAATTTGGTGTACTTTCACCAGGTTAAGTCTATTTAGGCATGCATAGTAAGGCATGAAAACTCCATTGCAGCACTATTTCTGTAGACACACAAAAATAAATGGAGTGTAAGCCATAATTCAATTACAAAAAACAATTTTCCAAGGAAATGCTTTGACTGAAGTAATGAAAAGCTGCGGGTGATGTGCAGTACACCAGGGTGTGTATGAGCCTCTCCAGAATGAGAGCATGACTTAGTGACACTAGAAAGCCACTGTCCTGTTGTCAGAAGTGTGGGAGAACATTGGGACTGTGCTCCCCAACCTCTGATAGGAGCAGAAACCACCACCCTTGGCATGGGCTGAGCCTGGTTGCAGGAACCATCAGCAGACAATGTAGAGAGGTGATGGGAAGAATTTATATATAAATACACTTTTTTTTTTTTTGCACTTGCTTCCAAATGTTTAGCTCAGGTACGGAGCCAATTTAAAGAACCACTGTGAAGAGTCAATTTTTGTTGGAGAGTTGGAGGTTTATTTGACCAACAGTGAAGCAAAGAGTTTGAGCTGATGAAGAAGTTAGATGAAATATGTGGAAGGAAAAAATATTTGAATGTAATAGAAAAATTAAATTTGCCAGTTAATGTCTCATTAAACTGTTGTATTCCCACTGGAGCAAACAATCCAACTCCATAACCCTTGTCCTTTTCCAGACAATTAATACCCCAATGAAAATAAGCTTTTCAGGGATATTTATAGCCAAAGCAGAAATTAGTTCAGTTATGACTGCAGCTGAAAG
The DNA here is from genome assembly GCA_013399835.1 of Leptocoma aspasia. Classification (NCBI taxonomy): domain Eukaryota; kingdom Metazoa; phylum Chordata; class Aves; order Passeriformes; family Nectariniidae; genus Leptocoma; species Leptocoma aspasia. The sequence goes on along the minus strand of VXAX01004442.1, from coordinate 364,103 downwards.
ATAACCACCAGCCTGATGTTGCAGAATCATAAAATGGCTTTTATTGGAAGAAACCCTAAAGATCATCTACTTGTAACCCCCTGTTCAGAGGCAGGGGCACCTTCCACTAGATCAGGTTGCTCAAAGCCCCATCCAGCCTGGCCTTGAACACTCCCAGGGTGGGGCATCCAAAACTTCTCTTGGCAACCTGATCCACTGGCTGACCACCCTCACAGTGAAGAATTTCTCCCTAATATCTAATCTAAACCTCTATCAGTCTGAAGCCATTCCCCTTTGTCCTGTCCCTACAAGGTGCTGTAAATAGTCTCTTTCATATGTGCAGTACATTTTTCCCTTGCCTTGCATTGCCCTTTTATATAAAAAGGGCATCAGCCACTCCCGTTCTGCTATAGAAGCACTCCCCACAGGTGGAAGTAGGACTGAAAAGAAACAGAGAGTCAAGTAAACTGTCTGGATTTCTGTTTCTTTGGGGCAGAAAGCAGGTTGTGAGGGACATTTGTGCTCAGAAAACATCAATTCAAACAAACATAAAGGGTAGGTAGGATGCTTGGCTGTGCAGACATCTGCCATTTGCAAAGCCAATTTAGCAATCTACAATGAAGGGACTGTTCTCTGACACATTCCAGGGAAACAGTATCATGGAAAGAAAATACTTTATTTCAATTAAAGGACAGTTTTTCTGCAACAGCTCATGAATGTGTGACAAGCATGAGTGAAATTAGGCTGGTATCAGGAAGTTCAAATTACCCTGGTAGTGAAAGATCTGGAAAAGCTTTTTAATTGGGGTAATAGTAAGAAACATTTTTTTGTTTCAAGATAGAGCTCAGTGAATGGAGTAACACCTTTTGGATTGTTCAACTGACTGAATAAAGCCTTTGCTATCAGGTCTTTGTTGCATTGTCAATACAAATAATCACTATATATAATTAATTCCATGCTTCAGTGCTCTGCTGCTCAGCAGCAAGCCTAGAAAGGTTTTTTTGCACTCCTAAGAAATAACAAAGCTCTTGGGTTTTATTCACTTGCCCTCCTTTGAAGCAGCAGGGATAGACCACACTGTGGGCCACTGACTGGCAAGAAAGCAAGACTTTGAGTTCTGTCTCTTGTTTGTGATTAACCTACTGACCAGACATGGGGACTGGAAGGGGTTTTCCTTCTGGATTTCACACTTCTCTGGAGAACAAATCTTATCTTGCTTCCTAGGGTGAGTTGAGCATTTTATCTAACAAATTCCAGGGACAATTATTTGGGGATTGACATCCTTCATCTTCTCTTGTTCTCCTTTCACACAATGAAAATTTGTTCATTCTGGTCTTCAGATTGTTGCAGGGAATATTCCTGGCAGCTTCAGACCATTTCATTTCCAGGCTGTTTGTTGTGCAGCTGTGACTGCTGTGAACTCAGAGCAAGCCCCAAAACCAGTCACAGCAGTGTGCAGTTAAATGTCTTGCTCTGAGCTCTGTGCCACGCTCTTTTACACAGAGGTACGAGTCACCAAGATCTGGAGGCAATATTCTAGGGGAATATCACAAGAAGCTGAATCTCTTTCTGCAGACGCCCACTGCTGTCCTCTGCTGAGGCCAGGACCCTGGGATACTGCTGTGCACATTGCAGACACTGCAACATCTCACACCTCCTTGACCAGCCTAGGCTTTTCTGGGTCTAGGATCTAATGCCTAACTTAGTAACAAATCTGCTTTTTTGGAAACAAACTGTGAATGTAGCTCAGGCTTCACCTTCACCTCATCTGTCAGTCCTAGCCCTAACAACCTCAGTCTCCTATCCATACTTTGACATTTTTCCCTCTCCGTAAGGAAAGAATAGCAGAAAATAAGTGTGAGGGGGACCTCCTTTTGGTTTGGTACAGCTAATTTCCCTTCTAACAAAACTCCAGTCACCAAAGCCTCCCATCTTATTGCAACTCGACCAATGTATTTGGGGAAACAGCATATTCTGATTTCATGTTTTCTTTTTTCAGAGGTGCATCTTCAGAGCTTATGAAGCTCTGACCAAGCTTGTGGCTAGAACACAAGAGGGTTGGAGAAAGATGTACTTCTGACCATACTGGTGATGGGCATGCCCTTAAAAGCTGGGATAAGTTCTACATCCTGAATAAAGGAGAATTTGATCTTCCACTTCCATGGAGTTCAAAGGTTCAAAATTAACCTCAAGGGCAAACCTTACTCAACACACAAGTGTCCTGTTCCTTTTCTCTTTGCTCCTCTCCCTAGCTCATATGCTTAGGAACTTATTACCTCTCTCCTTCCATGTTTTCCATCGGAGAAAGTCATTTCCATGGAAAAGAAATTAGGGCAATAGGAAGCAATGAACTCCCACTTGAATTAGTATTAACTAATGCAATATTTGGGATTTTATCACAATGGTATTTCCAAACACCATGAAATAATTAATGGCCTATAGGGAAATATCTTTTAAAAACCCTGATTTGGAGACTCCAATAGAAAGCAACTCTGCAAGCAGTCTCATTAATTGTGCTGATATTCAGTACGGGAAACAGCAAAATCTGATCCTAAATGAGTCTTCAGGAAAGTAACTACCTGCACATGTAACACATATCATTCTTACCATACTATTATTTCTTTAAAATTGTCAGAGCTTAACATTCATGCTTTCTTTGAAACATAATTCTTCTGTCATTGTGTCCTGATGACTCATCATTCAAGGTAATCCAATGAATCATATTAGTGTTCTCCCAAAATAAAGGTATAAATAGATAGAACTTTGGAGCACAATTTTCTAAACTGTTCTTAAACAAAGTTTGCTCCCTGTCTTACAAGCATCTGTTTGTGAGATTCTAATAGCTTGAAATTTCATAAAGTCAAGAATGACTCAAGCAAACAATGGATGGATAAAATTATGTGCTCACATACATAGTGATGGGTCAAACTTTTTTTATATTTTATTTGTTGCTGTTTGTTTAGTTTTTGGTTTGGTTTTGAATAAAGGTTTTACACTGAGTCATCAGAGATCATTGGACAAATAAGGATCTTCAGATTTTCTGTGTATAAGTATTTTTAAACTGTCATAACCATCACAGATGTACATGATTTGAACACGTAAGATTACTGTGCTAAAATAGGAACTGAGATAGGAGGCTGGTTTTAACTGATACCATACATCTTAGCTGTCTCTAATTTTGAATCCTGAATTCTTAGAATGTGATGCCACCTGGTAAAACACGTCAAGCATTGAAAAGCTTGAGGAGTGTCCATTACCCACACTACTATAAGTCTGCTTTTCTGTCATCCTTTGACTTTTCAGACATGAATTTGGTTCCAGCAGCACACTGACACAGAAATCGATTCTTTGCTTTTTCTTAATGTGGCAAAAATGCTACTGTTGTAGCTCTCTAAGCTTAGCTTTTGGGGGTTTATAACAATTTTGCTGTTAGGTGGAAGAGATTATTTAATCTAACCTTTGGACACACTTTAGGATGACTAGTAAGTCCAAGAGAAAAGACCATGGCTTTTGCATTACTTTTTTCTCTTTTATAACTACGTTTTTCCCCTTTCTTTTTCCTACTTCTCCCAAAACATGCCACCTGGGAAACAGAGAAAGAGCTGAATTTGCACTAAGGCTAGGCTACTAATGCTAATAACATAAAGGCATTTATTGGCATAAAATGGATAACGTGAAATATGAAGTATAATTTCCATTCAACTGCCCAGAGAATAGAAAGTGGTACATAGAAAGGCTAATATTATTTCTCATGGCATATTTAGATTCAGCTTCTTATTCTTTGACCAGTGGTCAGAAGAGTTGTTTAAAACTTCATTTTTAACCATCCACTCCTTTTGTTTTGAACACTGCCTGTTTTCCCAGACTTTCATCCTTGGCTTGAGAGTAGACAATTCCCTTTAAGCCTTCATTACAGCATTTGCTACCACTGTGGTTCAAAAATTCTCTCTTGAAAAGCTGCAAGGAAGTGCTCTGCAGTATGATTGTGCAATCCAAGTCTCATGCCAGGCCAGTTGTTTGTGTTAGACTGATACTTAAAATCCTACTAAAACTCCTGTGCTTGAAAGGACCAGCTAACACATAATGTCACCTAAAAAGAAAAAACACTTCTTATCTAAGAGAGCATCATAATGTTCTTGCTGCTCTCATGCCCAGAGGGAGAGAAACATTCTGCAGTGTGATTTAATCTAAAACTCTCCAACCCTGAGCATGTTTTTGTAGGTGTTTAGCCCTTTCAGGTGCAGAGAGAGAGTATGGTTCTGCATCATTGTAATTCTGCTACAACACTGGCCACCTGGTATGCTGGGGCACACTACAGTAAGGTCTTCCACACTGGTGAGATGCAATGCAAGGCAAAGGTGCATGAGATTATCTTGACATCTGTTCCCATGAGCTGAACCGGGAATAAGCCAGAGGTTTACAGAATTAGATTTATCTGTCTTATAAAAAGCTTTATGGCATTCTGGAAAAGTTAAATTTCAGAGTGCTGTAATGCTCAAGATGTATTAAAGATTTTTAGGAAAGGTTTTTTTCTCTATGATACTTCCCCCGCATGCTGATAAAAAGTTCTCCCTATAGACCACTTCTGTATCTCTGCACTATTTTTTATTCTCTACAGCTTCTTTCTGGCAGTGTAAAATATTGCTTAGCATATAAGTGTCTCCTTCTAGTCAAGTTTAGACTGTTTCTAACACTGCCTTCAGGGTTTATAAAAATATATGCAATACTATTGAGAAAGATTGTATAATTATATGAGAGGAAGAGAAATTGGATGCCATGATGAGATAGGATTATTACAACAGCAGAGAGCACCATGTGAAAACCAAATAGATAGATGGGCAGTGTTTAATATTACTGATAAATCTTCAAAATCAAGGTTTGATTCTTCCAGAAGAAAAGTTAAAAAAAAAAAAACCTGAAATACAGACAAATTCAGCAATGGTCCCTCTCCTGTAGCTGCAAGGCCGCTTCTAAAACTCCATGAAATGGCTTTATTTTCTGGGTACTTGCTAGTCACAGCTGTCATAATGCCCAAGTCCTAGACAAACAGCTAGAGTGCAAATAAGCATCAGTTATGGATGCAAAACAGAGGCTGATGTGTCTTGAATATACCTGACTACTCGTGGAGACCTTGTACAATCTGACTCCAGGAACATGCCAGGTCTTCCTGTGCTGAATTTGCTAAGGTTGGTAGTTCTGACTGTAACAAAAAGCTGGGCAGGCAAGTAATTTTCAGAAAAAGATTAATTCATCCTTATTGCGATGAAAGAGAATTATCAGTGAGGTCAGTGAAGACTTTGATCCTTGGACTTTCTCATGGAGAGAAACTTCAATACTGAAGCTCAAAGCTGTGTGTCAGTCACAGCTCAGACTGTGACTGACTTGTACTTGAACTTAGAATCAAATTTTTTGAGCATCTGGGGAAAATTAGGAAAGTATAGAAAGACAGTGTTAATAGAGTTTTCAGGAGACAGTTACCTAACTCAGGTCACCTCATTATTGGGGAGATTTGCAGCCTGACATTGAAGGTCCCTTACTAGTGGTGAACCAATGAAGCTTGCAATGGAAAACTCAGTGCAAGTTTTCTTCTACTCTCTTGAAGGAGCAATCTCGTTACTGAAAAATTATTAGGCACACGCAAATCTGGTAATCATCATTACTGTGTGCAGGTTTTCTGATGAATCTTAGGAAAACTTAGTAGTGCAACTTTTGGTCATCCTGAGAACAGATCTTAAAAATTCAGGCCAACAGATGGAGGATGAATTAGATGATGTTACTGGAGATAGAGAAAAAAATTTAGCCCCATTTCATATATAAAAAATATTTTCATACATTAAAGGAATCATAACAAAAATTTTCAAAATAGGCATGATTGTAGATGCCCACTTATAAAGAAAACATTTGACCAAGATTTTTGTTGTACTGACAGAGAGCTTTTAAGCATAGCAACTCAATGTTTTCTCTCCATCTTCACAGGAGTCTCTGCTGCCAAAAAACCATAGATTACAAAGGCTTCTGCTTTTGCAGAAGTTGTAGCACAGTTTCACTGCCATTCTCTCTCTCTTTGTGCCGAACAGATCTGACAGACCACTGCTTATCGCTGCAGTTACGTGCTGTAAAACATCTTGCACGTGGATGGAATGCATTTTTTCTGTCTCCTCCCAGATGAATGCAGAGCCCCAGACATGCAATTTTTCATCCTCAGAGAAAGGAGACAGATATAGGCAACTTCCAGGTCAGAGAAATTAAAAAGAAATAGATCAGACCTCAGAACAGATGCAAGTGTAGGTGGATACTTTGGGCCATCACCTTTACCTAGTAACACTTCATTACTGATTTCAGCCTTGAAATAGTGGTGGGGAACTCTGCCACCTCCAGACACCATTTCCTTTAAGGCATAGCTCTGTAAAACAGTGGGAATGTATCAAAAGCAAAAAGTAAGCTCAGCAGTTCAATACCAAGGGAAAAAAATAACATTATGGTGCATCTTCCTCGCTGACATAAGTCTGAGGATTTGAATGTCTATATGAGTCTCACGTAGGAAGCATATATTTTCATGCAAGAATCATTTAATGCTTCATACCCCAGTTCATCATGAAAAATACCCTATAAGTCCTCTAGATTTTAAACAGAAAAATAAATACATCTCTAGACTAAAACTGTACATGAAGACTAGCACAGATCAATGTATTAGTGTTACAGAGTATAAGAAAACAGCATCAACAGCCCAGGCAAAACTGAACTTGCAGAGGAACGTTTCTTCTGTTTTCTTTCCTCTCTTTCTTCTCTCTCATTTGACTTCTTCAACATGAGAATCTTGAATAAAAAGTGAAGTTTTCTCACTTGTCACTGCTTTCTTTAAGTAGTCACATGAGGCTATTAATATCAGCCTAGGTTGCCCAGAGAAGCTGTGGATGCCCCATCCCTGGAAGTGTTTAAGGCTCTGAGCAACCTGGTCTAGTGGAAGATGTCCCTTACAACCCAAATCATTAGATGATTTTATTATTATAATGCATAACTTCTAATATGAAAAGTGAAAGTTGCCAGCTGGTGAAGTCATAAAACTGGTGCTGGCATAAAAGGAGGAACAATAAAGCATGTGCCTTACCAAAACCTATAGCCCTTCACATAGCAGTGGTATATCTGTTTTCTATTGATATGCTTTCTACTGCCAGTAGTTGAAGACTTTTAAGACTGGGATAGGTCAGACTGTAATTTTTAGAACTTGTTTTCCTTTTAATAGAAAATTCCTCATGGATTTTGCTTCAGAGGACTGTAATTCTGTTTTGCAATCTAATTATCCTGGCTATCTAATCTAAGGACTGAAGTATTTTCTAGCAAAAAAAAAAAAAAAAAAAGTTAAAAAACCAATTCAGAGAATTGTATCAGTAAGCATTGAATTATTAGATTATCTGGTCTACATGATTCTTTTTAAAACCATCTTCTTTTTCCTAATAGGCTAAACACAATTTATTCAATGACTCTAAACTCAATGGACCTGAAGCTCTGCAAGATTTGCCTCTCATTTTGGGAACTAAAAAAAAAAATGAACATTGTATTGAATTTCCTCAATATTTATTCAAATGTTTAAGCAAATTTTCTTGAGTGTCTTTTCAATCTCTTGATGCTTTATTTTAACAACATCATTTTAATCTTTACTGATACCTTCTTTGGTTAGTATTAGATAGCATTACAGGATTACTGAGATTATTTAAATCCAGTCACAGAAGTTTGTTCAACTACTCCATCATTTACTCCCAGAGATCTCAGACCACAGGCCAGACAAGGCCCAGAGCATGGGATATGGCAACACCTGAGCTCTTGCCAGCTTTTTTCTGCATGGGCTGAGTAAATCTTTCTGCTACATATTCCACTTTTTCTCATATGGTGGCTACTAGCAGTTCACTTATAAACATTCATCCCATTCCCTCCTAGCAGGGCATGGAACAGCTGCACAGGCTCTGGAGGGAGCCTGGGCTTTGATGTAATCTTCACAGCGGTGTCCACAGGGGGCACAGATCACAGGTAATAGAGGTAGCCCTACATGCCTGTACTCACCACCTGGTCTATGTTCATCTGGACCACAGCTAAAGTGTGTGGGGCTAAAAAAGTGATGAAATAGACAGTGCTTTCCAAATATGTATTCTGCATGTTTGTTGAATTGTAAATTGTAACGTGGAAAGTGAACTGTGGAAACATTTGCCTTCCATTACAAGATCAGAAATTTCTTTAGTCTTAGCTAAGACGTTCTGCCAAACTAATGAAAAAACCCCCCAAATTTCTTTTGATTGAATGATTGAACAGTGTATACTTAAGTTCTTCAAGACGATTTCTCAAAGAATTCAAGTTTTCAGGAACAGGATATTAAATGTAGGACAAGAAAAAGTCAGTGTTTTACATGTGTGTTTATGTGTGTTGTTGTTCTGTAATCTCTAGTTTGGGTTAAAGAGTTATATTCTACACAAGGAAAAAACCCTGAATTTTCTGAATACTGTTTTTACATGGGAATATGGTTAAAAGCTTATTTCCAACTTCAAGCCATATGGTGAGTGGTGATTCACAGTTGAAAATAATGCCTGCTTTAACTGCCTCTGGTTGCTCTTGGGAATAAAAACAAGAAAAGTAAGCAAAAAGAGTATTCCCAAACTGACTGTTTGCCAGAGCTAGATAAAACCTCATATCTGAAATATTTAGCATTCTTTCCTACATACACATTTCCAGAAGACTTCTTGGTCACCTAAGCATTTTCTGATCACTTCAGCCAACCCATGTGTCCAGGAGCAGCCAAAATCCATCAAGTTTTGGTGGCTGCTCTGCCTGGGCTGCAGCCAGGAGCCATGTCTGCAGGAGTCCCTGCAGAGCTTTGGGGGCATCTGTGCCTGCAGATGAAGCCTGCCAAGGAGATGCTGTGGGCTTGATTCCCACTCCCCACCCCAGGGGCTGCTCCTGGGCTGCCCTGCTGCCAGGGTATGGCCAGCAGGGCCATGCACTGAGTTTGTGTCTCTGTGACCTGCTGCGTGCCTGGGGAAGTGGCTCCAGTGGTGTGCACAGCACATCAGCCTGGCTTAGAGGGAATTCCTGCCACAAGAGAGAGCACAGCTGACGCTGACCGCTATCTTCCACTCGCCCGGCTAGCTGTCACCTCGGGAAAGTGGCCAGTACGCGCCAGGTGGGTCTCTCCCAGCTCCCTGCGGCAGGGGCTTAGGTAGAGATCTCCCAGGGGAAGAGCGTCGAGGAAAAAGGCCAACTCAGGAGGGCGGAGGGAAAGATAAGGCAGCAGGCAGGTCTCGGGAAAAAGGTTTTAATCCAGGTGGGGGAGCCCACTGACTGACACGAGACAGTAGTGTGCTTCAACTTAAATATCAATTGGAACAACCAATCAGGGTACAGTATGGGAGGGAACAAGGCGGGGACACAAACATAGGAAAACCAATCACAGTTCTGGAGGGGGTGTGGTTTAACAATTGGGACCAATGGAGAGGACGAAATCGGGGAAACAGACAGGGAAGGTGCTAGAAGGATGGGAGGAGGAAGGGAGATTGGCATCTCTCGTGAGGGGAGAGGGCTGACCCAGGGACTTGAAGGACAGGGCCCAAATGGAGGAAAACAACTCCATAATAGGGTAAAACACACCCAACGGGGTGGGGTTCGGGGGATTGACAGATAACTGTCAGGTCGAAAGGCGGGAAACTGAGGGGGAAGAAGGACACACAAAATGGAGGGACTACAAGGCATGGAAAAATCAATCAGGCACCACAACACACAGCAATACCCAAGGGGATCATTCTTGCTCCAAGCAGCATTTGATCAAAATTATTGATCATCTGCCAGGCACAGCCAAGTGCCTCTGAGGCCAGAGCAGCTCTGCATGAAGCAAGGAGATAGTTCAGACTGATTAAGTCACAGGGGTGGAAGTGAAACAAGGGTGAGACAACAACTGAGCCCGAGTGCTAGGAAGAAAAAGGAAAGAATAACATAGTACTTAAATCCAACAGAGAAACAAAAGACCATGGAAGCAGATCCAGCTGCTGTTGAACTTAGCTATGAGTTCCTTTGGACTTTATGAAAACATAAAACTGGAGAAAAATCTCTGTTATGTATCCAGGCGTGCCTTGATAATCTCATCAAATCAGGGGAAACATCAACACCAAATCTTGATTGCACAAAATTTCAAACTGGAGAGTTCCCAAAGGGTGGTAAAATAGTATGGAGGAATGATTTTAAAATTTAGTTAATTAAGTTAATTTTTCTCTTCACCTCCTGCCTGCTAGATGATGTAGTAGGTAAGCTAAATAACAATTGCTCCCTTCTTTCCAATGGAGCTATTTCACAGATCAGTACGTGTATCACAGAAACATAAACCTTGAAGATTTTGCACTAGGTCAGGACCAAGCATAATTTGTTACCTCTCATCTCCCTCTCACTCTCTCCTGGCACTGCCAGGCTCCTGATGAAGGCTTGTCTAAACTGCCTTCATGCCAAAAACTTTTAATTGTCTCACCAGTGGACAGTTTCTAGCTCTCCCTCTAGCAAGTGAAAATAGGGCAAAATGAAACATCATCAGTTCCTAAGGAAACAGTTCCTTGCTTTGTACTTCTTATGCTTTGTGTGTGTACAACTTTTGGAGACTGAATAGGGTTTGCCATTTTTTAATATACTATAATTTCACATCTGCTTTCACCATGTACATAAAGTTCTGGTGTATTAGAAATTGCTCAACAAATGAACAATTATGAAATCCCTTAATTTTATGAAAATTATATTGTTAGACTGTTACAAGAAACCCTAGTCCCTTTCTTGCCAAAAAGCCAGATGTAAAATCTCAATTCTCAAATACACAATTCTGAATTTTTAATTTTACAGAACATTATCTTATCCAAGAAACTAAATACATTATTGATAGTATTGCACAAGATCTAAAGAATTTAGCCATCTAAAAGAAAATTAGAAAACATTTATTTTTAATGTGTTTTAGAAAAATGCTCATGTGAAAGTTCATGTAATTGAAATTACCATCCTGTTTCTTTCTGCTTATTCTTAAAAAAAAAACCACCAATGTTATCACAGAAATTAAAACAGTGCATCTATATTGTAGGCACTTCTACTCATGATGCTGTGGAAAAAATGGAAACATCTTTGTCTTAAATGAATGTGAGTGGTCTCACAGCGAACACATTTTTATGAACAGGTGGGTACATACAGAAAACCAGAAACACAAGAGAAGCCCAATTTAGAAAACTGAGATTCCATGGCAGGCAGTGTTTGCCTTAATTGTGACAGTATTTTGCTGTAAACTATTGAAATTTCTTCTCAGTTAGATGGATTCTCTAGACTGCTGAGGCTGCCAGACCAGTCCACCTGGGTATTGAAGCAGGAGGAGACAAAGGCATCTCACCTGGATGTAGGAGCATTTGATGTACTTGAGAGAAGAAGAGAAAGCACAATGATGGCACAGTTCTCTTTCCCCATCTTCTTTATACTCGGAAGATTTCTCATATTCAGAAGAAAAATTGTATTTAGAATCATGCAAACCAGATTGACCTGAGGAAACAATTCCACTCACTACTTACAGTAGTAGCTTTAAAGCAATTCCACAACAACCAACCTTTTTTTGCAAATAATGCACTTTACTGCCCAAGCATTGCAGGGTCTTGTCTATGCTGCATTCACCCTAGGCCAAGGCCATCTCCCACATGCATAAAACCAAAAGATTGTGATATGAATAGACATTCACTCAGCATTGGAGAACTTCCGGAGAAAGAAGATCAGCTAGACTTGCCGCTGCATCTTTCAAGGTTAATGGTAAGACTTTAAAGTAAGAGTTTATCTCATCCTCCACTGGTACAAGATGGAGTCAAGACCTGAAGCCCTGCTGCACGTGACACTTTCACACCAGCAGGGCCAACTCAGAGCTTTCCATAGAAAGTATGGATGCACTGACGGTGAAGTTGATGTCTGCAGATGATGATCTCATTTAAGGCACTGTCCCAGACCTCTTGAAAATACTCCATCAATCTCCAGCATCCCACAGGGCACAGGTTGAAAATATCCAATCTGCAGCTGTCGTTCCTGTTACTGGAGTGCCATATGCTTTCCAGAAGACAGAACCAGTTCAGTGCTCACAAGAAAAAAAAAATAGGAAAGCTGAGGAAAGCCACTTTCTCTCTCTAGAGCTCATTCTTTTTTGTATCCTTCCCGTTGGAGGCACACACATCAAGTGGTGGGTCCAAACCAGTATCTGAAAAATACCTATTTCAACCACCTCTACATACAGAGATACAATAATTCACTGCTGCTAGGTGGCTGGGTGGAGAGGAGTTAAATCAAATCTCTTGCAAATGCATGAAGAAGAGAAAGACAACCAAAACAGAGAAAAAGGAATCACAGCTGGAGGAAAAAGAAAACAGCAGCAATCAAAGGTTGATGTTCCAGGAGCTGATCAGGATCTACTCCAGCTGTGGAGATGCTGAAATGAAGGGTCTTTTCTGACTGATTTGACCAACTTTGAATGCCTTCCATAATCATGTTAATGAATGCCCAGTGATGTCACAGTATTTATTTACAGAAGTCTGATAGTTTCTTAAGGAATTGTAATCATGGTAGATTTGATTCCTGCCAGTACAATCATCCCACACACTCCCATTTTCTGACCCAAAGGTCAACACTGCCTAGAAGAGATTACAGCATCCTTCTGTAACTCTCAGCTAATCAAAATTAAATATATATTTTTCTATTTTTTCCCCTACATTTCAAGTTTCTTTTGGCTTGTCCTGCCAGCCTGCAACTCAGTGGCACCACAGTATAGAGCTCTTTATCACATCCTTTAATTCTCTCCATCCACTGAATGCCTGATTACCAACCGCCATTTATCAAAAATTTTGTGAAATAAAATCAGGTTGGGTTTTTATCACCTCAGACATGTCACAACAAACAAGTTGTGAAACCACTTTCAACACATTTACATGAAAGCTGCCTGCTCATGGAATGTATGGACACTCCCTGGAAAGGAATTCCAATTCCATGTGTATATAATAACTACTAAAGAAAATAGACAATATTTAATAAAATGTTCCTGATAAGTGCAGATAGCAGTAGGAACATAAGAAATTAGCTCATGCATCTGCTATTCCCATGACTTATTAGGAAAACTGAAATAAATTGTTATACATATCGACTAATTGCTAATACTTTTCTCGAGATTTATTTGAATTCCTATTTATTGGCTCCAGGGTTTCATGTGAAGCCTTCCCCAAAGGCAAGCACATTCATTTAATAGTAAGCAGTTAAACATTTCAAACAGCTTGAGAGACAGTCCGTAACAATAAAAGGGATATACTTAATCTGGGTATGCAAATTTCATCATTTTCTCCAGGGCAGTGTATTCCCACTGCAGTGTTTTGCCAGCTTAAATGCCAGCACAGCTGTCTTTATCTTTCCCCCTGGGTACTAGTGTTCCTCCTAATATTTCATGAGGGAAATAAAAAAGGGAAGTTCGGTACAAATAATTTTAGTTTTTAAAAGAAAAGAGAATTCACACTCAGGACTGGCACTCTATCAAAGGAGCTTTTCACTTATTTGTGGGTCATTTGTGGAAGAGACCTTGTTTCTCAGGCTTCTGAGACAATTCTTTAGGTCTGTTGGCACCAATAAAGCTAAGTGACACACATAAAGGTTGAAAAATTATTAAGTCTTTTGTAGCATTACAGCAATTCTGAAAATATTTTGTGTTATAGTGCAAATATTTACCTGATGCCACCAGACAGCTTTTTCATACAAATTCTGCCCTTAAGCATTCTGGGGATTCCTTCTATGAGTGTTGTACCAGGTGGTTTTTATTGTCATCGTTCAGCTCACAGGCTACCCTACCACAGCTTCTTGCTGTTACTGTGGTATTTTTTAATTCCAAATAAATACTGAAATCTTCAGCTGTTGAATGACTTCAGAAACTGAGCAGAGATCCTCTGGTGTAACAAACAGTGCAAGATTCTACTAGTTAAAGATCTGCCCCTCAGCTGTTTGTTTCCATGGAGCCTTCCTTCTCTGTCTTGCAGACAATAAATGCATGATGCTGTAGATGTTTCATCCAATGGCAGTGACTCCATAACTGACTTCCCTCCAGGCTGATCCACCCCATGGATCAGGAACAAGGACATTCAGTCTCAGTGAACACAGGATTTTATGGCTTTTGCCAATGCTTGCAGCTCTTTCCTGAATGCACTATTCTGGCAGATAATTTTGCCCCAGATGTTTTAAGACTAAGAGAGCTTCTTTAGTACAAATTATTTCATGCCATGTGTGCATGAAGCCTGTGAGCTTCAGGAGGAGATGGAGGATTGCAGATTGTACCTGAAGAGAGCTCTGTCTGCTACTGACCCCTGCACAGTGGCACAACTTCCACTACTGCTCTTCCAGGCTCTAGTCTGGACTGGTGTGAAGGTCCATCAAAATTGTTCCAGCCCAGCTGGAAGACACTGTCACATGAAGGAAATATCTGGATGGGGGTATCGACTTTCTGCCATGTTTGCATCTGCAATGCAGCCACAAAGGCCAGTACAGAAGAGAGACAGTATAGTGACATGATTTTCACAGAATCACGGAATACGCTGAGTCAGAAGGGACTCACAAGGACCATCGAGTCCAAGTCCTGGCCCTGCACAGGACCATCCCCAAGAGCCACACCATGCACTGAAAGCTCTGTCCAAATGCTTCTTGAGCTCTGGCAGGCTTGGGGCAGTGACCCTGGGGAGCCTGTTCCAGTGTCCTTTTTCTAATACCCAACCTAAACCTCCTCTGACACCACTTCAGGCCATTCACTTGTGTGCTCTCACTGCTCACCAGAGAGAACACATCAGTGTCTGCCCCTCTGCTTCCCTCATGAGGAAGTTACACCTGCAATGAGGTTTCCCCTCAGTCTGCTCTTCTTCAGGCTGAACAGACCAAGTGACCTCTTTCCAGGAACTACCAACTGCCTAACAGATGGACTGTAGAGATCAGAGTAATTTTAACTGTGAGGATTGTCTAAAAATTGGCTGTCACTACAACTCTGCAGCACACAAAGAATGATACAGTTATTGCTAAGGCATAGCAATATGACACACAAGAGCTTATTTTGGAGACCACATTATTATGTCTGGACTTGCAAGTTATTGTGCAGTGATGGAACAGTGTTAGGAAACTAATATATAGCTAGCTCACAGCTAATCACAAAGGTCTTCAGAAAGTGTGCTTTATATATCTCCTAAAGCCCACCTCAAGCAGAAGACTATAGACTGAGGAATTTTTTTTAGTCAGGAAATTCTAAATTAAAGTAAAATGAAATTATTCATTTTCAGGATGCATGGGGCCATTCTTAATACTTTATAGTATGACAATATGAAATTTATTTTAATATTTTGTGTTGTTTTAAATTGCAAAGGTTGAATGCCATGGAGCATTTCCCAAGGGGAAAGGGGGAGCAGGCTAACAGAGGTGCTGATCTTTCAAACCTGCATTCACCATACCCTTTTCACAAAACACAGATGCTGACAAGACTCAGCAGCAGGATACGAGATGGAGGATGGAGGCAATCCAGCTGCATCATCTTGGCATTGCCTGTGGTATACAGGAGCCTGGCAGCCCTGGCAGGATGCTTGGGGAACTCCAGCCTTCACCAGGAAGGAGGAGGCCTGTGTGGTGAACATCTCTTATTTTCTCCTCATTTCTGGGGTGAGTGCATTCAGTTTTAATTAAGCTACTGTGAAGATTTGAGCCAGCTTTGCTCACAAGCCTCCTTCTTTTCTGCCAAGGACTAGATCTGCTTCACTTCTACACTTGCAGGTAAAGCAAGGTGAAATTCATTAAAGCTATGTAATTAGGTAAGACCAAACCTAAGCACAGCATATCCTCACTCACTCTCTTCTTTTTATTTACACCTGGGTATCAGTGACACATCACAGAACTGGCACTTTAAAGTACGGTATTACTCCTTCTCTTGATGGTTTCGTTGATGTGCCAGTGCTTCATCAGGAAGAACGACTAAAGATCAGAGAAGTATGAATCTGGTCTGCAGATCCTATGTGTTCTCTGAAATACTGCTTTTGGAGGGAGGAAACCAAATGTGTGAGGGATTCATAACTTTCTCTCTTTGGAGTTTGGTCTGCCACAAACAATAGTCAGTCAATTGTCACATAATCAAAAATTAAAGAAATCTGGATAGGTCAGGAAACTAAAATAGGGATCATAATGTAAAAATATCCTTTTTTAATAACTGAATTAACAACTCCATTATTCTTAGCAGCACCAAGTCAGTACCTCTGCCTCCTGATCTCAGAGTCTACACATCTTTACCTAAAGTCTTAAGAGTGAACAGCATGTTTTATTAATCATCTTCACCGTGAAGCACCACAATGACCAAGGTACCAATATTTCATGTGACAAAACACATCATAGCAGGACAATGAGGAATGAGTGGAAATGGATGTTGCCATAATCCACCATGGAGGACAGGATGGAGGAATGATTCTTGTAGTATGTAACCATCCTCTAGGGCATGTTAGAAATTTGTTTTGTGTAGTGTAAGCTCCCAAAGCCAGATTACATTTCCCAGAGAACATTGCTGACAGCCTATCCTGTGAGGGAGGAATTAGCTCCACAATTGACAGCACCACAATATTTTGGTTTTCAGCTCCTTGTCAACAAATCAAATCTCTCAGCAGGTGTAAACCCTGGGTTGTAGACAACCATTGTTCTTGCATTCCTTTTTCATATCTACCAAAAAAAACAAAAAACAACCCCTGTTCCAAATCTAGAAACCAACGTAATAACTACAGAGGTAATATATATACATCTGTCTGCTGTCTGCTTGCACAGGGCCTGAGTGACTGATTAAAATCAATTACTCAGAAATGGCTGCAATTTTTTCTTAATTACACATACTCCTAATCCAGATGGAGGTAAGTTTATTTATAGCACAATGCAGTATTACCTTCTTGAATTTCTGTTAAATTACTGTCTACTATGAGTTTGTACAGTTTTAATAATAAATATTCAGTTCCAATTTCTAGAGAAGTCCAGTTTTCTCCTTGATAAATAGTCCTTTACAACAGAGCAAATAAAAAAAATTACTGTTCATCCTAACACATCTCAGTCAACATGTATGTGTGGTAAACCAACACAGAAAATTTGAGTTACATCCCCAAAAACCATCTTAAAGTTTTAAAGGTGTGGTTTTATGATTTTGGTTTTACCTCTATGCACTGAACTGTATCTGTCTTTTCCTACAGAAAAAGATTGCATGGGTATAAGCATGATCCTTTTGTTTGGTGCCGTAGAAATGTGGGGGAAGAAGTAAATGGAACAGAAACTGCCAAATAAAGTATTATTTGAGAACAGTGGCCAAGTACATTTGAAATCTGATCAGAGAATAAAAAATTAAAAAAAAGAACAGCTTTTATCATGAAGGGTCTTGAGATAAAACATTAATTTCAGAGAGATTCTGCCACAATCTTTCAATCTCAGTAGGTGGTATACAGCATTTTCAGGATTCCTCTTTTGTTCTTAAGCATCACTTCTGAATAGAAGGGTATTACTCTAGAGTACCCATGCCACGAGCTATTCAGAATGACAATTGTTTAGGAAAAGTCCACAAGAATACTTCAGCAAGCTGCTCTGTAACTGCAAGTGAAATCATACAGAAAAGAAGTGAGATCAAATTGTGGACTTGAGAATATCTGAATAAACATCAAGGTCAAGCACTTGTGAAACTCTGGCTGACTCAGAGCACTGCTCTTTTTGTCTACCGGGGGCACATGAACCTGCAAGACTGTGAATTTTTTAACACACTTGGTTTGAGAGAGTTCATGTGTCTGGAAGGCACTTCTCTATACATGCCAAACTGCATTTTCTACATCATCAATATGAATTGATTTTATCATCCTTTAGAATATATACAGCATATTACTTATCAACCCAATGGCATTTCATTCTTTACCCAAATGAAATATTGCTCACGGGTCATTTCTTATGCTCTCACTCTATTTCACAAATCAACCATAATAACGCTGTTTAAATCTATCTCTAAGATTAGTCACAATCCTGCAATTTTATGGTGCATAACAAATTGATACTGGTAAACTTTTAGCTGAGGAAAAAGGAAAATGAAATGACATCTTGTTTTAAAGGTTAAATATTTTCTTAATGTATCTGAGTTACATCATGGTTAAACAAAAGCTTTTGATGTGGGAACATGTCCAACTTTCAGAAAGGATGATTTTACCCACCTGGATCGATCGATTCATGATAAAAATAAAAAGTATATCTCTAAGATTTGACTCCAGCAAGGACTTTTATCTGCAAGTTATCTATTACGTGTATGATAATATATGCAAAGTCCCTTTCTCGGTTATATAAGAGATGAGATTTCTAGTATTTATCAAAAAGAGGGAAGAATTTAGCATATTCCCATGTATATTTTAGCCCTTTATATCCTCCTTATATTTCTTTAAGCAATCATTTTGTTTCCCAGTTTTTTCTAAATGAGAAGACCTGTAGCCCTGGTTTATATATCACCCAGAAACTACAAGCACAGCTTATCCACCATGACATGAAATACTGGAGATATTTTGTCCTCATCCCTTGAAAGAAAATAATGATATTTCTTTAACTAACAACACCTTGATAAAGTTCTGTATTTTTCTAGATTTATATTAAAAAATCCTTTACTTCACTGCTTTTGATGCCTGACGGAGAAGGTAAGTGCCATTAGACATGTTCCTTTCTCCCTGCCAACAATACCTGAGCTCAGGATGATCTGACAGAAAGACGGTGACCTGTAGGTTAACGGACTGAGGATAAACTGAGATGCAAACACCAAAACATGTAAACTGGAACTAACTCTAATGCAGTAGTTGAACAATTAGTCATACTTCACCTCTTCTCATTCTCCAGAATCATTGTGCTTCAATATCCTTCTCTTAATATTGGCACTGATTCTTCCAAAAATGGTAGGTAAATCCCTTGCTGAGCTACTTAAGCAGGAGTGCTTAAGGGCAACTGGCTTTCAAGAGGTCTGGAACACTTAGTGCTCTGTTTATTAGCAGTATCAGGCACTCCTTATCAGTCCAAATGTCTTTGTAGACAAAAAAACAGAAAAATCAATCTTTATTTTAATCAGGTGCAAGTAATGAGAATTCTAAGGTCCCGTGGCAATTTAATTGGGCTGTTAGATCATCAGAATATTTCAGTGGGAAATTAAGAACCTAAATGTTTACTTAGCTCTAGAGCTTGTAGCCATCTTCTCTCCCTTTTAAAGATGTCTTTTGCCATCTGGGGCTTCCTCTGCAGATCTATTACCAAGAATTATCCTTAGCCTTACCTGGATTTGTTCCTGACTGTAGAGTGAAGAACATGATGAGTAAGAGCAGAAGTAGAAAACCTGATTAAAAAGTCAGAGAAGAAAACAACAACAACTACAACAGCAGCAACACCAAAGTACACGATAAAATTGCAGTCCTTGGTGTTCCATAAACATATAATCTGCTCTGAAAGAAAACCACAGCTGTGGAAGGGGAAAAAGGATTAAGTTTCAGCTGTGATAGAGCTGAGACAATTACAGACAAGGCTTATCTTGTGAAAGTGGTTAAAAGTAAGTCTGAAAATAAAGAAGATTAGGAAAAAGAAAACTCCTAATCAACTTGTGATTATATACTATCAGAGCAACAGATCTGAATCTCAGATTTGAAAAAAAATGCCTTTAAGACTTTAAGCTGAAAGAAGTGGAATTCTGTGTTTATTTCTGTGTTTCCACCTGACAGGGATTTAGCTAAAGAAGATTGTTTTCTAACTCAGAGACAGCTAAAAAATTTAGCCAGGGTTGCTGTGTTGTCAGCTACTGCTGCATAACACAAATTAGCCTCATGCATCCATTACTCGAAACTGATGTAAAATCCACCTTTGCTGTCCCCCACTTCCAGAGTCTGAGAACCCACTCAAAATATGGGGAAAACAGTCCCTTGAAAGTCCCAACTTCCCTTGGAAACCCAGCTGAAAACCCATTTCTGCAGAAGTTATAAAAGGAACTTTCCCTTCTTGTCATTCTCCACCACTGACTCTTGATGGGGAGCAGCTTGAGGAGCTGTAGCTGCTGAAGCACATCCCTCTCCTCCTGAAGGCAACATCTGCCTAAGTGAGAACCCTGAGACTGCTGGGAGCCCCCTACCCCTTTGCTCTATCTGACAGCAGCCAAATCCTGTGTCTCCACAGCTGGGTACTGACAGCTCTGGACAGCTGAATCCCTGCAGAAAGCCTTGGATGTTGGTGCCGCAGGACTTGCCCATCTGCACCATTGTATGTAGGCATGACAAATCAGAATGTAGCATTAAGAAAACATTTTCTTTTAACAAAGCTTGAAAGTGCATTTAGTTAGACATCCTTAATTAGAGCAGCTGCCAGTAAAAGAAGTGCTTTGACTAGAAAAATAAAGAGATCTGCTATGCCTTTTGCTCTGCTCAACCCACTCGAATGTGGCCAAAACATAAGACAAATATATTAATTGAATTCATGTTTTACAGATTTGGATCTATTCAGCTGTTGAGTACTCTCAAGCCTAAATAACAGCTCTATTAATTATTATCCCCAGTCCTCTGCTTAGAGCCACAGCTGTTTTCCTGTTTCACAGACATTTTTCACAAATTACAAAACTACCTAAATTAATAAAAGACTAGGCACATATGACTGCAAGAGCTGGAAAAGAGTTTCAGCTCATAAACTGTGTGACTCTCCACACTGCTAATTTAGAGCAACTGAGCTACTTTATCAGTCAGCTTTCATCACTTAATGAAATTACTCAAGTATTGAAAAACACAGCCTGGATATCTTTAATGTGGGTGGGAAAGATGTTCCCACATCTTTCTAGAAGTAGCAACTGCTGTTTCTAGTATCTTTTGGAAGATGTATCTAATATATTTCCTAAACTCATGTAACGCTTCATGGTATCATTATATATGTGCCCAATAGGACCACTATCTATCAGGAAAATCAGATTATGAGGTTTTCAGAAAGCCTTTCTTGGCAGCTGGGAAGAAAAAGACTTTGTGAAAGGAATGGCCTGTTACATAGACTTGGAGACAAATGGAAGAGCTAAGCTGATGCTACAACTGTTTTCCCACAGTTTTATTCCTCCAGAGTAGAGGTGATCTGGCATGATCAAAACCATGGACTTGATTCTTGGGAAGTGTAAGAGCAGCAAAGCAGCAATCCAATTTTTGTGTCTGGTTGCAGAAGAAATGAAGCATATGAACAATATGAAGTGTCACATGTAATTTTTGTGGGAAAATGCCCATAACCCAATACTGCATTTTAGCACATTTATTAAAAGCTGTGTGCATTTGGCTGCGAGGTTTGAAAGGGTGCATATTTTTCTTGATGAACATAAATGCATCCTATTAATATGAAAAAATTACTGTAACAAATCAAAATGAGGAGGAGAGGAGAGGAGAGGAGAGATTCAAGAGAATTAATTTGCTTTTTAAAAGATGTGTCAACATTTAAGCTGAAGTTTCGCATGCTTGAAAGCTTCCACGATACTTTGAAAAGACTTAATTTCCTATAAAAATGAGGTACGATAAAGAACTGTGGGCAATTTTTTTTTAGTAGATACAATCCTATTCACAGTTGTGCAGATCGCTTGTGGATTTTGTTTATATTCTGATTTTTCATTCCAACTTTTAAAAGTTCTTTCTGTCGTTCCTGAAAATGTTCTTTCTGTGATTAGAGCAATCTGATGTCTGCATATGCTGTCAGCTACCAGACTCTGGCAAAAGAGAGGATTTAGGAACAATGGCACTCAGGACAGGGTTTGGTCAGCATTTCAAGTCATGTCCCATAAGACAATGCAGAACAATAAGTGGCCAAGGAAAAAGATTCCCTCTGTCTCTAATGCTGTGTTACTTTTCTCCTGAAAGAGGGATGAGGGATCTGCTTTGGGCCAGGAGACAGGAGCCATAGTACCAGCAGAGTGTTTGTTGTGCCAAGCACCACCTGGACGGCCTCCAACCTTCAGAGCAGCCAACCAGCCAGTTTCACTGCTACCTTTCCATCTGTGGTGGAAAATAATGTGAAGGAGAAAAACCAATGAATAGATTAATTCCCTCCTCCATTCCATTCCCTGCTATTCAACTCTAGCTGCATTTCCTATGTCAATAACACGATTTTTAGGTCAATGTGAACAGGTTCTTGTGTGTTTGTAATCTGAATGCTCTCCTAGTCTACCTCATTGCTCTTTCCAGGAATTGAAGGTACTCTTCAAAGCCGAAGGGGCTGGGGTTTTTTCCTCTAAAATTCTGATTTTTTGATTACAATAAAACAGCATTTCTCCTTTGGTGAGTTTATAGTTTGTCATTTGCTGATTAGATTTGCAGCAGTTTTAAGACATGGTTTACATCACACTAGATTTTGTCCTTTGAGATCTTAAACTGACACGGTGTCCAGAGGGTCCTCGTATAACCAGCAGGGGCTTGGACCATGATTTTTTCATTTCAGGCTTTTGGAGAGGGCAGTAAGGATGAGTAAGTCAACTGAAGATCAACTTTGTACCAGCTAGAGTTCAAACTCATTTGCAGTTTTTTTTCCTGTGAAATCACTTAAAAAGCACAAACAAGTTCAACTAGGAAAGAGCTGAAACATACTTGGGAGTTATGACTTCTAAAGGATAGAGTCGTTATATAGAAAAAAAAGAGTGTACTTTTAAGACAAGGCAAAAGCTGTGTCATAGATCATTTGGAACTGTTCTCTGTAGTGTTCCCTATAAACTTTCTAGCCACCTTTCTGTATTTCCCAGGTACATTTTCCTATACATTAATTTATCTAAAAATGAAATGCTTGACTTTTACAGGTTCTGTTTTTAGACTCTAGGGCACTATTTCACTGTGGAATGGGCAATTCTATGAAATTCATGCCTTCTGCACACACTTAGAAGGAATGTACAAAACTGATCAGAAGATTGCTTCCTTTCAGAAAAAAAAAAAATCTCCCAGTAAACAGAATATATATACACTGCAGGAAAGTGTCATGTTGTGTCTTTTTTCTCTTTTTCATGAAAATATTTGCTGTAAACATTGTAATCTATTCTCACCAGTTATTTCCCCTGCATCTTAACAAATGAGGCAGCTCTCTAAAACTCTTCTAGAAAAGTCCATATCCCAAAGAACTCTGTTAATAAATAACAGACACTACAACAAACATAGAGGACCCTTCTCGTGTTATATCATTCCAGCAAATCTTTTAGTTACTTATTTCTTGTTCAAATTCAAAACCATCTGAAACAGGGATCTTGAATTTTGATGTTGATTAGAAAATAATCAGCATATTTTGTTCTTTTCTATTAAGCCATGGACATAAAGAGAGATGTTTCCTTAAGCTTATACAGATTTTCAGGTGTTGAAAAACCTTCCTCCAATCAGGCAGAAGTAACAGAAGACTCCAAGAGTCCCATGGAAATAGGAATGTGTCAGAAGTGCTATAACTAATTACTAATGAATGAATGATGTAAATGAAACAGAAAAAAAATATAACAAAAAAGACTAAGATATATTGATGCTACTTAAAGGAAAGACATGAAAAGCATACATGCACAATAATTTCCTTAGCCACCTCCCCCCTTCTTTTTTAATTAAACTTACCCAGAAGAAAGAAAAGGATACTTTTAAAACCTTTATTAATGCTTTTCTTTATTAGATAGAACAGGATTTGCATACCTGCCCCTTTTACACACTTTTTTCTTCTAGCTTCACCAGGTACTAGAATATACTTAGTATTCTGTATCAATAGTCTTTTTTCATTGAATACCTTTGTCTTTCTAAGTGACAGCCTCAATCATACCAGACAAAAGCGGAGTGAAGTTTGCAATAACAGAATACACTAAACATATCATGGTCTTCATTCATTGAAGAAACATTTGCATAATTGCCCTAAATTAGAGGCATTTAATTTTAAGTGATTTACCAGAAGTTGAAAAAGACTTTTTATTCTAAATTGTACATAGTCTGATTCATGACAAATCCTTTGTTGTATGTCACACGGGAATTTTGTATTTCTTGTCAAGATATTCAATTGATAGCAACTTTTCTACCAGAGAAGTTTGTGGCAGAGTGTCATACTGTGGTATAGTAATCTTCAGAGGTAGAAAGAAGAAACCACTGCTAGCTTCTGAAGGTACTTAAACCTTTCTGCATATTTGTTACAAGCAAACACATCAAGTTCTAGATTTTATTTATTCTGTATTTCTCCTCAAATTCACAAGTCTTGATCAATTTCTGCCTTGAGACAAGCTAGTCCACCTCCTTCTAAGTTCTGATGTGGAAATGTGCATAAAGAGGGATACAGATTCAAAGGCTGGAAGACAAGTAGGAAGATTTGGAAACACTTTTTTGAACCTTCCTTTATCGTTTCTGCTGTCTTAACAGGTAAATAATGAAACCAGGTTTGTGAGGGTCCTCATCCAATTCCTTCATTTACAGGAACTTTTCAATGTACTGCCTACACATAAGAATCAAGGGCTACTTGAATGGCACCCACATGCCACCAGATCCCTGAGACAACCATGGTCTTCTAGGCTGACAGCAGGTGGCATATCATCCCAGAGCTTCTGATGTGCCACTCTACAGTCAGCTGAGTGTAGGCAACAGAGTCATGCCCTTCCTCACAGATTCTCTTGTCACATCCTGTCAAAAAACCATCTTTTCCCTGGTATTTGAGCTGAGGTGGTTTAAAATAGTATATCATCAGCACCTAGGAGATGTGATCAGCCAGTATTAATCATGGAGCTGAGTCATTCAGGTGGATTGGCATGCAGAGCTACTGAGGATGGATATGGAAGAAGCTGGGAAATCTTCCCAGCTGGGAAAGGTGGAAGTTCCAGCATTTGAATCATTCATCAGCCTACTTCTGTGAGACTGACACCTTGCTCCAGACTCTGTCAGGCCGGACATGTCACAGCAAGATTGCTCCATCTAAACTAAGACTCCAGCAGCTCACCCATCTGGATGCCTGGGCAAGAAGGACCCTATGACATCTCATGGCACATGACACAACAGCCTACACGTGGTAATAGGATCCTCATCCCCTCCTTTATGACTCTGTTCCAGATAGGCAACATCAGTAAAAATGGTAATTAATACTACTCTGACTTCTATGATCTATTCCAACTCTCCCTGTTCTTTAGAGAGGTTATTGTCTTCCACGGATCTCAGCAAGGTTTCTGAGAAATCCAGATTTTTTTTTCTGCAGAGGGAAGATTATTCTGTTGGTTACAATGAACTGAAGCAGTACTAATGTAATTAGTTTCCATCAGATTTCTCCTGATTTAGACCATTGTATCTAATACCAAATTTGGGGCAAAGTTGTAATTACATATTCTTTATTTGCTGTCTTTAAATTTGTAGATTATATTTTATTTGTGTTCTGCTTCTGTATCCTGCTGACAAAACAATGTTCCACCAATGTGTCTGGGATGAAAATGGTGGGGTTTGCAGCAGGAAAATGTTTCAGCTTCTTGTGTAAATGTTGTCGTAACTGATCCATTACTCATAACTCTAATTTTACTATATAGCACAAGAAAGTAAATGTAGGGAAGGAAATAATTTTTCTTTGCATTTTTAATATTTACATTATATTAAATACATAATATTTGCATTTTTAATATTTACAGTGCAGAATGGAATGTTAAAGAAAATAAATTAATTCACAGTAAAAAATCCTTGAAAGAGTTTTTTTCTCTAAAATATTTTTTACACTCTAGGAGCTAGAACAGAACATTTAAAAAAGAAAGTTCTGATTTCAAGAAGACAGTGTCATATAACCATTACCACACTATGGGGAAAAGTTCATGCAGATATTATTGCATTTTCAAACTTTGCATCTCTTATGATGGCTTATGGTGAATCTTATCTTATGGTGAATACGGCTTATCAAGACCAATAACATAGCCTTGAGCTATTCCGTGGATTTACCCTGTTAATGGATGAATGGAAAATACCTGTTCGCTACTAATTTTTGTAAATAGTTCGGTAAATTTCAAATCAAATAATCCTTTTCTGAATGTTGTTCTTTTTGTTCCTAAGCCATTGATAAACAAATATATAAAAGCCTTCCTGTTGCACAATGTGAACAGCAGATTGTTTACCAAACTCACATTATCTGGGGCATAAGTAAATAGATTCCTCTTTAAATTAAGAGAATTTGGTAAATTAAATAAAACACCCTTTACATGAAATTTACTGGCTGTTACTCTAATACTCAGACTTCTGTAATACTGATGATTTCTGCATAAGCTTAACAGAGTCTAACTCAGCTGTGGTGCTCCAGCTTCAGCTCAGCTTTCAGAAGTAATGAAGTACCCTGGAGATGCAGCTTCATGTTGCAAGGAACAGATGTACTAGATTTTCATAATTAAATGTAGATAACTATTTACTTCTGATTTTGTGCTATTTGTTTGGTTTTAAACAACCCATCATTTACCATTCAGGATGAATTTAGAATGTGATATAAACTCAGAAATACATAGATTATGAATAGTAGCCGCAAAATTTTCTCTTCATTGAGAAAGAAAAGAAGGTGATCAATTTGTGACAGTTTTTCGTGTTTTGCTTCCTACATTAAGAAACAGTTTAAGTTCTACTGGTCCCTTATCTTCCTTCACAGAGCTACAGAGTTATCATAAGTAGGAATGTTGAAAAGGCAGTATTGAGATGGATGTCACTAACACTGAATTCAGTAAGTGTCCATATGTTTCTTCACTAAAATTCTGCATAACTTCTTTTTAAATATCTACTGATCAGTGAGGAGTAAGAATATGTCAGTACTCGAAAGAAAACCTGAATTGTCAAGACTATTTTGCCTTCCTTACTAGGAACCAAAGACCTCAGTTATCAGATCCCTAGCCTCCAAAATAATCTGGTCCTGCAACATGAAAATGTTAGTCAACAAAGCAACAAAATACATTTAAAGACCATCTACATGCAACCTACTGATACCAAGGTATTTGGTCACAAAACAAGCTACATCTTACTTAAGAAGCAAGTAAACGAATTACTACTGCATTATTAGTGACATAGATTCAAGTAGCTAGCGTGTCATCAGCCATATTTTTCTTCTAAGTTCTTTAAGAAATTATGATAATGAAGACATTTATAAATGATGAGCAAAATCATAACTCAGTTGTTGGTCTTTTTGTCTGCCTTCTGTTTTCCTGCATTTCAGAATAATTTTGTTTCAGACAGCTTACTGAAGGCACAGTAAGTGCTCAAAAGGCTAAATACTAAGATCAGTAAGTGGCATGTAAACAGCAGTTGCTCATGATTAATAAATAAAAAAGTAATCAGTAGACTCATTGTTTGCTTCCTGTGCAAGTAACGTCCATGGCAAAAAAAGGTCATAGTGCCTAATGTGATTGTGTGTCTGTGTTAGATGTTTAATTTTGCATTAATGTCACCTTAACCCACAGGTTTAGACAGAGAAGAATTTATAATAGGTCAACTAACAAATACACAGCATACAGTCTAATTCCACCTTTATTTGGCCATAATCTCACTGCATAGTACTTAAACAGGGTTTGCTTAGGGCCCTGTTTGATGAATGAGTCTAAAACCTGGAATTTTTAACAATAATAGTTGACTTCAAGACAGATTTCATGTACACTGCACACCATAAAAACTGCAGAATTTATTTTCTTTAACGTGGGTTGTCTGTTTATTTTTTTCAAAATACCATGGATAATGGGAGGATTATCTCAAAGCCTACTGGTTTGGCAGTCATAGCATGGAACTGAGGGAAGATATTATGCACACATCAACACATGACTGTCCAGGAGTGTGAGGCATGCCAGAAATGAAGATGGGTCAGGCTGTACACAGTGTCTGCCTGGAGCACACCCTGCGGTGAACTCTGCTCCAGTTTCTTAAACACAATTACTTGGCTTTCTTCAGCAAGTTGTCCAGGAGTAAACCAACATATGTGTGATGTGGAACCAGGACCCTGAAGACAAGCAAGGAGAGATCAAAGTGGCAGTGTTATCATATCATGGCAACCTCCATGGTTTCAATGAAGACAGTAAACAAGGTCTCTTTTTCGGCCTGAGTATCTGTGTTGGTGACAACACATGAATGGCATCACTTAGACATGCTTTAGAACCCAACTGCAGGGAAATATCTGTAGCATATAGTTGGTATGGTAGTAAATTTACAAGAAATCAGGTAAGGTTAATAGCACTTTATAAATGCATCAGATAATATCCCATCCAAAATTTTGCTATCAATGGTGAACATCAATCTGCTACACTAATTGCCACATTATAGGTTTCCTTTTCTGCAACTAGTCTCTGTTTTTGAAGGTACAATATCTCCAGTTTCATGTGGTTCCTCATTTTGGCATGTATTAAGAAAAATATTTGTATATCTGTGTCTGTGGGTTTGTATTTAAACATTTTTCCAGCTTGCAGTCAGATAAAGGAGCTTTTTTTTTATACTTCTGACTGCCTGAAAAGTGCTGAAATAATGCTGTCATTTCTCAATAAATTCCTGATTGTTTAGTGATCAAAATAGAAGTCAGTGTGTATGTGTTCAAAAATATTTTCCAGCATAGTAGAGTCTCAATAGTTTAAATTCTTTGTTTAGGATGCTTCAGCACCCATGTAGGTTTAAAACCGTGATATGGCACTTTAAATCTAGTGTGTGATGGATTCCTGTTGGTTTGCTATGTCCATAACATCATAAACTCTGTTGCAAAAACAAGATATGTAAGGGACAGTAACTCTAAATTATAGGGGAAACAAATTTGCTGGTAAAAATCAGCCTACTACAGATTAGAAATCATCCTGCGAGAAATTAAGTGTTCCTTTCTCTAGCAGAATTTTTTAGGGAGCAGGGGCATGATCTGCCTCTGAGCAAGTTGGACAGCCCAGCCTGGGCCTGAGTAAAGGCCTGAGTAAAGGCCCAAGCCTGTGGCATCTTTGAAATTATTTTAAGGCACACAGAGAGAGAAAGCAATTTGCTTGTGTAATAATAGATACAGATGTAGGTCCAAACACTTTAGCCACCTTAAGTATAAAGTAAGCAACATTTAATTGCATTTTTTCTATGATGTACACCAATGAGAGAATGCTTGGGAATGTAAACAATGTTAAAATGTATATAAGCAGCCATTTTAAGTAATAAAGAGGAGAAGGATTATGAAGCCGTATCGGTGTGATTAGTCGTTACTCGGCCAGCTCTTCATGGGGGTCCCTCTTCACCTTTCATGGGCTCTCTCAGGCTCCTCTGAAATTAGAAATAATAGGTGGATGTATTTGCAAAATTGCCTGCTATTGCTATAGCTGCCAGTGGATCACCAACCTCACACTTTGTTTATAGTTACTTTTGCTTCACTATGAACAACACAGAGAATGACAAGAAAAAAATTCAGAAACTTGAAAAAATTAATTTTTCTAATATCCAACAGACTGACTACTCTGAACTCTGTAGATTGACATTAGATTGACAGCCCAGCATTATTTCACCAAATACTACATCACTGGCAAAGAAAAGATAAATTACATTATGCCTAATGAATCATTCCACTTGCAAATGCTGACACCTCTTCCTTCCTATCAGACCAAAAGAAAACATCATAATTACATCTAAAATGCAAGTGATGGCATTCTCATTTGACACTACAGTAGAACTGTGAAACATGGCAAAGACTGCTGAAGATAGATCTTCATGTTTTCCAATTCCCAGTATGAATTACTGCCATGTATACAGCAGCGACATGTCTCGAACCACCATTTCAGTCACCTGGCTATCTCACCAGAAAGTTCTTAAATCCGTCTCACAGCAGCCTTAAATTAACATTAACACTGCTGTTTCCCATACATATGACCTTGCAGCCTACAAAAAAAAACATATGAAACAGGAAGTGCAATTGTGGGTGGGTAAATTGAAAGTTTGAATAAATATTGACAAATAAGAAGACAAAAGAAAGAGCAAGAGGTTCTAACTTTGTCTTCTAATTACCTTTGGTGATGATACACATCACACGCCCCCCAAACCAGGACATTTAGAAAAAGCACCAAGTGAAAATAAAACCACAGGTAATGGACTGATAGGGGTTTGAAGGGATCTTAGGAAGCCATCGAGTCCCATCTCCTGCTCAAAGCAGGGATTACTCTGATGCTCTGGATTGCACAGAGCCTTGTTTTGCCAAAAAATCCAACTAACCTATACCATAATCCTGGTGTCTGCTATCATTGCAGCAGGGCAAGGATGAAGCCACCCCCTCCCATCTTTTTTTTTCTCTTCTTGTGGAAAAAGAGAAAGATCTTCGTAGTAATATGTAACAAAATAAATCTCTGGAGAATGGAGGGCAGGCTCGGTGCTTATGAGACTAAACTTCCAGAATATTCTGAAACTTTGACCTTCAGTTGACATGTTAATCAGCAAATGGAAGCTGTGTGAGTCATAGGGGAAACACTGACAGGGAACATCTGCAGGGAGAAGTGTCTACATAAAGTATCATTGATATAAACTTATCTGAGGAGCATGCCAAATCTGAAAAAGTTTTTTCCCCAGCAAAAATTTCTGACTGGCTCAAGTTACTATAACTGATTTTTTAGTACTTGCATTTCTTCATTACAAGTGAGAATTATTAAAGGCCCATCTGGAACCTCTGACTCTTAATTTGTGAAGGGTCAAGCAGATGTCTCATTTAGAAAAACTAGTCATTTTATCTTTTAAGAAATTATTTACTTCTTTTCTGATGGAAAGTTTTGTGTCCTTACACCATTACATCTGTGTGATTTGTACCAGGAACGTAAGGTATGTTAAAAGTGATTGATGACACTTCTTTAACTCCAGAGGTTGAAAGCCGAGAATAGCTGATTCAAAGATTAGCTTGTTTCCTTTCTCAAGGAAGTTTAAAGTCTGCTAGCCTGTGATTTAAGAAATGCAAATAAACTGAGTAGCTGCTTATTTTTAATTAGTGATCTTTTTTATTGTTGATTTTTTTTGCAGAAAACCAATAAAACTACTCAAAAGTTGCAGTACGTGACTCAAATAACCACATTTTCTTAATGCCAGATAGGAGATATGCAATGAGAAAATGCAGCTCTCAAGTGTTTTTATTTCTCAAAACTGATTTTATGAGTCTATAGAATCACAGAAACACGGAATGGTTTGGGTTGATAGTGACCTTAAAGCATCTCATTTCTATCAGCTGCCATGGGCAGAGACACCTTCCACCAGACCAGGTTGCTCAAAGCCCACTCAGCCTGACCTTGAACTCCTCCAGGGATGGGGCATCATTACAGTCATGAACCATCTTTGAATTTTTGATACTTGCCAATACAAAGAAAAGGGCAATTAGAGCGGCTGGGAGAAAAAAAAGAGAGAAAGGTGGTTTCTTTGAAACCCTTATACCCATACAAGACCAATAAGGTCTTGTAAGTTACCATAGCAGTGGCTTGAGGAATGTTCTACATCTATTAATTTTCATAATAGCATTATTGCCCATTTCTTTTTCCCCTGTCTCTTTTTGTCTATTATTACCATCTGCTAAGGAAAAAAAGACCAATTAAAAAAAAATCCCACCTAAAACCAACAAACCCAACCAATACTGGATGTATTTAAGTTCTGGTTTTGTTGCTGTGAATAGCTACTTAGCAACCAGTAGCCTCTCCTGCCAAGCCATTTCTGTGGTATAGTGGGTATAGAAATTGCTCAATCTACAGCTGTGTACCTCCTGTTTCTAGAAAGATCCTGATGAATAATTCAGAAATCATGTCCTGCTGACCTCACATGTAATAGAAATATAGTCAAATTCAAGCAGGAAAGAAAATTTTTTGTCAGTCTTTTAGTTTGCCTCAACTGTAATTTTCACTGAAAATTGACTACACTATTCCTCATGCTAATTTTAAAGTTAACTGTATTTTACCCTGAAGCAAGCTTGAAAACCATCAACGACAGTGAGGAACTGCACTTATTCTGTCTCTTCACGACTGGCAGGGGCCACAAAACCATTTGAGTTGTTATAGAAGGTATGTGCAAGTCCTCACTGCACAAACAAGTCCATCCACAGCCTCTGCTACAGTCACAGGCAGTACAATTTAAGGACATGCAGTGGAGGAGTCCTGGTGTGTCAGCATCAGAAACTCATAAAGTACATCCCTGCAACAGACTTGGGATCCAGTACAGGAAACAATCTGGGAACTTTTTGTTTCACCTATAATTCTACTAGGAATATGGATGGATCTAAAGCAAAGTGGCAACATATTCCTTGTTAAAACCAGCCCCTACATCAGTTTTGACGAGACTTTCCCAACTGAGACCACCTAATAAAGTCAGTGGTAATAAATTTACCACTGTTACCAAGTGCTTAAGAGAGTTTAAATGTAACTCCCCAGTTTTTAACTTCTTTAGCCACAACCTGCTTATTAATTGAAACTTTCCACAAGTTTTAGCTTTTCAGGTTTGGGTTTTTTTTAATAGACTGATTTGAAATATGTCATAAGCTGCAAATTTTTCTCATTTGCTGAATCAGGCCACTTCTGTTGAATAGCGTGCTTGGATGGAAGGTGGAATTACTCAAACCCATTCTGGGCAATGAATCTGTATTTGCTCAATACCGTGTTACTTGTTTATCTTTTTCTGTGAGAAATGATGCATTAGTCCAGCTTGCACTGAATAATAGCGAGTCCCCTTTGACTCTCTTTGAAGCTCATAAACATGCTTTCTCTCACTCATCCTCTGTTAGGCATTTTGATAGGAGACAAAGAAGGCTGCTGCTTAAAACAATAACCATTTTTAGAATTGCTCTCTTCATTAGCAGACAAGTGTGCCAGGCAGGAATGTCAAGTCTTGGTTTAGAGTCACAGAAAGGAGATGTTACTGCATTAAGGATGTTGTGAACCAACTTGGGATAGCTTGGGGCTGTTCTGAGAAGGAAACATTTGAAGCTGTTGGAGGAATCCATGGAAGATAGAGAGAAGGCTGACCTTGTGGGCTGGAGGCTGGAGCTGAGGAACATAAGTGGCTTTCAATGAGAAAAGGGAATGTCACAGTGAAGAAAGAGTCCAGAAAAATAGGGGTGAAAAGAGTCAGAGAAAAGTGGGATGAGTCCAGAGATAAATTTGAATGCTGGAAGAAGAAAAGTGTGAAAAAGAGAGTAATGAGGAACAAATAGCACTCTGTCAAGTGGTTTGCAACAGATATTCTCAGTTTTACCATCTGAAAGGCAGAACAGAAAAAGACAAGATTATAAAGAGGAATTCTACTCATCTTTGCCTCCAAACCCCAGCTTCTTCATTCACAAAATCTTTCCCCAGTATATTTCATTTTTCCCACCCTGCCCACTGGTACATCTCTGTTAAAAAAAAAAAGAAGAAAGTTTATCATGAAAAGGCTTATTAGATCCAGAGGGACTGTATTATTTTCTCTGCTTATTCTGACTACCAGGCACTGCCAGGGTGCAACACACCTCCCAACACTAACTAGCTCTGTATAGGTCCAACCTCCCTTTGGCTGGGAGAAGAGAGACATGTCCTGAGGTCTGATACCAACTTCTGTGCCACAACACAAGGAAGGTGAGAAAACAGGCATTGCCAGCCTCTCTGAAACATAAGTTGGCTTTGATTATTTCTAGCTCTGCTTTGGCTCCTTCTATGTTTCTTTAAAACCTAAGCCACTGCCACATCATTATTGAAATCAGCAAATGTTCAGTAATAAAATAGATTGGTAATGGACTCAGCAAAGGTCTGCAGTTTTCCAAAGTCATGTAAATGACCTATGAGAGCAGTGTTGGAACCCAGGGCACAGGGAGTGTTTCTATGTCAGTTTTAGGAAGCCCTGATTCTCAGCAGGACACTGCTTTTAACCTCTGTCCCAGGGAAAAAATTGCCGAGGCTTTGAGATGAGTTGGAGAGCACAGGTGTGAACTAGGTAGTAGTAGCAGCAGTAGTAGGAGTTTATCACAGAGTGAAAAATCTAAGATTTTAGGATTTTAGTAGGAGAGGGAATGGAAGACAAAATGGAGGATTTTGAGCATTGTCTCGTCTCCTTCTTGTTCTTCTTCCACTCCATTTTCTGTAGTACTGGTGGCAAGAAGTCATTGGTTAGAGAAAGCAGTTGCATAGGTGCTACGTGTGTAGATTAGTAGAAGTTATTGGTAGTAAAGTAAAAACAAGATACATGTTAGAAAGTAATTGGGCTGATTAGCTTTAAAAAGACCTTGGTTTTGGGTATCGAGGCCATTTTGTCCATTTTATGCCTTGTTTCTCATATGCTCAGTCTGGCATGCAGACGGCGTACTGAAGATAAGAGAAAAATAAACAACAACCTGAAGACCAAGAGACACTGAGTCCTGCTCGTTTTTCATCCCTGGCAAAGAACTCATGAGAGGAAACCTCCGTCAAGGGCCCTGGGGGTAGGTTCCCAGCAGTGTGTGGGGTTCAACCACCAGCAAGAAAAGAACCCCACAAGCAGGGCTGACTAATTTTCAGTGGAAACTCTGCACCCTCACAAATACCACATGAAAACCTTTAAACATTATTTGTTCTCCTCTACAACAGAGTCCTCATGGGCAATGTCATCCTCAGACCACACTGTGAAAACTGTGATCCTCCTTCTGTCATGTGTGATTAACCAAGCCTTGTAAAAGATGACAGCTCAGGTCTATGAAAGTCCATGCCCTTTACGTACACTCACAAGAATCTTAGGGTCTCTGACAAACCCTATATGTAAGGACAAAGCTGTATGAGCGTGTGTATATTTGTGCACGTGGGAATTATGGGGATAATTGTGTGCTATTGAGTATTCATGTTGGACAATGTGTGTTTTGTTCTGTACAGACGAGTACTTGGAGTTTGCTCAGTTGTGAAAAGTGGGCAGGATGTGAAATGGCATCATCCTGTCAGATTTTACCTTAAGGACTGGGTACAAACTTAGAAATAAAATAATTTCAGTATTGCTTGGGTTGGTTCTTAGCTAAAAATGAGAGGCTTCAGTTTTGTCTCATATTAACTAACTCATACCGAGTTATAGAAAGAGTAGAAGGGCAGAAGTAGATTCTGTAGCAACTGCTGTGAGCTGAAGGCTGCAGGCTGGTGGAAAGGTTTGGCAAATCAAGGTCCTTGATTTTTAATTTTTAGTTTCTTTATTGAGCATCATTTAATAATTGAAAACTTCTTTTTGTTGTTGTATTTTTTCTTCTCTGAGTTAATTCTGTATAATATAATATCATAATTAATATTTAGCAGATTTTTTATGTTTGGTTGCTGCATTCCAAGATTGCTTATAGGTGAAATTTACCAATCTTAATGCTTAAATTAAAATGCTAAAACTATAGATCATCAATGAGTATAGCCTGGCTTTGAGAAGTACAGTTGATGTCTCCAGTGGAATCAGTTTCTTTTCCTTGCTATAGTCTTTGAAGACATTGCAAACCTAATGATGTTTTATTTGCCACTCTAATCGTATCCCCAGGGATATAGACTATAAGGTGGTAAAAATCAACAAACTATAGAGATATAAACCCAGACCAAATTATATTAGAAATAGACAGGATTTTTAAAAGGTTTTCTATATCCCTTTCAGCTATGACAATAGGGAGTTTTTTTCTGTTTCCCTGCTTTGTTAAAACCTTAAGCACATTCCATTGATAAATTCATTGCAATTTTTTTTCTATTTTCCTTCCCTGAGTGATATAGTGGAATGCATCCTTCCTCCTGGCTATGCTGATTCAACCAAGCATGTACTTATTTTTATTCTCGTGTTGAGGAGGACTTGATAACCTAGATATCAAAAGGTATGTTGTGAGAGACTATGTATGCTGAGAATATTATATTTTTGTAGAAAACCTGGAGAATCAAAAAAACCAAAGTCTCTCCATGCCTCTTTTTAAGTCTGAACAAAAATCAGCAAAGTTTAATATAATTAGTGTTTGGAAACTCTTGTTCTGACTTTAATTATATTTAGCTTAATTAGTTCTGACTTTAATTTAATTGCGTTTAGCTTAATTATGTTTAACAATTAGATAAAACGCATGGTAAGTCCTGTTAGCAAGTCCTCCCTTGCTCACTGTTAACAAGGGAGAAGCAGTAAGTTATTCAGTTCTTCAGGGGAAAAGTTGGCAAAGAATTATTGCTTATAACACTAGATTATCATTTCAGGGGAAGGTTACTTGAAGTAAGACTCATTGAAAAGGCTTATATGTCATCAAAAGGGTATCTCCACTGAGACTGTGTATTTAAGCACCCATATGAAATCTGAGCTTTTTTCAAGCATTGATATTAACTCAGATCTCATTTCCCAGACCTCCTCCTGCCCTGCTCATAAAATCTGTAGGGGATTCCTACAGCCTCAAGGTTCCATCTGCACAGCCTAATTGTCTTCTTAGTCCTTATACATGTCCGAGACTTTTGCCAGTAGATTTTTAATGCAAAGATGCACTGATTTTTCTTGGTTTGCTGTTGTGAGGTTTTTACAAATTCCAGTCTTGGTCTATTTGGCATATACTGGAGAGGGAACCAGGATGTGTAGTAAAAATAAATTCCCATCCCTGGAATTGTTTAAGGCCAGATTGGATGCAATTTTGAGACACCTACTCTAGTTTCTGTGTAGTGTGGGATAAGTTTGCTCATAATACCTCATGGCATCTTTAGAGAATTAACCTATTTTTGTAGAGGAATATCTTCATTTGATTAAATTTGGCTTTTTAACTGATAAAGTGAACACTGTAAGGGAAGCTCCTTTGTCCTCATAAGGTTTTTTCTAGGACTTGATTGTTTCACAGCTTTTGGGTGTGCTATGTGGTGAGATTTGAAGAATAAGATTCATTGAGGTTTGGATTTTCCCTATATACTATTGCCATTTTTATGTTTATTCTGGCACCTGGATGGTCAAGTATTAGAATATTTCAGATGTGGTTTTGATGATGGTGATAACTGATCTTGCAGACGAAATCAGGCACAGTGTTAAAGATATCATTTTAGTACCTAGATACTGCAGGGATTTGCTGGGCTTTTAGATATTAATTCCTGCCATCATTTATTCTGAATATTCATTTGGGTAGTGGGTGGCAAATCAACAATAGTTGATTTTTAAATAATTTTAAAATTTTAAATAATAAATAATTATATTTATTTAACTTACTCCTGTCCTAATAAAGTCCTTATCAGAAATGTAAGCTACCACTATGTTGTATAGTAAATACTACCTAGTCTTACAACATATGATTGTAGCTAATTTTTAACCTCAAGAGCAATAACTACTCTTAAAATGGTATAAGAAAATAGTGAAATATAAACATAATGATAATTTTTGTACTGATGATTATATACCAAATGTAGAGCCTTGCACAAACCTCATCTAATAAATGAGAAGGAAAAAAAAAGGTCTCCGTTGCTGATTCTTATTAAACAGAGATAAAAATAAAATACAATTCAAATGTCTCCTCTAATAGCTTCCACTACACAGCCTGTCTTAGCCTACATGATCACTTTTTTCCTCTAACCTATTACTAACTCATCAGCATAAGCAAAGGAATTAGATATTTTCCCAGTATTTGCAATTATAATGAATATCAGTGATTGCATGACTCCTTTCTGTAGATGTCCTTGAGATGATTATGTGCATGGGTTTCTAAAGGACCAACAACCCCTCTGCAAATACTTAAAACTCTGGTTTGGACTTCAATCTATAACCAAGATTCCTTTCTTCCCTCTAACACAATGCTAAATTTTCTCCATGAAATTTCTTTTTCACTAAAAACTTTTTCACTAGTTTTGGCACTTTTTACTCTTCCCCGTAGGTTTTCATGGTGACATGCAATAACTTTGCAGGGAGCTTTCACTCCAGAGTCATCCCTCAACAGCACACAGAGAAAAAACACCACTGATGCTCATTCAAGGATCAATTCTCATGAGCACGTACCAGAATTATCTGCATTAACCTCAGTGCACTCCCAGATCTAAGACAAGTTTCCATCTAAAACCGCTTTCCTTTTTCTGAGTACCACTTGGAGAAAAAATGGTAATGATAAGATAGGTAATGATCTTCACCTGGTTATGGTTGTGAAACTCTGGAAATTGGGTTAATTAGCAATTACAGGTATACAGTGTTGAAAGACACAATACAGTCCTTCATGCTTATTCAGTCCTAGACAGGGATTCATAACAGCTGCCAGAAAAGGCCTCCAGCCAAACTCCATTTCTGATCCTTGATGGTTTTCCTTCTAAAGGCTGTGCAGTGTCACATTAATGAGGCTCATAACACTCTCTCCAGTTCCTGCCACCCACTTTCTTCTGACTCTACCACCCATTTTCCAGGTTTGTCTTTCTGTCAACTTGCACCAAATTAACACAATGAAAACACATCCAAACCTGAGAGCTTAGGTCCCTCAAGGGATCCCAGTGCTGCCAAGCAGACATTCCTAGTTGTGGGCTGCAGTGGCAATGCATATATTAGAGGAAACAGGAGCATGTCCTAAATGTTCTTCGACAAAACACTCGACATATCTTCAGCTCTTCCTCACTTTTCTGTTTTGGACTTCTAAAAAGGTCATATCAGGACAAATGCACGTGTTTTTTAAGGACAAGGTAATATATCTGGGCATGATAGATAATAGTGAAAATTGGAGTTCTGACCAAACAGTCTGTGCTCACTACTCTTACTACTTCCATTATAAAGAGCTTTTATTCTGAGAGGGGTATATTTTTCCCCACTGCAATATGCTTTTCAAATAGCTCCTATAATACTCTCCAATCATCACTTGTAATTAGACAATAGGAGGGTGTGCCAATCTGCTGGTGTGTAGGAAGGCTCTACAGGGGGATCTGTACAGGCTGGATCAAAGGCCTGGGGACAATTGTATGAGGCTCAAAAAGGTGAAGTGCTGGGTCCTGTACTTGGGTCACAATAACCCCAGCACTACATGCTTGAAGAGGCATGGCTGGAGAGCTCTCCAGAGGAAAGGACCTGGGAGTGCTGGTTGACAGCCAGCTGAACTTGAGCCAGTGTGTGCCCAAGTGCCCAAAGGCAGCCTAGCTTTTGTCAGAAATATTGTGTCCAGCAGGGCAGGGATTGTCCCCCTGCACTCAGCACTACTGAAGCCACACTTCAAAACCTGTGTCCAGTTCTGGGCCCCTCACTGCAAGGAAGACATTGGGGTGCTGGAGCATGTCCAGAAAAGGGGAACAGAGCTGGCGAAGGGTCTGGAGCACAGGTCTTGTGAGGAGTAGTAGGGGTTGGTCTCTTGTCCCAGGTAAAAAGCAATGGGACAAGAGGGAATGGCCATGAGTTGCACCACGGAGGTTTAGTTTGGCGATTAGGAAACATGTCTTCCACAATAAGGTTGTGAAGCATTAGAACAGCCTGCCCAGGCAAAATGCTGTAGCTACCATTTCTGGAGATACTTAAATGATGTGTAGATGTGGCACCCAGTGACATGGTTTAGAGGAGGACTTGGCAGTGTTAGATTAATGGCTGGACTCAATAATCTAACAGGTACTTTCCAAGCTAAACGATTTTATAATTCTATGAATTATAAGCTTTACACTGCCTCATGAGGAAGAAAATTAAAAAGCCAAAGTATAACATTTTTAGCTTAATTCAATTGAATTCACCAGCAGAATAAGAAGATGGGCAAATAGAGGGAGGGTTTTAGTGGTTTTATTTGGAGAGAAAAAAACTTCCTTTGGGATTGAAGCAACAAAAAGA
The DNA here is from genome assembly GCA_013399835.1 of Leptocoma aspasia. NCBI lineage: Eukaryota > Metazoa > Chordata > Aves > Passeriformes > Nectariniidae > Leptocoma > Leptocoma aspasia. The sequence goes on along the minus strand of VXAX01004442.1, from coordinate 324,411 downwards.
GACACATAAGATGTTTGACTTCCTCTGTGCCCCCCCCCACAAAACAAGAAAAGAAAAGAAAAGAAAAGAAAAGAAAAGAAAAGAAAAGAAAAGAAAAGAAAAGAAAAGAAAAGAAAAGAAAAGAAAAGAAAAGAAAAGAAAAGAAAAGAAAAGAAAAGAAAAGAAAAGAAAAGAAAAGAAAAGAAAAGAAAAGAAGAAAAGAAAAAAAAAAGAAAAGAGAAAAGAAATCTTGAAAAGAAACCTTAAAAATAAACTCAGTGTTTGTTATGCCTTGCTACAGATAACTCAATATCTCACCACCTTCCAGGGTGTTTTTCCTTCCTTTGCAATATAGTTTCTATTTCCACCATAGCATCAGCTAGAAAGCTTTCTTCTAGCTGCACATTAATTTCTTCTCTTCCTCTGAGAAATGTATGCTGGAGACAAGCCTATTAATACCACCAAAAAAAATGTACTCAATGTGCAAGTAATTCCACAAACTATAAGCTGCAAGTGCTTGTTCATATGAAGCTATTGCCACAGCTCAAGTAATTACTGAAAGGCAAAATAAGAAAGATGGTATCCATTTAATAAGCAAGATTACAGCCTTTAGGGTGTATTCTATTATCTTTACACAACTGTTAATCTTTCTGATGTTACAGCATCTGTGATTAAAGTTATAGGTGCTAATGAAGTGTGCCTTATTTAATACTTTTCATGTGACAAGCAGAGACTTGTGATAGATGTTGCTATTATACTCAGAGTGGGTAAATCCACCATCAGTTGTGTAGCACCCAGATTACCTGAGTGCATGAAGTCACTGCACAGGGATGCTTGACTCATCTTCCTGTTGACAGCACCACTGAGAAGGGTGGCAGCTCTCAGAGGAAAAGATCAAGAATGAGGAGAGATGAAGGAACAGGACCACTTGATATTAACACAGTGTTAAAGGTTCTAGAAATTCTGACAGCTGGTGCCAGGCGTAAAAGGCACTAACTAAAAAAAAAAAAAAAATCCACAGGCAATGTTATGTGTTTCCAGCACTTTCACCTTGTTCTGTGGGCTTGAGGAATATTGGTACTTTGTCCTAGAGCATGGCCACAAAGCCCTGCTAAAACATTAGTATGGTGACATAAATTGCAGAAACAGCCAGACTGCAGAGTTATACAATATTTGCGGTTGTATACATAATTGCACTTTCATTATATCTTGCTAGAAGTGATTCCATATCTGTCAATAGGAGTAATATTTTCCCAGCCACAATCAAACCCGTCGGTCATAAAAATATACTGGAGTGGATAATTAGTACCATTGAGCTTGGGGAGTGAGTTCTTCCAAATGGACTAAATATTCCACATATGCTTAGGAAGGGAAATATCAGTGAACATAGACCTTCCTGCAAGTACCTAATTAATTACTTGCCTTTATGTTTATAGACCCTAAATGTGTTTTCTTAGTTGTCCTAAGTATTTGCCTACTGTAATAGTCAGAAATTGTTAGCCTGATTAAAAAAAATTTAAAAAATAAAGTGTACAAAATCTGAATTCATCAAAAATGGAATATTCAGAGTTTTAGTAGTTAGGCTCTCTCCTGTATATGTGTTCAGTAAAATCCTGACTGCATGTGACAAAGCAAAATGCAGGAGCTTTGGAGAAGGTGCAACCTATGTGGCATGATTTCAAAGCAAAAATAAATAAATACTAATTGCTTTAAATTAGTATAGCCCACAATCCATCTGGAAACAATGAATTCACCACATGTGAAAACTTTTCTTTCATGAAAACCCAGAAATTCTGCTTCTCCTGAGCCCTTCTCTGCAATGTCTGTCATCCTCTTTAAGACTTAGGAGCAATCAGATACAATGAAATATCTTTATTTCCTTAGACCTCTATACCTGAATGTGGTCACTGTGTTGTGTTTGATCAAAGGACTTTCATTACTGATTGTCTTTAACAAACTTCTGACATTGGATTTTTCTCTCCTATTGTTTTCACAATCTGATCTTCATTGCTGAAAACCAGGAAGTCAAAAGACTTTTGAAATAATTTGTCAGGAAGCTTTATGAATTTTTAAACTTTACTACCTAGCACATGTAAGGATCTCATTCTGTCTAATTACATGGGTCTGAATTAATACATCAATGTCTTACATGACTGCATTCTAACCTGAAAGGCTGATTGTATCTGTGAGGGCACTGTCACATATTGCAGGAACTAATTAAAGACTGCACAACTTCATTAGTTCTGTCACAAATCTCTGATTTGATTAAATATGCTACAATTATATCAGTGTTAGAGGGTGGATTTGGAGAAAAAGATATAACTTACATAGGTGAGAGCTTCTACATCTATTGTAGCAATTGAATGAAAACATTGCAGCTAAATTGCTCTCCTAAATTTATTTTTTTTTAAATCACAGGTATTAAGAAAAGAAAGTTTTAGTGGATTTGATATAATCTTTTGCTAAACAACTGATTGATAAAATATGCTTCCATTCTTGGTTACCAAACACTGAAGAATTTTTCTCCTCTTTCTCTTTTCTTTTCTTGTTTACTCTTGTTTTATTTTGAGACAAGCATATGTGTACAAATGAAAGGTAACACACATTAGGCACACGTGTTACAGTGACATCAAAGATTACAGAATTAACTCAGGAGTTGGATTCAATGGTCCTTTTGGGTTCCTTCCAACTCAGGATATTCCAAGATTCTATGAACCCTGCTCAAAAACTAAGCAAGCTCCCAGCGTGGAAAACACCTGTAATTCCTAATGTTGCACAAAAAATTGTTTTTAGCTTTCTATAACTTCTGAAAATTTCTTTGTTACAAGGTACTGTCTTCAAAATCCTCAGTTTCCAGAGCACTTCTATAGCCAACCAGGGGTGTTGTAAGGATCTTTGACTGCTTGAAGTGTTTTGTGGGAAAGTCAGCAACTGGGCCAGGCAAAGTGATTTGACCTCTTCATGAGTCACAGTGACCTCTAGAAAGCAGCCAGCAGAGCTCATGAACTTTGGTTTGAAAGAGGAAGAGGGGAAATTAGCAAAAGATACAGATTATCTCTGCCAACCTGCTGATGTAGAATCAGAGAGCCGGCGAAAGCCACAGGGCAGGGGAGGACCAGGTGAGCAATCGTGATGATCCAAAAAAGCCTGGAAGGGCATTAAAAATCTATTACACAGGCCAGCTTCACAGCAGCATGCAATTAAGCCCACTGCATGTATCTGGAAAGTTGTTTAACTGCCCAGGTTGTTCCATGCCTGCCCACACCTACTAACACAGCAGGCAGCAGTTTTAGGGGGAGACAGATATGTTCACCTTCACAGCCTCCCTTTCCTCCTGAAGCTGTTTTTATGCTCTTGGATTTTCAATTTCTCCTTAAACAGGAGCTATGGTGCTTTAAAATGATTGATTATTCCTCTCCATAGATCCTTAGCATGTCCCAAAATCTTCCCCCCACTGTACCCAGTGGGGTGGGATGGAAGGCTCCCCTCATATTACGCTGCTCCTCTCCCCCTATGGCCACATGGATGGGTATCTTTGTTCCAGCCTCCCTGTTTGGTAACATTCAAAGGGGAAAATTACGCTCAATTTCTATGTCTAGACAGAAAGACTTGCTTTCAAAACTGTAATTATATTTTTGAAGTTTGAAATGACTAGCTAATGAACTGATCTAGCTATATAAATGAAAATTAAGAAGTAGTTATTCAACACCATCAGTGCACGTACCAAAAGCTGCTCTTTTAGAACAAAATATTCTGGTATCTGCTGTTCAGTTAATTCTCTGTTTTGATTTTCCTCAACACTTCTGAATCCAATAGAAGCTATGTAAATACTTTTAAATTATTAAGAGGCGATAACAAGTTTTTGTCTTTATATAGGTTGTCAGAATTTCCACAAGAGGCTTGAACTGGAAAAAATGTTTTAAAGAAGAATATTTTTCACTGCATTATAGAAGGTCACTCAATTGAAGTTCATATATCATGGAATTACTAGAATGGTTATTTCTGAGTGAAGTGAACAAGTAATTCTCAAGAAAAATCATCAGGGGGCTGCAGCATGTAACTTTACTTTGTCTTAGGTGTTTTGCCTTTGAAGTTAAACTGCTTTCCACAATTATACTTTAAGGGTCTTACAATGATTATTTATGGATCTTTGCTTTTATGTCAGTGAATCATCAAAGGAAAAAAGATTATATTGATTTCTGAAAAGACGAGGATTTGTCAAAGACAATTCTCAGAATAAAAGGAAAAGTGCAGTTTTTAGTTTGTAATGAAGCAAAGGTATTAAAAAACACACAGATAATTATGTTCTAACATAAGACTTCTTTTTTGTGTGAAGAACAACTTTTTATAAGCAAAGCATAGGGAACTAAATACATTCACCACATAATTCTTTTTGATAGGATTTGTCCAGATTTCTTCTTGTGTTCTGCAATGAAAGTTCACTCTTGCAGGACCCAGCTCAAAGGCTTTTTGCTAAGGACAGTACTACACCAGGTAAAAAATACAAAATGAAAAAATAGGCTTCAGCTGCATCAAAGAGAACATGAATTTTGCTGTCCTTAATAGATGAAAGAGAAAAGCATTATTGCAGTACAATATCCTATTCTTCCTAATTATTGTCATTGCATGAGAAGTGCACTATACTGTGCAAGCCCTCTTAATGTGAAAAGATCTCTTAGCTGCTCTCTACATAATTATACAATCATTAAAATACAACCAAGGACTAGCAAATTCTGCAAAAGAGTTTTTTAATAATTTTTGTGAATCCCATTATAATGAGTTCTGAGTAAAAAGCAGAGAGCATCTGTTTTGTAATTTCTAATTGTATCTTCTTTCTGAAAAATCAGGGATTATCAAATCGATTTATTTGGCCAGGTTGAAAACAGGATAGAATTGAAACTTCTGATGTTACAAAACCATTTAGACTCAAACTCTTGTTTGGTACCAAAGCAAGACCTAAAGCTACGTTGGGGACTGTATTACTGTCAAAAAGAAGTGTAGAAATAGGTGTTGGGATTACAATACTGACCCCTCTGTGAATATTGTAAAATCTAATAAAATTTTACACTACCAACTGTGTTTTAATTAACTGAACCTCTCAATTTCCCACTGAATATGAAGAAGTGTGTGAACTCCTACATTTTTATTAGGAAGGACACTGTTACACGAGAAGCAAAATTTCCTTGTCCATAGAGTTCTCTCTTTTATACTTCTATGCATTTTTTTCACTGTTAGAAAATTCACAGAGGAGATTTAAAGTGCTCCTGATCTAGCTGAGCTATCCTTGGGGTATCCCACTTGGGATATCCATATTGCATGAAGTGTCAGGGAATATCCCAGGCACTCAGTCTTGAAGACTTTTAAAACAAAACAGACCAAAACAAAATAACTAAATAAATAAAACAAAAGGTCCTTTGGAGATGGTGTCAGCAGGAAGAGTTTGTAGAAGAAGGGTCCTGGCCATCCCACTAGAAGTACTTTTATAGGCTTATTTTGCCAGGTAAAGTGTTCTGGGAATGTAGAATATCCCATCTGGGAATGGTGAGGGCTTTGTGGGAAACTTTTTGAAGGGACCACAGGAAGGAAGACATTATCCTGCCATTGACCATGCAAATAAAGATTTTCACAGCTGCTTGGAAGGTTAGAACTGTCAGCTGTCATTCAAAGAGAGCAAGAAGCACAAATACCTTTGATGTATTTAATTTCAGCCATCAGATCTTAATCTAGCTATACAAAATAGAAGGATGTGCTAGCAGGAGCTGAGAAACTTAGATAATGAAAGCTGGGGAAAAGCAGATTAAAGGGACAGTAGAAGATTTCAAGGCCCATTTGCAGCACAAAGAGTTTCTAAAATCTTTAAGGCAACCAAAAGAGACATTGTGCTTTCTGATTTCTTCTCCTTCCTATCATGAGAAATTTGGTAGGGGAATCTATGAGCAGGTGGGGCCTTCTTCACTTTGGGTAGTTGGTTATGTAATCTGTGAAGACCAACAAACTTTACTCTTGATTCCCCTTCTGTTGCTGACAGCCATTTGAGATGAAATAAGTCAAGACAAACAGTAAAGGAGATGTCAATGATGTGGTATTTTTGTTATCTAAGTTGCTTATATTTCCATGCTCTGACTCATCTAAATTTGTCCTGGTATCTTCAGAAGAAAACTTTTTCCATGAGTGTCAACCTCCCCAAACTAGTGATATTTCCACAAGTAAAAGGCTATGCCACATGTCAGAAAAATAGATCTTAGTCTACTTAGTGTTTAAAGAGCAAAGAAGAGCTATGCTGTCTGCAATTTCTCAGTGACAATTGCTCCATGGTCCAGTCATCATTTTATGGCTTACAGATGTTATTTAAGCTGCTACAAGAGGAACTACTTGATGGACAAAGAAGGTCCAGTTCTCATTTCTGAGGATAAGAACATTCTTCCAGCTATGACTGCACACAGGTAGCTTGCTGGGGAACTTGTAAAATGTTTCTTATTCTGACAGGGAAGAGATTCCATTTACCACTTAAACTTGCTTCGTTTCCTGAGATCACATCTCAAAACTCATTTCCTCAGCTATGGGTCCATTTTCAGAAGGCAATTTTCCATTTTTACTTCATCTATTTACTCTAGGTTCCCTTATGAAAACTGTTCTGTCTCAATTCATTTATAGTATAAAGTTCATTGAAGTTCACAATTAATCTGACAGATTCATAATTAATACTTCCTATGAATTAACTTACCCTCAAAGACCAACTTCAATGAGTGTAAGAAATTGATGTCATAACAGCAAAAACATGAATTACAGCAAAAAATCCTAATCATGGGCAGTCACCAATCTGAGAAAGTAACAAGCCAAAACAGACTTTGGTAACTTTTAATGACTTTTTAATACCTAGAGCATTATGATCTATCCACTGACTAAGGGAATTGTATCTGGAAAGCATTAGGTAGGAGGCTTACATAATGTAGTTCATCTAAAGTGCTTTCCTAGAACTTCCTGAGTGAATTTTTCACACTGCATTTGAATACAATACTGCTCTTCATTTCTTTTTCTTAGGTTATTTTCACAAATCCAAAAAAATTGTGAATGTTCATCACAAACTTTTTCCTTTCTATGTGTCCTTTTCTAGCCTAAGCAGTTTGCAATGCCTCCTCTTTGAATTCAGTGCCACATTCAAATGAGAAAATAAAGTTTGAGCATAGATTTATTTTATATTCATTTTAATTCCCATTCCATGTGCTTTTCACAGCTGCTCATTTTATTGAGTTGCTTTTCCAAATGAAAACTCCAGCTGCTCCGGCCTCACAAACCATATAATACATGTTGTATAAGCCTGTTTCAGTAGACTGTTCCAGGGACTCAACTGTTATTGTTTTCCTCATCTTCCACCTCTAGCCAGAAAATCTAGTGTTTAGGTTTCAGTTGCAAATGCAATCTTTGAAAGTCCCAGCAGTTTCTTACTTGTATTCCTTAGAAAATGAGAGAGAATCACATAATCACACAGAATATTCTCAGTTGGAAGTAGTCACAAGGGTCACCAAGTTGAACTCCTGGCACTCTACAGCCCCACCCCCAAGAGCCACACCACATGAAAGGTTTCTTGAATTCTGTCAGGCTTGGGCTTGTGACCACTTACCTGGGGAGCCTGTTCCAGTGCCCAACCACCCTCTGAGTGAAGAACCTTTTCTTAATATCTAACGTTAACCTCCCTGACACAACTTCAAGCCATTTCCTTGGGTCTTGTCACTGGCCACCACAGAGAATACATCAGTGTCTGCCCTTCCCCTTCTCCCCAAGAGGAAGTTGTAGACTGCAATAAGGTCTCCCTTCAGTCTCCTCTTCTCCAGGCTGAACAGACCAAGTGACCTCAGCTGCTCCTCACACAGCTTCCCCTCAAGGCTCTTCACCATCTTCCTGGCTCTCCTTTGGACACTCTGCAACAGATTAAAGTATTTCTTATTTTGTGGTGCCCAACAGCGCTCACAGCACTCAAGGTGAAGCTGCCCCAGCTCAGAGCAGAGCAGGACAATCCCCTGCCTTGCCCTGCTGGTGATGCTGTTCCTGATGCCCTCCAGGACACGGGTGGCCCTCCTGGCTGCCGGGGCACTGCTGACTCACATTCAACTTGCCATCAACCAGGACCCCCAGGGCCCTTTCCATGGCACAGCTTTCCAGCATCTCATAGCTTACTTTCTTTATTCTCCTCAGTAACTTCTGGGTTATGGGACAACTTTAAAGAAAATTCAGCATGTTTCCAGCTGAGCCAGTTTCCATATGCCTAATGCAAATAGGTGTACAGGCTGAGAAGTGAAAGCCTTCGGCCACACCATTAATTCAACCCTTTTCAGACATCAAAGAATCCATGTTCATGCACAGTCTTGAGGCACAGTTCTTTAGGATGAGTTATTGATCCTGCTGTCAAAGTATTTTTACATACAAATAGATCTGTAACTCAGTTAATTGCCCGGCTTCTGGCCCTTGCCAGTCAATGTGACGTGGGCAAATGTGCCTGTGTTTGCACGAAACCTGATGTTTAACATTCCCATGAGGCAGTCCATAATGCAAGAGGTCTCCATTTATCCTAGAGAGTCTCAGCTCTAGAGTCTAGCTACAGTTTTCCATGGAATAGTGTTGGGACATCAAGAAATCAATATTTACTAACAACACAAGCGAGTCAGGCTCTGAATTCCGTTAATTCCTATTCCTATAGAAGTAGCAGATTATCTGCAGGAAAACTGACTCCTGTTACATTTCTACTTAGTATGCACACTTTTCCTTCATGGGAAGTTCATGGAAGTTGAGTGGGTTTTGTTTGTCTGTTGATAGCAACATCTCCTGGCATATTGATGGGAAGTCTGTGTGCCTCACATGCAGTGATCCTGCTCATTGCCACAGACCTCACCAACTGTGTGCCAATATTTTATTTCTCACTGCTGAGCAAACTTCTTGAGGTACTTGCCAAATGATGCTGCAAAGTCTGTTTAGTAGTGCCAGTTCCTTGAATCCTCTCATACTGTCATGACCCAGGACCATACAGCACAAATAAATCTAGTGACACCATCTGAAGAACATCTTTTGGAGTCCATGGAAAAGATTTTGAAACACTCCTGGTATAAAATTCCAGAAATATGGCAGCGAGACTTGCTCTGCATCATCAGCTTCAAAACAGAACTACTTTTCAGCTACCTGACACCTGGATGAAGAAAAGAAACTGCAAAAGCAGCTGTTTGGAGTGGTACTACCAAACAGCCATACTAATACTCCAAAAAGGATAAATTTCCAAATCTAATCCTTTAGGGGATGGACCTGCACCTAACTCATGCTAAAAGAAACATCTGGATTCATTGCAAATTTTGGTAGTAAGAAATTGTTTGCAAACTGCAAACGGGTCCTTGGGTTCCTGCTTTCAACACTATTCTTCTCTTTGCCTCCTAAAACTCCAAACTCTAAGCAATGGTTTGCTGTCTAATCCTTAGCATCCTGCATTAGTTTTTCAGCGTAGTCTGCTGTTTTATCACAGCACAAGGGTTAGGATGAAGGAAAAGAGAAGCTGCCTCTGTTTTTTCAAAATTTAGAATTTATCTTTGTGAACGCCAAGGTGGTAGCTAAGGACACAGAAACCAGGACAATTAAACTATGTTGTTCCTCATTCTCATTTTTCTATTTTTTAGCTTTTTCTTTTATGTGCAATTCAACAGATTTTAACTTCAGCTTTCATTTTTACTAAACAGTACCACATATTTCAGCTTCAGATATTTCTATTTACTTTTACATATATAGAATGCTTTAGTTCAGACACAATGCTTTACTGTGAAATTGTTCTTCTCTTAAAAAATAATGAGTGCAATTAAATCAGTACTGCTATGTTTTCCAATAATAAAAAATTTAAAAAATAATTTTCATATGCAAAAAAGTTCTTCCAGACTCATTGCAAAACATTGATACAATTATTTATCAAATACATTAGCAATACAACTGCAGAACACAGAATTAATTTATTAGATTAAGTAAATGTTTAAAATTCTTTCCAGTTTTCAGGGTTTTTTTAATATTGAGAAAGGCTGTCTCCAAGGGTTTGCACTTACTTTACCACCACCAGTTCTGTCTCACTGTCTATTCATCATGATTTTCCACAAAAGACCCATCCACTAAGATCTTGCAGCTTTCAAATTCTGCTGCTTCAGTAAACATCTGCAATCCTTCAAAGGTGACCAGCTCCTTCCTGAGATGGAAGTACAGTATAGACGTGTGAATTATTTAATGAGTTATAATGCAGCAATTTTATTTGAAATGTTCTTCAATTCCCTCTAGGCTACCCCGTTTCTATTGCAATATGATAACTAATCCTCTATTTATTGCTTGTGAGTTCACACAAGTTGAAAGCTAAGAAGCTGGGCAATTTCTCATAAGAAAAAATAAAAAAGAAAAAGCAGATGCCTATTAACAGCCACTGTCAGAGCTACGAGTCCCAGATTCCCCTCATCTTTATAACATTTGATAATAAACTCCTTCAATATGGTTGGATCTTTATTGTTTTCTATCCATAGTAGATCATATTTTGCCCTTAGCCTTCAAGATTCTTGTGCAAACCATTAATATTTACAATTAAAACTTTAAAGTAATTCTTTCCAGAAATGAAAACTCACAGAGAAAATAAATTTATTTCAAAAATTATGTCAACTCTCTGTCTACTAAATTGTAAAGCCCAGAAGGTGCTGCTATAATACAGCTCAAATGCCCACCTGCTGAGCAGGATGAGCATTTTGTTGTGCTCTTTGCTTATGATTTTGTCAATAACCTGTCATCACTGATGTCTTGAAGCAACTTTCCAAAGAAAAATAGAGACATCATTATCCTATTCGTTATGAATAATTACCTGTTTGTAAGAAACATCCGTTTGTGACAGCCATTGATTTTTCTCCACATGCTCAAAATTCAATACAAATCTGCTTCCCTTCATTGGTCATCTGCATTGCTGTGGTGGTGATTAAATGTGATTATATACTTGATGTGTCTTTCCCTCTCAAGCAACTAAATTTCAAAATGCAGAGTCTAAGTACTTCTACAACAGAATTTTTGTCAATTTATAATATCAACTGTACAGTAAGTTAGATAGAGCTCCATGCTTCAGTATTGTCTTATGTCTGAGACTCAGGTGGTATTGATGGGCTGGTTTTGTGCTCAGTTGAAATAAGCAGGAACTGAAATGTTGAATATTGTACTGTATTATACTTAATAAAACCAATCCATACAAGTGGCTGAAAATGCAAAGGGAAGTTTCAGTCCACGAGGTGAAGGCAGCAACATTTGTCTTCCTGTGGGAAAAGACTTTTTCTGTGAGTTATTAAAAAAAAATTCCTTTGATTTCTGCTCTTCTCTCTCAGAAAGCATGGCTCTGTATTTCTAGACCAGCACTTTCCCAAGGATCACCCTACCAACTTCCGACCAAGACCGAAAGCTGGGACATCCCCAGGCTACCCCAGGCATACCCAATTTACCCTCTATGAGGGTACATTTCAGGAATAACCACAATCCTACAGGATCTAGCCCATTTCAGGACCTGCTTTACTTCCAGTTCCCCTCTGTAAGGCTCATCCCAGTGATCCAGCCCATGTCCCTACCCTGTACCACCTACTAGGTTTCTGCAGACCACCTTTGCACCATGACCCACTGCAGCCTGTGGGTGGCCAGAGGGCAGGACCTCCAGAAAATCCTGGCCAGAGCTGGACAAACTCACTGCCTCAGCGCTACCAAGGACCAGATTTACCTCCATGACTCCACAATCAACTACATTTCAGATGCCTGTGGAAGCACTGGGAACTTGGCTGAACCACAGGAAGTTGCCAGTCTACAAAATATAGAACGTTGTCACTCTTCAGAGGGCCTGCAGCATTTTCCAAGAGTTTTGTACTTCTCAAAATGCCTGAAGTGTGTGACATAAGGAAAAATCATGCCCTGGTCTTGCTGTTTCACCTGCATGCTCCTGGGTGCTTGGTGACTTTCTCCCTGCAAAGCTGAGAGTTGGCCCACATCCAGTTTCTTCTTGAATCCTTCAGAGCTCTCTTGGATTAAATTTATCTATAGACTCCTTACACCTTGGGACAGATTTTTTATTCAAATAAACACAGGAGAAATAAATGCAGGTTGGTGCTAGAATGGTCCTAGAGTGACTCTCACACAAAGGGATTAATATGTCAGGTGAAACCAGTAAACTAAAAGTGAGAGCACCAATAATTAATAGCAATAATAGTCCCACTAGTTCAGGCCACAGCTCACAGTCTGCTCAACTACTTTCTGGAAGACTCCATCATAACAGTGAAAAACTCAAATTCAAAAGCAGAATGTGAGAAAGAGAAAAAGCCCTTGGACCTTGAGAGAAGCTTTTGTAACTCCACAGCTGACCTTTTTTTCCTCCTAGTTCCTTTGTCTCTTGCTGGTGAGTGAACCACCTCAACAATGACTTTACAAGTTCTCCTGGGTATATCCATTTCCCTGGGTCAATGCTCTTCCTTCCAAAGCTGCTGCATCTTTACAGGTCCTGGAGAGCCAGGGAAACTGCTTTCTGGTGCTCACAGACAGCACAGGAGCATCCAGGACAGTGGCAAACTAATCGTGGGGAGGGAAATAACAGCCTGTGGTTTTCTCACGAGATCCTGAGATCACAAATTTTCTGTTATGCCCCTGTTGCTGGAAACTCATGATGTTTCTGGTCTTCCTACTTATTCTCTTAGAGATTCTTCAGTATAGAAAACTATATCTCATTTCCTTTCCTAGCTATACTACTTCATTCTTCCATTCTTCTTTCAGGACTTACCCTTCATTGCCAGCTGAAGTGATCCTGGTCCACCTTGGCATGCAGAGTAGGCATGCCCTAACCCTGTGATGCATTTGGCAAATGCACAACAGAGCCCCCAGCCCCATCTCCATGGTTTCCTTGGATAAGCCAGGTGACCAGGCTTTCATTGGTTGATGCACTTGGAAGGAGTGTTCTCCTTAGTGATTGCAAAAATTACCTTCCTTCCACTATGGGCAGTAGCGTGGGGGCCTTCTTTGAGCTTCAGGCTGTCCTTCCAATAGGATGGTGTTGTTTTTTCACAAATGAACAGTGACACCCCATTAGTACAGAGGCAGAAACACACACAGGAGGAGAGCCATTTCATGGAGTAAATGAAGCATTGCCTGTAGCACTTCAGTCCTGGGGGCAGAAGAGCTCTGACAGACAGACCCCGCAGAGCACAGGTACATTGTGGGCAGGGCCAGTGCTGCCCTGGCTCTTTTAGGATGCTCACAGGGCCAGGGGGTGCAGAGGGCACTGTAGCAGCATTGGCACAGCTGGGAAGGTACAGAGAGATTCACAGGTTTGTATGAGTAAAACGTGGAGGAAATGTTAAAAACATCTATATCTGTATATTCATATTTCACTTTTTGTGTTTATCTTGCCCCAACCCATTAAAACATGCAGCATGACAACAAAGTTGTTTTTACATTCAATTCATACCTGAATGAATCTTCACCAGATATGATGGTAGTATGTAGCACCAAGGAGCAGGCAAGGGAACAGCTGGAAAATCTCATGTCCACTGTCCTCCAAAATTCTGCCTTTCCACCCTAGATAAAGCCCAAAGTGCTGCAAGCATGAAGGTACTTCCTCTTTTTTTTTTTCTGCACCACTCCAAATCAAATACATTTCACTCTGAAAAGGAAACATATAACAGACTGGAAAGAAAAATGCTGAAGTCTTCCAGGCCTTTTTGGCACAACTAGGCTTACTAAAAATTGCAGGAGCCCAGGAGTGCAGACTGGAAAGTGGCCAGCTGTTGAATTCATGTGCTTTTGATATCTGTCAGTGAGTCAGTAATTTCAGTTCAAACACCCTGACTCTTTTGAGAAGGGTCCATTCATCCCAACCTCTACCTTTCAGAGACTTGTCTCTGACATATTAAATGCCTCAAAACCAAATGTCCATGCATAAAGTTTTGATTATGGTTCAGATATGGGAAGTAGGGATTCTTCAGCAATTTGTAGTTTTTTTACTTACTGTGGGGTATAAGTACACAACTCTTCACCTCCTTTAAAATTATGTAAAGCCATTTTAAAACCCATACACATGAAACCAGGTTCTAATATGAACTGATATCAGGCATGTATCATAAAGGTGCCTTTAACTCAGAATTGCACATAAAATTAATTTTAAAACCCATCCAACAAGGTAAGGAGCTTGACGTCTCTTACTTACACTGATTTTTATGTCCTAGAGTAGAACAAGTATTTGTCTGGGATTTTCAGATTCCTGCCATGCTGGCCAAAGTAGTAGTTCTATGCATATTCTGTATATATATTTTAGTCCTCTAGTTCTGATAGCACAAAATTTCTAGGAGACAAAATAGAGGAGATCTGAAGAAAGGCAAACAACGTAATCTTAGACCCAAAGCTTGATGCTCTATGTTCTGCTTATGCTACAATGTACTTCTCTGCTACAGTTTGACTTTTACTTTTCATAAGTCTGGAAGAGCTCTGTCTTATATGTGCCTATATATAAGAAAAAATAGCACCACATGGTTTGAAAAATGGGGTTTGTGCAACTTTTATTTTCTGGAGGAAATTCAATGTCATGATAGAGGAAATATCTGCAATAATTTTGGAAATACATTTTCGTGTGACTTCTCATTTTTTTCTGTTTACTCCTTAAGAACAGAATGCATGATCCTCACACAATATAAGTGCATTTTATGATCAAAATTCCCCTATTCTTTTGCAAATAAAGAAATATTAATGCTTTGAGAATATGGTGAGAGCAACAGTGACATGGTAAGAAGAAATAAATGGTTTGTGGGGGAAGGCTGCATATTTAAATTACAAAGTCCTTTCATTCTACGAGGACATCATGTTCTTCTTGGGCTGGTCTGGTGAAAGAGAAAGAAGCAAGAAAATTTCTTCTTATATTTAGTTAGATGCTAGTTTCTATGGAGACAAGTTTCTCCAGTCATTTTTATTTGCAGGCATTAATAGCATAAACAATACAGAGCAGCAAGGGTTTAACCCTGGATTGAGCCCCGTATTGAGCACATTCTGTAAGGAGAAAAATGAATGTCTAAATTGGATACAAGAGCCATTATAGAATCTCGTTAACGTTCAATCTCGTTAACTGGACTCTGGCAGTACAAAGCAAAAAACCTGAAGAGTCACATATTTTCATACCCTGTATCCTCTTCTCAAATGTGTTTTGTACAGAAACCTGAGAGGGTAGCATCATCTGCCCTCTGGCTGTCCCTGTACAGCTGGTGACACACATTGTTGTGCATTAATTACCTACCTCTGCTTTCACTGGCACCCACAGGGAGGACGGTGGTTCCCAAGCCTAAGGCTGTGCCTGGCTATGCCAGGAGAAGTGAAAACAATGAAATAAGCTACCTTTTTTAGTGCAATTGAAGTAATTTGGCATGAATGTGAAGACCCATATCATTTTGTGAATTTAAGTGATCAAAAAGGGAAAAAAGGAACAGCTCCTTTCAAGTATCAGGCAATCCAATTTCTCTGAGAGGTTTTTTTTTCAGACTTTCCTTTCTCTCCTCCCTGCACATACTTTGATTTCCATTATATTATTTCTAACTGAACAAAATTTACAGTGAACATTTAGCTATCCACATGTGTCTCTTATATATGCAGATCAGAGTATTAGCTTTCTTGAGTTTTCAGGGATTGGAGGAGGCAAGAGTTGTTACTGTTCAAACACTGAATTGCTCAGTGGCATTATATAACAACACCTGAAACTTAAGTTTCATTATTTATTTGTTTAATTACATGGAGGCATCAACCTTAAAAAGAAGAAGAATCTCCATGGATGCTGGAAGAAGAGATGTTAAGTAAATATTTTTAAACTCATTCAGAATATATGAAGATTGCCCAATTAATATATGAAGATTTGTTAATTAAACTACATTTGCTCTTTTTAGCTTTGACAGATATTCCAGTTATTAAATAAGCAGGAATGCACCCTTTTTTCCATTTTTCAAAAAATATGACACAAACCTGGTGCCTTAATCTGAAACTCAGAAGTAGCAAATAGAGGAATTTGATATTGAGAGTTAAAAATATTTTCTAAATATCAACAAAACACATACAAGGGCTCTGCCAAGCACACACACCTTTAAAATAGAAGAGACAGGACACAGCTGATGCTCTCTCAACCACATGCTTTCAGAAATTCTGTACTTAATATTTAACTGAATCTGTGGAAGGTAGGCAAGTGAAATGTGGGTTCCCTGTGTCCTCTGTCTGGATTGTCTGTTTCTTGCAGAGCATGAACCTGCATGGATGCAGGCCAGAAACCCTCTCATCCATTAGGGAGAGAACTGACATAAGCACTGATTTGCACAGCAGCCTTTTCCTCAGCAGAGCCATTAAAAACACCCCTCTCTCTTGCTGTTAACATATTTTTTCTACCCAGCAATCCACTCCCATAAAACCTGGAGTAGCTTTTTATCCCTGAGGCAGCAGCTGCCCTGCAGCATTTTACTGAAGCAGAGCAGAAGGTCCAGGACTGAGGCTGAAGAGCAGACTTGCAGATGAAAAGATATCACATAAATCTCATGTCCTCAAGAAAATTACTACTAGATAATTGGAATAGATTCTTTTCCCTCATGGTTTACCAGCCTGAAGTCCTCAGTTATAGAATGTGATACAGGGAAAATATATCTATATTAGGGAGTTAATTTGTTCTGACCACTGCCTGTATAATTTCTGGGCATGTATCAGTTAGTTATTGCCTTTTCTCCCTTCACACAGAAGCTCTTTGATCATTGGCATACCCATTTGATCTAACCTACGCAGCTGATTTCACTTTATAGCTGAATGCTAACAAATTGCTTAAGGTAAAAAAAAACCAAAAAACCACACAACAAAAAAAAACCAAACAGCATTTCTCCATTTTTGTAAATAGCTACGTAGATATTAGGACTTAATCTGGAAGTTAATGGAAATAATATCACCAAAATTTCTTAACAAGAATATCATAAATGAGAGGGATTCAAGGAGGAAATGTGCTGTCAGCTTGGAGGGTGAGGATCAGTAAAACAGAGAAATACAAAACTCAGTGCAGAAAAGATGGCAGAAACTGCAGCAGGATTTTGCAGAGGCTGAGGAAAGGAAGCTGCCAGGTGATGGGCTGGTAAGGAGGAGGAGGAGAAAGAGAGATCTGACCTGCATCAAGTGTATGCAGAAGTTCAGGAAAAGGCCTTATGGTGCAAAACTTAATCCAGGCCAGCTGTTCCCAGGGAAAAGTGGGGTTTTTAGGGCAGTGGGTGCATACAGGAAGGACAGCCATGCTGGCCAAATGCAACTTGTGACCAAGTTTCAGCACAGTGGTGGCTGCCCTGTGCAGAACAGAGTCCATGAAGACAAGGGGAAAATATGGAAAGAATAAAATTAAGAGTTGGGAAAAGAGCACAGCTGAAATAATGGTGATGAGAAGTATAACCATGAGATGGTGGAGGCTGAACAAAACAACTTGAGGCATGAATGACCTTGGAGAGGTGAAAATTCACTGAAAAAGGTGAAAGAGAGGGTAGAAAATAGTGTGTAAAGAAAGTGCAATACATTTGAGCATGTTTTTTTATAGCTTGAGGAATTGCTTTCATTTTTAAGAAAAATTTGGCATCTTCATTATGACATACCTCTTTCTATAGATTTATAAATTCAGTTCTCCACTCAGAAAGACTTGCTGCCATATAATTTGAAACCTTTTTAAAATCTACCATAAAACACAGCACAGCATCTATAGGTGATTAAAGGAGGAGCAGTAAGTCTTGTGCACAGGACAAAACTCAGTTGCAAAAGGAAGCAGTCACCTGACCTTTCTGTTTGGCACAGCCGTACGTCTCCATGTCCCAAGTCAGCAAACTGTTGGCTCCCTGATGTGCCTGCAACTCCTCTTTGAAAATAACATATATCCATCATATTGCAGCTTTCCAAGACCTTTCCAAGACCTGTGGCAAAGCAATTAGAAAGAAAATTGGCACATTATTGATTGCAAACTTAGCGCAGTCTTAGGCATTGCTTACAATGATTATACTTCTCCCTTCTCTCCACTAATTTTACGCTCGAGTAATCAAGAAATAAGTTTGTATTAAAGACAGAGTGAATTTGACAACTTTGTTACCCAGTTGTTGTGCTCAGGAATTCAAATATATCTCATATGTCAGGGAAGATTTTTTCAGATGCTCTTTTTCTAGCAAACTTAGACGGCTTGCTGTGACTGCGTCAGTGGTGGCTCCACAGAATTCACTCTGGTCAAGCTGATTTTCATGACAGTAAGCTGTCTTTTTTTCCTTACTTGGCAAAACTGTTTCTTCCCACACTGTTAAAACAGAAACACAAGTAAAGAGTTTCCAGGCTGATTTCAGCACTGGATGCTGTAAATGAGCATGCAATATGGAAAGAGTAGAGTGGTTACTACCCTTTACTGAGCTTTCCTGTTGCTGCTAACCTACTCTATATAAGACACCAACAACACATAAAATTCCACATAAAACATAAACTGTTATTATCAAGCAAATGAAAAGATAAGCAGCCTTTCTTCATCTCAATGAGTAGGAAAAGATTGCTAAAACTTTAGTGAATTTCTACGCAGCTGATCCAGCTAAAAGTATGCTTCTGGACATGATGAGTACTACCAGAGTTCCTCTCAACTGACAGTGTTTATGAAAGTGGAGGTACTTACAAGTCCTTAGCACTACATTTCCAGAATTCTTAGTATAATGAGGAAACCCTTTACCCACCAAACTGAAAAAAACACCATTCTCTGATGATTTGACCATCTCTGAAATGAAAAGCAGAGCTGAGTTCATGCTGACAAACTCATTGTGTTTCACCATGCCAAAGGGTATATCTGCTCCCTGGCTCTAACTCAAAGAAACAGAGACATTGACTTTTACCCAAACCATAGAGAACATCACAGGATTTTGAGGTAGTCAGAGCTAATATCCAAACTGCACAGGATTTTTCAACATTTGTTTATATAGCCTACCACCCCCAGAAAAAAAAAAATCCATCTAGATAACATGTTTTGAATACTGAGAAAGAGGAAATATTTCTTGCAGGTGCTGAAGACCTGTAACCAATTACTCCACCCTCACCAGCAGGAAATTCTTCAGGGGAGGGTATTGAATAATGTGTATTTGCACATACAAGTAAATGCAACATAAAGGTTTGATAAGAATAATCTTTGGTCTGCAGACTTTAGCATCAGCTGTTCAGTGGCTTGTGTCAGACCCTGGAGCAATCTAAACACTGCACCAACAGGGCCTGAGAGGAGTGGGTCAACTGGGCAGAAATGGGCAGTCTCCACTAGCACTCCCAAAGTACCTTGGAGCACATGAGCCAGTTGTTCTCAGGTGACCCCAGCCAGAGCAGCAGCCCACCCAACACCACAGCCACCCCTGGGTGTGGGGACACAGGGGCTGCAGAGGGGCTGGCCTGCAGCACACCTCCCTGCTCTGCTTGGTTCAGGTCTCCAGCTGGCAACACCAGCTGCCTCCTGCTGTGCACTAGGAGACAAATGGAGCCAATTGACCCCAGTCCCTGAGATCTGACAGATGTGCTAGGCCAGGGAAGAAGAGGATGGCCATGTGGTCCATTGCTCTTTAGCGGCTACAGCTCCCCAGCCCATAACTGTACTAGGCACTAAAAATTGGCATATCAAATGGAGAATGTAGTTAGTTGGGACAGGGATGTGGTGAGTTCACATGGCTGGTTTATCGGTGTTGTTATTTTCTACTTTTGCCCTGGTTTATTTTACTTTTCAGTCAGCAGAAAATGCAGCATCTGCCACCCCAAGGAAAGCCTCTAGTGTCAGTGGCAGCAGAATCATTTCCTGGGTCAGGCTATGGAAGTGCTTGGAGAGGAGGCAGGAGGAACTCAATTCCTACAGATCTGCTTCATGTCTGTCCCACTGCAGAACCCCCCTCAAAATGAACTTTTTTTCTCTTTCAGTTCTACAAACTGCTGTGACAGCAGGGGAGGCTTGTAATACTGATATTTATTCTCGCACAGCAATGTCCACACAGTTTGCTTACTCAAGCATTGTACAAGAAGGGTCTAGCTCTGCCTACAATGCTGCAGCTGTATCAAAAGAAAGGAGATGTGCTTTGCTCACCCTTTGTGTGGGATGGCATAGCAGTGTTTGAAGAGGCTTGTGCTCTCTCTCAAATAATAGCACTGACAGCTTATTCAGAGTACTTGATAGGGACAGCATCAACAGAGGATGATGCTAGTTCTGAACCTGCTAGTTCTGTTCTGGAACACAGAATTTTGCTGTATTTCTTGGATTTTTTCAGTTTCCTAATGGGTGTTGTTCTCCATAATGTCTCCAGAGGTATTGTCTGAAAAAAAGAAGAAAGGAACTGGCAAAAGTATCAAATGTACACCACCAACAACAAAAAACAGCTTCAAAGTGACAGTAAAAACAGCTCACTTACATACTTGCCAACAAGAACAGGACTGAAACAAATAAAACCCATTTCCTCAGAGGTGATTAAACAGAACTGTGCTGCAGGTACAGTTAAGCACAGTTAAGGTTTCAAGCACAGCTGTCAAAGCTTGAACACTGTTCCCCAGTGTCTGTGTCCTTACCTTCTCCTACAGTATCTGAACATTGCAGGTTCACTTCAAATTAAGCTGTTTCAAAGTAGCCATGCTTCCTGAAATGTGAAAGTTTATATTTAATGGCTTTTGGTTTTTCTCAGATTGGTTAAATAATCATAGGAGACATATCCTAAGATATGTCCACATAGGACATATCCTAAGAAGGATTTTATTTTTATTAAAATTACTTGGCTTTACCGGCGAGGACTCTAAAAGAAAAATGTAGTAAAACAAGAGATCAGCTCTGGTCCTGAAATGACCTAGGCATTTCTAAACTTTCTCACAGTTAATACTTCATAATCCCTTGACTGCTAGTTAATTTAATTTTTGTGTTAGAAAAAAAAAAACCTGGAAATGAATGATTCATTTTTGTGTTGAAGGGATTTTTCTTTTAATATCATTGGTGAAGACAATTACTTGCAATCTTCTTAAATGGTAGAACTATACAATAGGACTTGAAATATTAATGCAAATTAATCTGGTCACAATTGCTTGCTTTTACTCATTTTGTCAACAATATGAGTAAGTGATTAAGCTATTTTCTATGATATTTTCTTTTGAGTAGAGGAACATAATTTTTGAGAATATATTTCTTCAGTCTTAACTGACAGAACAGATATATAATTTTTGGCAAATCTACCATTGATCTTTGACTCAGACTTGAAAGACAGGATTTACTGAAATGTTTAAGTTACTTCAGATTAAAGTAGCTACCCTTCTTAGACAGGCAATTTTAAAAATCTATCAGAAATCACAGATAATTTTGTTACAGTTGTTATCCTTTTTATATCATGAATAACTTGATTGCTTGCAACTGGTTCTTAGTTGTCAATGAGCATGAATGACTCTATAGACTAATCTTCAAAAATATCAGGCTGATCAGAATTGTGTAATGAAAATTATTTTGAGATGGAGAAAGAAGAATTTATCAATTTTTGTGATGATGTCACAAAAGCATCATTTTCTTGGAATTTCTGAGAAATTTTTTGTGAGAAAATTTTCTTTGCATTGGAGAAAATTCTCTGCAGTATTAATTTAGACTCCTTTCCCCTTCTAGAAAAATCCATTCGGTAGGAAGTGTTCTCTATCTTTTTCTCCTTGTAAGGTCCAGTACAGTATTTTTTAACTCTTTTTGTATCTCTTACTACCCATAAGCCAAAAAGGAAGAAACAAAGACAATTTTTCATACAGTTTTAAGTGAAATTATGATTTCATAAACATAAGAACTTCACTTAAGTAAAGCTTAATATTCTCTTGGAAATGCAATGCATTTTCTGTGAGTTGATATAAACAAGTCTAAACATAGTTGAAGGGAGGAAAGGACAAGTGATCTCTTGTGTACATCCCAAATCCTGTGATGGCATTTGCTGCATTTTATGGTTCAGTATTGCTGTTGGAATCTCAGTATGCACTATTAAAAGAGATCAGTTTTCAAAATTTTAAATTTGGGTGTGCAAAAATACTATAGGAAGCTGCTAAGCAGAGTAGCAAAGCCAGAGAAGTTAAATGGGCTTTTTACTTCTGAATAGTTTTTATATTGATTGCAATCCATTCTGTTAAAAATTAGATCACTTCAGACAAATTTGTAACAAGAAGGGGAAGACAATATCTAGTAAAGAGAAAAGACGAAAGAAGAAAGATACCAGATGCAATACAAATCTGAGTTATTTTTTTTCCAATGAAATTTTCATAGAAAATAGTTTGTTTGACATGATAGATGAAAGATGCTGAAGTTTAAAAATCACACAATTGCAAATGTCTTAGAAAAATAAGTCTCACTGCCATTATTCTTATAGCTTCTATGTGGATTATACAGACTTTAGGAGTCAAGTAACATGGTTTTGGTGTCCCAGGATTACATTCTGAAGTAGGATTGTAGGATTAATCTTCTCTAAATTATTCAATAATATGCTTTCCCACAGGAAGAACAGCATGCAACAAAGTGGTATCCAAGTTGCAGGCAGTGGTAAAAACCATGGAGTATGCAATTCAATGAGTTCTTCACTACTGTAATGTGTTGAAGGTGATGGAGATGATGATTACACAAAAAACTGAGATTCAGAGCTGTTTAAGACATTTAAAGTCAGGAACACATTAATTTTTAAAGAATATTCATTAAGATGGACTGACTAGGGCTGGTATTGGTACATCAGGGTTTCCAGCTTTCCTTTTCTGGGCTGTTCAATACAGGTAGGTGACTCCCAAACAATCTTTTCATATCTAAATCAGCATTCACCATTAGTGGTCTTCACCGTCAGACAAGGAAATGTGTATGTGGAAGAAAACAGCAGCTGTTGAGCAGCACCCGCGTTATTGTGAAGTCTAAATGGATGGGGCAAGGGACAAGGGTTGCAATAGGAGGGTAAGGCTCTCACATTCCTTGAAAACACTTGCAGGGATACACAGCAGACCTGATAGTTATTCCCCTGCTCTTTTTAATCTGCTCTACACCCACAGGATTTTCTTTTAAGCTCAGAACAATAATTTGCTGCTTCTAAACAATTCCCTACTTTGAAAAGCATATTCACATATCAACCAAGTTGTAATTATTGTTGTTTTGAGGGCTGCAGGTTAAAGCAAAATAAGATTAATCCCCTTTGGTTGAAAAAAACACTTCATACTGTAACTACAAAATATTTTTGCTAAATAAAAATATTAAACTAGATTGAAATGTTAATTGCTAAAAATATTTTAATTTCTGCTGCTTGGGGACTGAATTCTGGGATCCTGAATCATAATAAATAAGGTATTTCAATTGTTTGGATCCCTCCAGTATCAGGTAATGGGCCACAGCAACAAAAAGTGTCCTAGTAGCCCCAGATTTATCTAGGAAACAATTACATAGCCAGTGTGAAGAGGCTGGTAAATTCAAGGAGAGCAAGGGCAAGGTGCATTGCAGAGCTGTGGTATGTGTGTTTCCAAGCACTTCAGCAATCCACAGAAGTGTAAGGACAGGAGGGGAGTCCTAATTCTAAGGAAAATCAAAATAAATTTGGAAGAACTCCTTCATCCCCTCATTTGTGTGAGCCTAATTTAGGACTAATAGCCCCGCACATTTCAGTGGGAATTGTTCTGCACAAAATTTAGCTGAACCTTAACACACGTTTTGCCTATGAATATTTAAGTGTACCTGAGATAGGCTGGGATTTGGTTGGGAGCAGCTAAATCAGTGTTCTCATGCTATCAGCACTTCAGATCTAGAATGGGAGCAGAATGTATGAAATGGATATTCTCAAGTGTACATACAGGCTGGTTGCTGGCCAAGATGCATGGGTGGTAGAACAAATTCAGATTAAACTGCAGTACATATTGACCAGCTGGAGCAGTAAGCTTTGCAGACAGCAGTGTACAGTTTTCCTTTAGAAAGAAGTTTAAGAAGGAATGGATTTGTACAGTCCAGGTCTGTAGATATCCTCACAAGGCACTGTTGAAATAAAAGAGCAGCAAGTCAAGGAAAAAGGCAACTTGCTGTTGGACAGGGCAAGCTGCAAGTGCTGCAAACACAGTATGAAGATGCAGTTAGGCATCTTTTGTTAAGAGGAAAAGATTATGCTCTGGTTTGAATGCATGTGAATGGATATGCCCAGAAATCCTGTTCTGAAAAAACAAACTTGGTGCAAAATGTGTAAAACCTGTGTTACATGTCTAGGTGGCATTGCTGAAGCAATCAGAGTTTACTCCAAAGTTTAAGTCCCACCATTTACATTTCAGACACGGGTTTCAGCATACTGTAGTGTGCCTGGGAGCCTGCAGGACTTACCCCAAAATTATGCAAGTGACTAGAAATCTCCCCAGTGATTTAAATGGGTTTGGTTGAAGCCCCAGGTCTCATCCACAATAGCCCATGTCCAGACTCCAGAGCAAGTGTAGGGTAATATGGCATGTGCATGTGTGTCTGTGCAGTGGGGAAGCAGCACATGCACAGATCCTGCTGTGAGATTAACAAAGGAAGCAGCTGGTGAACCAGCACACAGAGCTTTGGACTCTTCAGGGTAATTAGTCTTGTATAAATTATGGAGCTATGAAGAAGGAAAAGCTGATATTACAGTAGAGTCATAAGGATCTACCACTTGAACCTGACATAGCAACAGCACAGCCTTAATTCTGGGTTTAAGTTATCAGTACATGTCAACAGCAGGCACTGCTCCAGTGAAATGCAAGACAAGAAAAATATGCTCCACCTGAAATAAGAAGCAAATTCAGCCCAAATTAAGGACACAAACTTTATTTTTTACCATTTTTTTATCTTTTGTTTCTATATTGCCCTGTGGTTCAAGTTAATAATTTTGTTCTAGCCAATATTTTGCTAAAAAATATTAAATGTACCAGAAAGAAGTAAAAACCTTGTACTTGTTCATAAACTTGATGAAAGTAAGGCATAATAGTCCTGGCCATATTCTGAAAACTTATTCATTGCCATAGTTTCCCTTTAAGTCTGGACTATTGAAAAATTGTGCTCCCAGAGAAGCTACAGAGGCCACCTCTAACTATTGTGTTTACTAACTTTAATTTGTTTTTCTGCACTTTGGTAGAAAAA
This sequence comes from Leptocoma aspasia, assembly GCA_013399835.1. Classification (NCBI taxonomy): domain Eukaryota; kingdom Metazoa; phylum Chordata; class Aves; order Passeriformes; family Nectariniidae; genus Leptocoma; species Leptocoma aspasia. The sequence goes on along the minus strand of VXAX01004442.1, from coordinate 299,270 downwards.
CAGATAAGTCTCATAAAAAGAACAGAAGACAGTTACTCTTAGAAGAGTAGTTTTCTTTCTTCTCTTTGCAAAAATGAAGCTGTAGGAATGTAATGTTAGCCAAGCAATACTGTTTCTCCTCACAGATAAACAATTTTGCTTTGTTCATCTTCCAGCAAGCATTTTGTGGGTAACTTCCTAATCAAAGGCTCTCAGTTCTTTCCTTAAAATCAGTTTTTAAAAATGTCACACCTCTACAAGCTCTCCTCATGCATGAGAAAGCACCCAACAATGTTTTCTGTTGTTAAAAACTCCTGCCTGATCTTGATAAAAAAAAACCTAGCATGAACAGCTAAAATTCAAAACGAGAGTTATGATAGTAAAATCCCTTTTCCACACTCAACAACACCATCCTATCTTAGTACATCAAAGCCTCACTGAGAAGATTGTTCTCTATGTGAGACAAGAGACAGGATCCTGAAAAATACTGTTTGAAGAATGTGATTATGCATCCCACATAAGGAAACATAAGCTGTGTGGTAAAGAGAGAGGGCAGGTTTCACAAAAAATAAAGGCTTATATTGTGCCTTGTTGATTGTGTCTGGTGAATGACAGTAACACTAAAGTTTTAGCTTCATGTAAGGTGAAAAAAAATAATCTCCCTTTACCTATAACACAATTTGGCTTCAGATCTCTGTTGAAATACATGATTCTGAACTCCATAGGGTAAAGGTAATTTCATGTCAGAATATATTGAGGAAACTCAATGGATCAGGTGTTTCAGGAATGTTTCAGCTCTAGCTTACTTTTGCAAGTCCACACCAGGTTTTCCCATGATTTATGGTTTCGTCTCAGTGGGGTATGTAAAGCTGAATTACTGATCTCAGTTTTAGCCAGAAAGGATGAGAGTACACCACAGCTTGTAGCTACTTTTTGCTTCAGAAAGAAGAAAGAAGGGAATTGGCAAACTTCTTAGCCCAAGAAACTCTCTTTGTGAAGCCACATAGGGAAGAGACATAGAGACATGTGGAGACTCCAATTTTGTCCCACCTCTGTCATTAGAACTTTTGCATTTTCCATGCCTGAAATCTGACAACTTTAATGAACAAACACATAATGAAGACTAAAATGCTATTGTGTTTTAGCGTAAAGAAAAAGCATTTTCAGAAGGAATTTTGTTCAAAAAGCCATGAGAAAATTAAATTTTTGTCATCTATTTCCTTCCTACTCTTCTTAGTTTATGCTGCTACTAGGAGATCAAGTTAAATGTCAATTTCAAATAGTATTTTTCAAATGTCTTTTTTATTAGCAGCTACTTGCCATGTTTGAATAGTGGTTGTGTAAGGTTTGCTTCAACTATTCATTTTTCCAGTATCTGCTAGGTCCCACACTATTGTTTTTTCTCTCCAAATAGGATAGTTGCAATTTAAAACCAAGGCCTGGAGAATAATGAATTTTCACTGAAAATTTTCAAATTTCCAAATATGAGAATTGCAATATGTGAAGTTTCAGAATTCACAAAGAGTTTTCTCAGTACAGTGGGATAAATATTCATAGTTAAATGTCTACTTTTTTGCTGCTTTTGTTCATGAAGATCTTCCTGAATCAGGAAGAATAAAGAAGAACCAGGAAGAATCAGAAAGAATGAAAGACAAATATTTGTTGAGGAAATATGTCTGTTAATAAGCCAAAGATATGAAGTTGTACCACCACTTTGGCAGTCCACAGACAGAGCTCATCTAGACTATATAAAAGTTGTAATTGTTTTTCAAAATCATACTAGGATGAATCACAAGATTATGCTACTGACCAAGGGAAAAAATCCCCAATATAAGCTAATCAGTTGGCAATAATCTAATAGCCTCAAAAAGGGTTACTGGATGCATACTCCAAGACTAATAGATAGTCTTCCTCATAATTTAATAAAGCTAGAATAATGTGGTCTTAGGGAACAATCCTTCTGTAGACAGGATGATGGACACATGGTAATACATTTTATACCACAACACATAATTTCATTTTTTACTGCCTTCCACCTTCCCAAATTCATACATTTTCAGATAGAAAAACAAAAGTTATAGTACAATTTCCTAAACCAGATAGCAGACGTCTTATTTGGGAAATGCTATATTATTCTCTCACTTGTTAAACACTTCTGTTTACGTATTAATTACAGTATTCATCATCATAATTATTAGTGCTTGATTCCACTATTTGGAATCTTGAATCCTGAGCTTTTATAAGTCATTTAAGAGCATAACTATACAAAAAATAGCCCCTAATTTTCATTGTTTCAGTGTTTCTAATGCTAATCTAAAGAAGGTGCTTGTTAACATGAATGACTAACAAAGCTAAGCTAATGTTAAGCACAAAAATTATGCACAATCCAATATGTACACAAACTAATAGTTGTCTTTCCAAAAATTTGGATACTAAAATTAAAATATAAACTAGGATTTTACATTAAAGGTCTCAAGTGATAATCATCATGTTTGAACTTAGTTCAGATGTTTTGAAAAAAAGGAACAAACACAGCATAATACTTCTCTTCTTAACAAGTTATAACACTTTGTTATGATTTGTTTGCTGCTTATTTTGCCACAAGAAATTGCAAATGTCTGTCGTTCCCCATGTTTGTTTGTACAATCAAACAAGGAAGGAAAGTTGACCCTGAAATTTTCTGTCTGTGAGGAGGTGGTTTAAAAAATTCCCAGCTGTGTCATATGTATGCTTTAATGTTAAATGCTGTCGAATGCTCAAAAGCAATTTATCCTCTTTTTTAGTTTGAAAACAGAGAATTTACAGTAGTATATAATAACTGCTTTAGGAGATATACAGGTTGAGCTACAGAAATTTATAGAAATTTTAGCAGAGTTTTATACAGAAATTTAAAAGAAAAAAATCCAACACATTCTTGTCAGCAGGTAAACCTGTCTCTTCACAATGAGCACAGGCTGGACAGTGCCTGGGAGCTGCATGATGACTAATGAGATGCACAAGAACTACTAGCAGAGCTTCCAAAACTAGAAAGCAAGTGTAGTAACTCCAGTCTTGCTACTCCTGAGTCAGTTTATTACCAAAATATGAGTAAAAGACTGTGCTGGTTTTGGCTGGGATAGAGTTAATTTTCTTCACAGTGGCTGATGTGGGTCTGTGTTTTGGATTTGTGCTGAACACAGGGTTGGTACAGTGATGTTTTTGTTACTGCTGAGCAGAGCCAAGGCCTTTCCTGCTCTTTGTGCTGCCACGCTGGTGAGGGGGCTGGGGGTGCATGGGAGGGTGGGAGGAGACACAGCCAGGACAGGTGACCCCAACTGACCAGAGGGATATTCCAGACCTTCTGGCATCATGGTCAGCATAGAAAGCTGGGGGAAAGAGGAGGAAGGAGGGACATTTGAAGTGATGTCATTTGTCATCCCAAGTCACTGTTATGTGATGGGGCCCTGCTTTCCTGGGGATGGCTGGACACCTGCCTGCCCATGGGAAGCACTGAATTAACTCCTTGTTTTGCTTTGTTTGTGTGTGTAGCTTTTGCTTTCCCTATTATGCTGTCCTTATCTCAACCCACCCAGCTTTTACCCTTCCAACACTCTCCCCAGTCCTTCTGGTGAGGGAGTGCGGGAGCAGCTGTGTGGGGTTTGGTTAATGGCTGGGGTTAAACCACTCCAAAGACACATTTTTAGATTAGCTATTGGAATATGAGAATTTGTTGAGATGAATGGCCATATTAATTAAAAAAAACACACCTCATGATTATAGGAGGAACACCAGGCACTAATGCTCTGCAGGTGACAGTTAATGTTTACAAGAATAAAAGAGAAACTCTCCCAGGGAGAGGAGCTGGCACTGACCTCCCTTCCCCAGAGGCTGCCCAGTTAAAGCCCATTCAAGGATAGGAAAACAGAAGTAAGGGATTGAGACAGACTTCAGTGGAATTTCATACCCTTCCCATAAAATGTTTTTTGCCTTCCTGACTCCATGGAAACATAACAGTCAGTAATACCAAAGGGGAAAAGAGTAGTAGCCAAAAGGAACAGAACAGTGGAGGAATCAGGCCTGTGTTATCAGACAGAAAGGTAATCAAGTGGGGGTTGTTGCGGTGAAAAAGTAGATGTCACCTTGGCAACCTGAGATAAACTCATGAAAAATGCAATGGGTTCCCTATGAGGGAGAAAATGACAATCAGATTAATATTGAATCAAGCTGCTTTTATTTAGTGTAGGTAAACAATTCTCCAAGTGATGCGAATGCATAAAATATTTCTTTATTCTCTTTCTAGAGTGGCCTACACATTCAAGTTATCACTGACATATCAATGTGTTAAACAGGTCAGAGAAATAGGCATGGAAACTGATGCTGATTAAATTCTATTCTGATTTATGGAAAGCAGCACTACAATGGGGTTGTTTCCTATTTTATTACTTTTTAATTTGGTTTCCTAATCTGATTTTTTACCTGATAGAAGAGGGATGAAAACAAAAGGTTTATGATTCATATTTGATGGAAAAGTTAGGAAGTGTTTTTCCAGTCCAAGATTTGCATTTTCTCTTATTCTTTTAAGTTCTGGCTGTAGGTTCTTTTTTGACTTTTAATTTGCCTCATAGAGATTTGGGAGCTTGATGAGAAATTCTCTTTTCCCTTTTGTGCACTTAATGTGAGAGTCACGCAACAGGGGCTTTTTTCAGTCCGAAAAACAGCCCAGAATAAAATATAATTTCAGTTCCTGAATAGTTGAGGCTGAGGCAAAATTTCTTACACTGTTGAGATGGGGAGCACCATCTTCCTGACAAAGCCTGATTCCACTCAATATCCTGGTAATAACCAAGAAAAGAACTCAGTTGTGTGAAAGCCTACACACAAGTTGTCATATATAAATTCATAATAAAACTTTTTCATCAGCATGGAAGGCATTGAAATGTAAATTACATCAATTTCTTAAACTTTAGGCTTAGGTTTTTCTTTGTTTGTATTTTTTTCTGACCTTTGCCTGTATTTTAGCATCTACCTCCAGCACTCATTATGCATTCACATCTAGACATGTTGTGCATGCACTGCTTTTTTTAATGCCTTTGTGAGTTAATATTTTATTCTTTGAAATTTTTAACAATGTTAAATCCCATTGTTCCACCATAACTATTTCTTTGTTACTTTTATAGACAGTTTCCTCCTTAGCTTAGCCGTAGTAGGTTTTCCTTTAAGCTGAACAAGAAAAAATACTGATGGAATAAAAATAACTGGCTAAACAAGGTACTGCCCTGCAGCAAAGAAAACATTAATAATTAATACATATTAAGGTGTACTTCAAATATTTACATAGTCAGATTTTAGACCCACCAAAGGATCAATTTTGACTGTTTATTCTGATTCCCTGAGACAGGTGAGGAATTTTGTTTATCAGTTTCCAAATCTATCCCTAGAACTGCAGAATCAAGCTAGGCTGTTAGAGAGCAATCTCCCACTGCTTTTCAACTACAGCTGGAAACTGTGAGGACTGCAGCGCAAGGCCTTAGGTTAAAAAAAACCTCACATCTACCATTTTTCACTTAAATATGTATTTGGAGTTAAAAATTATTTTGTAGACTCCAGTTCAGGTAAGTATCTCTGTTCAGAATAGCATTTGACTCTCTGTAAAGATTCATAGAGTGATGATTTAACACTTAATCCTTATATTAAAAGTACCTACTTCATCTTGCTTATCAAACTTGACAAACCATAAATTTTCAATCCACTGGTAGCACTCTACATCCAAAGGAAAGCATCTGCATATTTCTTTCCTTGGGAATAACATTTGAAGTTGGGATGTATCCTTTAGTCTAGGCAATAGCTTCCTCTTAGATACAAATTGATCATCTCTGTCAGGGAAACGCCACACTTCAAATGAGTAAATATACAATAAAAACAGCTGATTGAAATACTGGTGAATTTTCTATAACATCTATTTTGCAGTCTTTTAAACCGACCACATAGTTTTGGGGTTTTTTCTTAAACTAAGAGACAGCCCTGGGACTGAAGCCTGCAGTTGTGCACACCAGCTCTTGCACCAA
>VXAX01004442.1:186968-282047 GCA_013399835.1 Leptocoma aspasia | reverse complement strand
GAGTTTTGTTTTAGTTTGTTTTTTTATTTTCTTTTCTTTTTAGTTATTCTTAATAAACTTCTTTCTTTATGCATTCTTAAAGTTTGAGCCTGTTTGCCTTCTCTTGATGCTATCTCACAGCATAAAAATGAGTGAACTGGCAAATTGCCAGTCACTGAACCCACCACGCTCAGTGGTACATTAGCCAGAAAACATTCTAAATTAAAAAATTCTAAATTAGCAAACTCAAACCACTACACTATGTAATCCTTTGATAATGTTTTAAAATAAGTAAATTAAAAATACATTTATTGAATATTTTATGAAAGTAAAATAGTCTCACAATAATTTCTTATCGTCAATGTTCTATAGGCAGGGCCACATCCCAAAGCCATTTTAGGCTGTGTCTCTATGGATTTTAATGGTGATGGAATTCCTATGTTCCCTTGAACAGACATTCCCAGTCTGGGGCACGTGTTGCCAGTAGGAAGCTTGTTGGTTTTCTAATCCTGATCCTTCTACCTGACACAGGTAATATAACAGCAACAAAATACAAGAATTGCTGTCCAAGTGTCCTCGTTGAGTCTTTGTTCCATTTTCACCAAAATTAATAAATAGCAAATTCCAGGAATGAAACCAAGTTTAAAAATTAAGACACGAAATGATATCTAAATGGATAGGAAAACTGGGCACTATTTAATTCAGAGAAGGAAGGGGAAGAGAGCAAAAAAGATGCTCCAGACAGTCTTTTCTTTCCACGTTAAGGCAAGAAGGACCCTTCATGACCGCAGATTTTTCAGAGATTCCTAGCACAACACATCAACATTTACTGGAAAAGCACATTCTATTTAGTGCATTGACACACCTTGACAGGAGTCAGAAGTATTAATCCTTCTTCATTTGTAACAGTAAATAAGTTGTTCACATGTTCATTTAACTCCACACAAAATTCATCTGATCTTGAAAACTGAACAGTTCTGGATGCAGTTTTTGGCCAAGATTTCCCAGATGCCGTAAGCAGAGGCCATGAATTGTTTCTGAATGCTTGGCAAATGCCAGGCCACAGGAATCAAATGGATGGAAAGGCTTCTTTTGGCCCAGTCACAGCTGCTGATTTGACAGATGGAAATACTTTGTTTTGAGAGGGGCCTTGGGACATATTTAGTTTTGACAACTGCCAGAGGCAGAGCTGAGTGATCTGACCCAGACTGTCAACTTCCAGCTTTTTATTGACACCACTGGGTGAAAAATGGGACATATGAGCAAAGTACAGACATGCTGGGAGATTCAAGGTAGACCAATTAGTAATATTATCTGAATTTTCCACTTTTCATATGATATTAGGTATTTCAAAATCATATTTTTTATAGAATGCTTAAAAATATTTTTTTATCATTGGACACCTCAAGTCTTCACTTCCCAAGCTGTCAATTTGTCATGTACCTTGTGATCACAATGACAATTCACAGCTTTTGGGCAGAGACTAATTTGTTTCACATTGATATAAACTGGAAATAATTTCTTTGATGTCAACAGAAGGACAGCAAGACAGCACAAGTAACTGGAACCAGGTCCTCTGTCTGCAATGACTTTGTGTCTTGATGATGGCAACCAAATAAGACATACTCAGATTCCCAAAAGTATTGTTATGAACAACTGTCAAATTAGTTAAAAGCAGATTCTAGAAGCTGAGATAAACTAACTGTCTCCATCCATGTTTTATTGCATAGGGGATAAATATTTAAAAGAAAGAAAAATATCTTTTAAAATGTGACTCCTTTTCTGCAGTTAAAGAAAACTCACATTACCCATCATAATGGAGAATGTTAAAATTCAAATCACTTGAGGTTTATGTCCTCTGTTTTTGTGGCTTTTATGTTATTTCTTGCAAGTGTTTTATACACAATAATTGCTTTGCAGAGGTACCTAGACAAATGCTACAGAAGTGTCTGTGACTCTCTCTTCCACCCCCTCCTCCCCCATCCCCACTTACCCCCCTGCTGGCTCCTGCTCCCTCAGTTCACCCAGATGAACGAACTTTCTGATACTGCTCAAGGGATTTCCTCAAGGCTGCAAGAGCTTCTTGGAAGAGCACCCAGGGCTTCTTGGAAAGCAGCTGACTCCACTCTGAAGCTGAAAAGAAGTGCTTACCTAGCTTCTCATGCTGGCTGAGATGAGGGTGGAAACTTTTGTCTATAAAGAAAAGATGGATAATAGTAAATTTCATGTACAATTTTAATCTCAGTGATTTGTGAAAAAGCCTTATTCCATGTTTCCTCCAGACCAAAAAACCTGAAATGAACATACTTTGTCCAAGTTATTAACACAAATGTTAGAAATGCAGCTTTCTGTATTATTTGTCCTGTTTCCTATTCACCAGATTGCACCATTTCATGTCTGTCATGAAATTTTACAGAACTAATCTAAGAGTGAACCCTTCATACTACTGAGCTGCAATACATTTTTGCAAGACAGTAAGGGGAAGACATCCATTCTAATATTTAAAATTTAATTTATTAATTATCTCTGATGACTTTTGGTGGTAAATAGGTATAACTTTTACTGCTGTGCCTGCTCTAGGTTTCATGTGTGTTTGTATAGGATAGACTACAGATGGAGAGGGTGGAAAGCTGAGTATCACTCTGAATGCCATGGTTTTCTGGAAGTGTGCATGGTGAAATACAACAGTAGGTAACATGCTGAGAATGATGGTGTCACTGTAAATCAGATCTCCAAGTATGCCCCATAACCAGTCAAGTCAAAAGAAGAGGGGTCAAAAAACCAGGAAACCTAGTTCAGGAGTTTTAATCTAGGTTGATAATTTGAGCAGAACCATATGAAACTCACCTCAGGAGCTTATCCTAGAGCATCAGGCAGCCAAATCCAACACTGTAAGGCTGCCAGCACTGTTCTAGGATGGATCCATGTCCTGCTCACTTTTTACCATTGTATTCCATGAGGATTTCGTTTGTCACAAGTTTCCACTAAAACCAGCCATCAAAGCCTGGTCTCCACCCATAACCAAACCTCCTGCACAATCCTAGGAAGTCCATAAATTCCCAGAAGCTCCAGATTTCCTGCAAGCATGCCATGGATCTGATCCAGAGAAGCATCACTGACCATCATGTGTGGAAGAGCTAGGCAGTACATTCCCAGGAAATGAGACCCCACAGTACGTGTGCAGAGGCAATTCACAGTTGCTCCCCTGAGGCAGAGGTGGGCATGCCTGGGGTTCTGTAATTCAGTGGAACCTAACTTACAGAAAACACACATTATAAATCAGCCATATTAATGTTAATGCCATGGAATAGAGTACAGTATTCTACCATGTAAACTATGCAGGAGACACACAAAAAAATCTTTCAGCAAAAAAGTCTCACTAAAACAAGACAGATTCCTTATATGAGGTCTTCACAACTCTCACACAAACAGCAGCTTCTTTGTTCCCCTTTGTTTTACTGACTTATTGCTGGAATGTACCAGAGTGTTTTAAAATCACTTTCTACTGTCGATACATGATAATTTCACACCATCAAGCATAGCTACCTTTCACTATTTACCAGTGGTGGTGAATTTAACATGTTGACCTTCAGAGAAAAAACAGATCAGAGTTTAAGGTCAGTGATGAAATTGACAGTAATCAATATAAGATTTAAAAGCAAATTAATTGGAGAAATAGGTATAATTACTGACAAATGCATAGATCACTTAAATTGTTTCAGTCAACCATTTTATTGGTTTTAAAAGACAGAGCAAAAGAAGTCGAAGGCAAAATGAGGTTGCAGCATTAAAAGCAAGCCAAATGCAGCTGGACTTATAAACAAAGCTGCCAAAAGCACTGGAGGCCCCTGTTTTAATTGCATGAATATCCAAACAGTCATGTTTGGCATAAAGCATTCAAGGAGTATCCTCAAAAGTCCACTTTTGGAGAAGAGGCAGAAATTATAAGTCTGGGCTTTGTTCACAACAGATTAGTCACACGGGTGTTGCATAATTTTGCTTCAGACAAAGACTGAGCAAGTGGGGAGAGAAGCTCATGCATTGGCTTTTGGATGAAGTTTGAATGCATGAAGGGGCAATTTGCTAAGTTATAGAGGAGGCAAGAATGCAAAACTCTAACTAAAGGGATTAGAATAGCTACAGCAATTGCCTTTTCTGATCTGAGAGGTTACTGAGCCACATTTGACATGTAAGCACCTTTGACAGAGTCAAGCAAATTTTTCCCACACAAACTCAAACTAGAATGAGAAAAGGTAAATTTCACCCCCTGAAAATCATAGGATATTGGTCAGTTTGGGCCCATTAAGGAGATAAAAGTGCAGTGAAAATTTTTATTTGGAGAATATAAGGATGCAACAGTTTTCAAAGGTGTGCAGTTCTAGCTGTCTACATCTTGATTTTACACAATAAACACATTAAACAAAATCTGTTTTGTGAAATTGACCTTTTGACCAAAAAAGAAAATTAAAAGGGGCTTCTTTTGCTGGAAGTTGTATGTGAAACTGAGGAAAAGTCACAATGCAGAATAAACGGGAAAATAGAAAAGGAAGGACGAGGGCTGTTATGTTTGTGGAGCCCTGGAAGGAAAATCGGAAAAGAATATCCTGAGGAGTTGGTCAGACCCAAATTCTCCTGTCTGTATACACAAAGTGTCATGGAATGGTTTGGGTTGGAAAGAATCCTAAGGATGATCTAGCTCCCACCCCCTCACCATGGCCAGGGACACCTTCCACTAGACCAGGAGGCTCAAAGCTCCATCCAAACTTGCCTTTAACATTTCCAGGGATGGGACACCCACAGCTTCTCTGGGCAACCTGTTCCCACGTGTCACCACCCTCACAGTAAAGAATTTCTTCCTAATATCCAATCTACAGCTACACTCTTGTCAGTTTAACTCCTTGTCCTATCCCTACAAGCCCTTGTGAAAAGTCCCTCTCCAGCTCTCTTGCAGACCCCACTTAAGTACTGAAAGGCTGTTCTAAGATCTGTTCTAGAGCCTTCCCCTCTCCAGGCTGAAAAACCTCAACTTTCTCAGCCTGTCTTCATAGGAGAGCAGAGAAAGGGATAGTGGGAATTATAAAATCATAGCAGTTGGAAAGATATGACAGGTGGTAAAGCCCACTGAGTGCAGGCTAAAGCGAACAGTAGCTGGGGTACCAGATATTGTTCATTTGTAATAGAACATCGTATTTCCATATGATCCAGAGCTCTCAAGATGTGTTGGAATCTATACAATGCTGTAATACTTTCAGGCATCCTCTTCTCCATTTTGTTGGATTCACTAGATTGAAGCTGTGGTCTTGAAACTCTTCAGGCCAGGGACAACATTTGCCAATGAATTTAGCAAAATACAATCCAGACTGTGGCTTTTGGAGGACTGCTCATACTAAAATAGTGATGCAAGAAGAGTAAACAAATATATTATCAGTCCTGCCTTTCTTCTACAAATTTTTAAAAATCCATTTCTATTCTTTTAGAGCACTGTTTACAAAAATTCCTAATGCAATGGTAAGCTGGGGGAAAGTGAATTATGCTTTCTTGTTTCATGCAACGTTTGGCCATTTTTGTCTTACCAATTCCAATTTGTTTCATTACTTCTTTCATCTGAGACTCCAGAAGAAAATTCAGGCTGGGTAATTTTGACCCAAATTATGACATAATAATATTAAATATTTGGAAATGAAATTACAAAAGAAATTGTCAAGTTTTAAATCCCTGGAAATTACTTTCCTTCACCCTCAAATACACTACTCCCCTTTTCAGCTTGTTATGATAGCACTTAATGTTGGTTGGCTTGTTGAGATCTGGTGTAATCATAACAAAATTTTCTGATGGCTGGTTTAGTGAATACTTATGTTAGATGCAACCTTCTTCTGATACAAGAAGAACTAGCAAAATGTCGTACCATCCAAAAAGCTTATGAATGCATAATTCAGTACATGTTCTTTGGTGGAGTGAAAATAAGAGAAAAAGTTCATCTCTGATAAAGACAAAAAGTTGGGGTTTTTTTAATCCTGTTTCATTTTCTGCAATGCAACAACTCACTGAATAAAAAGGGAAACCCCATTTGTTGTGCCAAGAAAACACCAGCTAACTTTTCTGGTAGCTACTGTTGACAAAAGGTATTAGAGTATCAGAAGTTCATTAAGTGGAGAAGTTCAATGAAAAATGTCAGAACATTCTCCTAAATCATACTTTTAAAAGTAAATTAGCATTTCCTTATCACATTTATATATATAATATTCCAAAGAGATACTATTAACAGCAACTCTGAGGAAAGAAGATGCTAGACATAGTGCAGTAATTGGGATTTTACAGTTATGAAAAATCCCAATTACTGCACTATGTCTAGCATCGAGTCATATTAGTTGTAGAGGTACAACACTCATGTTACAGACAAGCCCTTGAGGTAAATTAATTCTCCTTAGCCCACATTTAGTGATGATCAATAGCCTCTCATTTGATACTTCAAATGTATAATTTGAACATTCAAATGTTCAAATACTTGAACCCTCCCTTTTGGAATCTGTAATAACAAGCCAGGGAAATGACTGTATTTCAAATACACTTTAACTGGGTTTTAAGGCATTCACACTCAAATAAGCAGTGCTGTTGAGACTTACCTTCTGTCTGTAATTCATGCTTAAGTCCTGGTCTCAGCTGTGCAATGGAGCAATTTTATCATGTGGACAAATTGGTTTTTTTGAAGAATCCTTTTAAGACACATAAAATCGGAACTGAACAGAGAGCTTGCAGAAGTGAAAATCATTTTTATTTTTCATTAGATCCATGCAGTAAGTCTTTGGAGACTTTCTGCTTGTGCAGGAGTTAGTATTTCTATGTCAGAAGCAATGCATTTAGAAAGACATCAAACTTAACCCTGGCTGGTGCTAATCTGAATTGTATAAAAAGGTTGTATGACTCTCTCAGATATAAATATGAGGTAAATTGAGGTAAATTGCTTTCTGTTTTTATTCCAGTAAATTTTAAAATATAAAATTTCTATAAAATGTCTTCCCATATGAGATGCAAATTTCTAGAGGTAGTGAAAGGAAAACAAGGAGGTTGTACGCTGTGAAATAGATTGCTGTAGCAGAGAAAATGCACTACTAAAATCATCTATTGCACTTCGATCTCACATTTCCTCCAGTAAATCAAAAATTGTTTTGAAATAGGTTATGGCTATGTATTGAACAATGAGTATACTTATAGTGTCAAATAACTTATCCCCATGAAAAATTTTAGGATCCTGCTCCTTGATTATCTATATCTCATGTAGTTTTAGCTGCCTTTGAGACAATTCATCCCAGGAGTGTTTCGTATTGAAAATTTGTTCTGCTCTGGGAGGGGTGGATTGAGAGAAATTGCAGGACTGTCTTTGTATCTCAATAAGGCCTAACAACCAACAGCTTAATAAGAAAACTGCTTCAATGAGACAGGATGAGAAAAGGCATATGGAAAAAAAGTAAATTTTACACGACCTCAGTCGCAGGGCACCCTCAATTTGTGTAGCCTGGGATGGTGGATTTTCTCACAGCTCATTGCCCATGGAGAGCTCTTTTGCTCATTCCAGCTAATGAACACAGATAGGTTGCAGGCTGCATTAATAACATATGGGCTTCTCAAGCCCTAAGTATGAGGCCTAGTGGAACAGATGTTGTCTGCTCAAGATTCTGAATTCCTTGAAGACAATTTCTTCTGCAAAGCTCCTGATACACAAACCCAGTCCAGGCTGGGTTCCCTCAAGCCCTCAGAGTCTTCCAACACCCTTGCAGCAGCCATTACTCTCATGTGTCCTCTAAGCCCACACCCTGAAACACACCTCCATTAAGCTGCCACACCATGTGTCTGAGAGCATTCTCCAAACTTTTCTTGAACTCTGTCAGGCTCGGTGCTGTAACCACTTCCCTGGGGAGCCTGTATTCTACAGCATAGTACGCTCCAATTAATCATGGGAGAAATTATTAAATTCTTTATGGTTTATATTTCATAAACTATTAACTGTTACAAAATTAACAGTTAGCAATGCCAAAACCAGCCAGAGAGACCCTGGATCTTTGGATAGCTAAGTCATTAAATCGAGAAAGAAGTGGGTTTTCAGACACACTCCAGTTTTCAGCATGTTTCCCTTGATTCTTTTCTAATATTTTTTAAACCATTTTCCTCAAACACCTAGGTCTTCTCATTTAGCAGATGGACTGCCAAACTGGGCTTTAAATTCAGTGCCAGTAGTCATAAACATGGTTTGCCACATGTAATCTGTAGACAAAAAGTCTTCTGCTGGAACTCGTTTGAAAACAGCCCAAAGTCAGTTACATCTCTGACATCTGACTGCAATCAGCTGAATCATCTCTCCTCCTTCTCAAAACTGCATTGGGGACACCTGTATGGCATTTTATTTTCCAGTCCTCCTGCAAATTAGCAAAGGATTGTCAGTGTTTTGCAAAGGAGTAAGCTGCCACAAGTTCTTTCCCGACCCAACAACAAATGTGCGTAACTTCAACCCTAAATGGTGCCTGACTTTGGTTAGAAAAGTCTCCTAGAAGTTAATGCATCTGTCATGTTTTTCTTTCTTGTTTTAATCCTTCAAGAGATATGAGTGTTGGAATTCTCTTTGCATGGTAAACACTAAATAATAAGAAGGTCTGGTCCTTTTCTTCAAAATATCTTTTATATATATGCCTATCAAGTCTAGTAAAATGTCTGACTCACATATGCTTTTCTATGGCAGAGGTATCTATTAGTTAGATGAAATATATCTAAGAGTTCTCCCTTGTTTAAAGACCTCAGATCAAGTTAAGAATATGTTGGACCAATTAAAGTGACACCAACTTGTGAGAAGAGCATTTAAAGCTGAAAAGCCTTAAAAATGTGCAAAGTGGAAACCATTTATTAAATGGTTTCATAAGAAGAAAAAAGTAGTTCACTGCCCTCAATTAGACCAGCCAAAAGGCTGAAGGGAAAAGAGAACTATCTTTCCAACTTGCTGTGGATGCAGGAAAGGCCAGCTAAATTAGCAGACACGCTCATTTGGTGAGGGGCCGGAAGGTATCACAGCACTTCAAGAGCTCTTTGTTCAAATTCCACTTCAAATTAGAAATGAGATAATTTCTCTGCTAAATTGCCCTTGCTAGGCATTGCTTCTTTTTTCCTAAACTGCACTTTTTTTTTTTTTTCTTTAAGATGAGTAAGATTGCACCAAATGGCAGATATTTTCAAGAGTACTGGGAAGAAAACCTTAGGAGAGGTTTTTCACCTTTCAGCCTCTATCAAGCCATATGCTGTCAGTACTGTCACCCACCTTATTTTAAAGGAAAAGAACAAAACATAAACCCAAACAACTGTGCAGTTCTTTCATCCTTGATTACAGCTGAAGGGAAGATATTTTTATTCAAACGGTCCATTTTCACAATTTTTCTCTCTTCATCTCCAACCACCTACTGTTACCTGTAGTTCAAAGAAGTTTTTGTGGCAGACCCTTGTTAAAGATCTGACAGCATGCTATTGAAACACCACAATGCAATGAAAAGAATGGTGAAAAATTCCACAATATATTATTGCATCCAGCCATCACAACAGCTGAGTTAGAATAGAATAAAATCTTAACTCAAAAGCATTGAAAACAGGCTTGATAAATCATGTTCTCTAAGATAAAGTAAGACTCCTTGTTGTGTTTTAACATTAGGTAGCATGATTCACCCCTTAGAGGTATCTCTCATTTTTCAACCCATTTGTGCATTATTGAATTATTTGTATATCATCCAAAGCATGCAAACTTCTCTTACATTGTCCTGTACACGAAGAGTTCTAAGAAACCTATTTTTTCCCCAGCCAGATGTTTCCAGAATTCTCTGAGTTTAATGGCTCTTTCTTCTGCAACAGCCATCAGAGACCTTTCAAGAACCTTATGTTATCTCTCTGGCCACAGGCAGGCCTTTCTCTGAGGATTTTTTTTTCTTTCCATCCTGTCACTTACTTTCCTTTTCTTTTATTTACTCTCCTCTGTCACATATTTGTCTTTCCATGTGCTGGTCTTTGAATTTAAAGAAGCTTAATCTAATTAATGGTTATGCATTCTCATAGGTTATGACTGGATTTCATTATCAACATCTATTAAGGCAACTGTAACATGAGTTTATATATCTCACAGTGATATTCTTTCCAAAGATATGTTGAGTAAACAGCTTTACATAACAGGTCTTCCATCTATTCAGCTAAATAGATGGAAAAGACACTAAAACAAAGCAAGCAATCAAGCAGTAAGTAGGATTACATCTTCCTTGTCTTGCACCCCTTAACCAAAGGCAATAGGAGATTTCAAGTATATACCTGTGGAAAACAGCAAAACATCACAAATTGAAGGAGGTGCAGATAGGAGGAAATGTAATTCCTGAAATCGTTATAGGAAACCCACATATTACATAGACAGCCATACATATTCTGAAATTATATGTTTAGATCTTGATTCTGAAGCTGATGGCTGTTCACTCATTATTTATATTAAACAGGATATAATGAAAAATTTTAAAAACACAAGTGTCTTGAAATATTTTACCAGGTTTTGCTGTCCTTCAACTTTCTACCAACTGTCAAGGTTGCAGTGTCACAACACCTGGGAGATGCCTGGGTGAGAGCCCTGCAGGACTGTTGATTCCTCTGTATTTCACAAGAGCCAAAGAGCAATGGCAGGTCAAGGGTACTTTCCCTCATAGATGACAAACTGCCCTAGAACTAGCACACAATTCAAGTTTAGTGACCAGAGCTTACAAAAGAATCCATGCTGTTGATGAGCTTGCTGATATTGATCACCATAATGAACTGGGTTTTCTAAATCACATTCACTAAATCAGAGTTATATACTAGTTACTGAACAGCCAGTTCTGCTGAGGAGTAAATAATGCAATCACTTCCACTCAATGTTTTTAAGACTCTCAACTGATAAAAATTAATGCAAACAATTGTCAAATAACCCTGAATCTTACCTGTGGCATACTTTGTTCTGAGATCAGGTTTTTGAAGAACAGATTTAAAAGCCCTTTTGCCTATTTATCTGAATATTTCAATAACAATTCAAAACAGAATTTTTTTCCATAAAAATTTGCAAAGAAAAAAAAAGTGCCAGTCCTCTAATGAATCTGAAAGTAGAAAGATAGAAAGATCACAGCACCATAATTGATATTGAAACACACAGGCATTTCTAGGACAGATACTTGAAGCAAAATGATCTCAGTTCAGTTTTTAACATTAATAAGTAGAATTTGAATTTGTAATAAAATAAACTATTTAGATAATAAGTAGGATTCCCTTCTACTTTCTGAAATTTGTGAGATTGTGAATCCATTCCAGTCCTCCTCAAACTTTTTTATGTATGAGCATGTTGATGGAACCAGAAGTCTTCACTCAGCATGAGATTAAGCTCTCACAATACACATTCGTACTTAGTCCTTCACTGGTTTAAAACCTGATTTCAAAGACTGATAATGTAAACTGTGCAGTTACCATAAGAAAACTCCACGACACTTATCACAACACAAGGCCTCTACCAAAGACTTCATGCTTACACCATCACTGTGTCAAATACAACACAAAGACTGAATGTTCAGTCCTTTGAAATGTGTCAAGGCAGCTTCCCAGTGGCTCAGTGAAGCAAAGCCATGTGGCAATGACTGCTGAAAAATTCATCCATCCTTTCTCTTAGTAGTCATGCTCTGCTAATGAACTTTGAATAGCAAAGAATAATTTTATTATTACATTATTTAAGCGGCAAATATCCAAAATTTATTTCAGTTGCTGAGTCACAGCCTTTATGGTATTTTCAAATCATAAGCAAAAACTAGTTCTTAAGTCACTTAATTTTAAAACACAGTGTTCTGCACCCTGGCCATTTGTTTGGAGGGTAAGAGGTTGCATTTCAGGAAATCCCTAAAGACCTACATCCAGGTGGAAGCTAATGTTTAAATCCAGGGCTTCTCTGAATCAGAGCTGCAGTAATTAGTGAAAACATTTCCCAAGTGAGAAGAGACCACAGAAATAGCTTCAGCCATCAGACTCTCAGAATATGTAAAGGACACTCCAGTCCCACCATAAGAGCACCCAGCCAGCAGGAAGGCTGCCTAAATGTGCACCAAGTCCATAAACAGATAAATGGAGAATTAATTGAAGAAAAACCATGCTGTATTTAGCATGAACAGATAAATGGAGAATTAATTGAAGAAAAACCATGCTGTATTTAGTTCTTCTCCCGAGGAAAGCAGTAAGAGCTGGAGCAGAGCTCTTATTTACGATGGAAGCAGAGCCATTGTAACAGAAAAGGAGAAAGGTGGCAACAAGAAAAGAGTCCTGCACTAAGAGCACTAGAACATGATTTTCTTTTCTGCCTTGTGGTTGATTCCATCACAAATGCATTGAACTCTCGCATACTCCCACAGCTAAGCCTTCCAGAAGGTTGCACCATTGGTGTAAGCGGTGAAGATGACTGGTTAAGCCAGTGGGATTGGAGCACACAAACAAAAATGTAAAGACATACAAGGATGGAATTTTGCTTTTTAAACTTGCATTTTACAGTACCATTCTCAAATAGTGGGGATCCTTACGAAAAAAGACAGTTAGCCTTCTTATACTGTTAACTACAGGGACATCTTTATCATCCCCCTTTCTAATTATTACTTCTCTGTTCTCTCATCCATTTAATGACATATACATGAGCTTGTAAGGTCTGACTGTCTGTCACATACACATTAGTATGCATAGGCATTAGTACCAAATACTAAGAAAAGGATTCTTTGTTTCTGTGGGCTTCATTCTGTATTTGAAAAAAATTCTCTTTACGTGATGTATTAAGTGTTTAAATTTGGCATGATTGAGGCTCTAGAATGTATTCATCCCAATTTAAAACAATAAATAAAAATCAGGACCCACCACTGCTCAGATATTTTCCTGATTTGAGGTAAAACGATTTTAATTCTCCAAGGAATTAAACACTGTGGTCTGCCAAACTGGCATCTGGGGTGAGGACTGAGGGACTGATCTAACTTTGCCAACAGAAATATTAACAAGGATCTGGGCAATGGAAAAATCCCCAGGCAGCTACAAGAGCTCAGTGATCATTTCCTGTTGAACTTGCTCACAGTGACAATTTAAGCAGCTGAGTCTCACTGACTCCAAAGTTAATGAAAGTCTTCTGTAACTACTGTCATGCAAAATTCAGTTTCAGTAACATTTGCAGCTGCCAGGGTTGTTAGTCACAGCAGAGAAAGTACTAAGGAAAATGTGTAAAAGAGCAGCTATTCAATGCTAAATCTTATCATTTGTATTATTCTGGTCACTTTTCCATCTCTTTGCACCTTTTCCCATCCTTCTGTTTAGTTTTATATCTTGTAAGGCTTAGTTCTCCCATAAATGCATGTTCATACTGCACTTTGTGACAGGGAAACCGCTCTTTTTTTCATGTGATCATTCTGCTGGTAGGGCAAATTGGTCTAAAATATAAAGTCAACCTATGTAGAAAAGCTTGATATCAAGTATTTGTACTGAACAAAAGCTTCTTCAATTCACTATATTTGGAAAGGGAGAATATGCAAGCAAATTACTGACTCAACATGAGTATAACTCTGTGTACAGAGACTGGAAAAATAGGCTTAATTAACTAATTATATTATTCCTTTTGAGTAAGGTCTAACATAACTATCTTAAGGCTTGTGTATGTTCCTGTTTCAAAAGCGCTGTGATTTCCCTTTTCCAACTGAGCATACTTCATCAAATAATAAAAGCTCTAACAGAGTAAAACAGCTAGAGGTGTGCTCTTTAAGGAAAAGCTGATGAAAAATATGCTAAACAATATTCAGATCAAGCTAAATTTGCATGTCACCCACTTACAAACAGGGTATATAGCCTCACATTTCACTCAGATCTGGTGTACAGTGGGGTGTGGAAGTAAACACACAAATATTAGTACTCTGTCCCACATTAATACAGAAATGGCAAAAGTAGGGGTTGAAAAGGCCATTTCTCTTCTTCTGACTTTTTAGTCAATCCTTCCTTTTCATATCAATAGTTACTGATCTTTTCCCTGCTTTCCTGCTTATCATCAATTTCCCCTGTAAAATTATTTCAAACCAAATTTAGTAGTCACTCTTTCAGACATTCTTTCAAGCTACGGTTTTTCTCCATTGTCTTTTTACCTAAGCAGACTTGGCCACGTGTTTGCTTCTGCGTGGAACAGGAGTTTCAACTCTTTACAGTGGCAGCACGAAACAGTCTATGCAGAAGAAGCTAAGGAAAATCCAGTGCTGTAAATTTAGCTATCACTGCCAAATATTCCAACCCCTTTCTAAGCCATGTTTTCCTTAGCCTCCACCCCTTATTCACCTTGTACCCAACAAGGATTTCCCATGAGCTGACCCTTGGCAGAGGTGTTTCCTGTTGCCAATTCCTCTGACATAGATTTACTTACCACTACCAAAGCAAGGAAGGATGAATAGCAGGGTAAACAGACTTGTCATGAAGATTGGTTATTAATGTACAGAAAGGAAAACATTGAAGTAATCTGCAACAAATACCTCCTTTCTCCTAAGAACAAAGAAAGGTAGTGCAGGAGAATCTGTATGTAAAATTTGTCTTTGAGAATTAAGCTTGTGTGTAAAATCATAAAATTTTACACAATACGTTTATACAATCCATTAGTTGCAAATGATCCTCTGGATATTTCAAAAGGGCCTTAAATTTTTAGTCATTAGAACACTTGAGATTTTTCATAGCTGTTAAAATCATCTTCCATATGGTATTTCACAATAAATTTAGCTACATAATATGATTCATTAAGACATTCCTGTGCATAGAACTATTAAAATGTGTAGTCAACTTTTTACAGTGAATTGTTTAACCCATTTATGTAAAGTGTCTCAGCATTATTATCCTACTATAAGATCTTAAAATAACTTCTTTGGCCTGAAAATACTTCTGACTTCTTTGCTTCAGAATTAACAAGCTGTGAACATTTTGGTTAGTCCTTGGGGCTTAACTACATGAAAATAGACAGGGAGGGTATTCAGTCATTAAACAGCATTAAATCCCTCTAGGAATATTCTTATTCTGAATTTAAGTTGCTTTGTTCCAGCTAACTTATCTCATTTCCAGAATAAACTGAAATAAGAGAAATTAAGACAATTGAAAACAATACAAAATTAAGTCCACTTTACTGCTGTAAGTACAGAGAGCTGTACAATTAATTGATTCAGGTTACTGATAGAAATGTTAATTTCAATACATTTCTTTGAGTGTCTGCCTGAAGACAAGCCCAGAGAGCTACCCAGGCTATGTAATTATCATTGTACTAACCAGAATTTCTATTAATTATTTAATTAATTAGATTTGTATTAGTTAATTAATTAATTAATTAGCTTTGGCAAAATACTTGCTTTTCTAAGGAGCTCCTCTATAAGTAAACCAGAAATACACAGGAATATATTTTTACTACATGCTTCAAAAGCAAAGCCTGCTCCTGGACCTCTGCAAATAAACTCTTTAGTTAGGTAAGACTGTGGGAAGCAAAAATTTACAGTCATTGTAGATAAACTGGGTATATTCAGATCAATGGGACTGCATAGAATTTTACTACAGGGCTGAACAAAAATGACTACTGTAATTAAAGTGCTGCTGTTTGTAATTTCTTTTTTTTAAGTGACAGATAGGTCAATGAGAGCTGGCAGAAGGCCAACTAAACATGCAGCTTTGAAAAACATGGAAAAAGAGCTTGGGGAACTTTTGGCTGCTCAGCCTCCCCTCAGTCACTAGGAAGACACTGGAGCACAACCCATTCAATCAATTTCTGAGTCAACAAAGGACAAAAAGGCAATTTCAAGCAGTGAACAGAAAGCCCTTTACCAAGGGCACTTTGCACTGACCAAGGTGATTGAACAGCCACAGAACAGCTAGGGCTGGAGGGCACCTCTGGAAACCATCAAGTCCAACACCTTTCTATGAAGCAAGTTGCCTGGGATCATGTGCAGGCAGGTTTCCAGTTTTCCAGGGACGGTCACAGCCTCTCTGACAACCTCTTCCAATGCTTGATCATCCTTAAAGTAAAAGTCTTTACTCATGTTTAAGTGGAATTACCTATATTTCAAATGGTGCCCTTTTCCTCTTGTCCTGTTGCTGAAGAGCATTAAGACCTTAGCTTTGGTTCTTTGCTCCCCTCCATCAGTAACAAAAGATCATACAAAAAAAAAAAAAGAAAAATACATATATGAGGGTTGGAAAGTGATCCACAATCTTGTTTACTATTTACAGATATTATAACATGAATTTAAACAAAATTATTCATAGCAGAAGGTCACTTAGATCATATAAAACAAACTGAGTTTTTTGCTAAAAGGAAAGGTTTCAATTTTGGTGTAAAATTTGAGCTTTCCTAATAGAAATTAGAAAAACAAAAAAGAAATAAAAAGATTATTTTTATAAAAACTGAAACATCTCTTTAATTTTATCTTTATTATGCAATATATATCATGTGCTGCCACTAGAAATCTCAACCTTTCCAACTTGTTTCAAGGTGTTATTATCTACCTGACTTTTTTCTAGAAAAGCTTAGGAAATTTGAAGGCAGCAAGTATACTCAAAAATAAAAATATCTTTCTATCTTTCATAGAGGACTGAGAATTTTTACAAGGCTCTTTAGAGTACCTAAGAAAAGCAGATTTAAATGAGGCTTGCGCCATCCTTGTGGGTAGAATTAAAATGCATCCTGGGACTGCCCATCACTCATTAGCTGGTTTAGGCACTATCCCAGAAGCAAACAAGGAACAGGATATTCAAACCTGAATGTTCAGAGTGAACATTTTCAGCACTAGGAGCAAAGGACTAGAAACAAAGAGCATGTTTTAGCTAAGTATTGCTGTTCACACATTCTATTTTATTCGTTTCCTGTACTTTGGTTTCATTTATGCCTATTCCTTCATTGATCTGTAGTTAAGGAGGGTTGGTGAGGTTTTTTAACCTAGACCTGAGCAGACAGTATCTATCCTGATCCTTCAGCTTTTTCTTAAATAAATAACTTGCTAACTCAGTGTTATTTGGCTCTAGTTTTACTTTGGCTATTTATTTGGCGCTAGTTTTATTTTGAAAAAAAAAACAGGGGTGAGGGAATAGAAGAACAACAAGCTTTGTATATTAACAGCAATTAACTACAGTACAACTCAAAATGGCAGTTTATTGACAGATGGACAAATGTAATTGCAGGTCCCAAGGGCTGCAGTTCAAGTTAGATTTAACATTATAGCAGATGACAAGGAACTAATCTTATCAGCACATGTGCCTGTGCTGTGTTTGCTGCTACATATGCCTCTCTTCATCTGGCTGGCTCTTAAATGTATGTAGCTGCAAGAACATTTGTAGTACTGCTGGGTGACAGAACAAAACAAAGTAGGAAATAAAGGAGCAAAATGAACTTCTATCTTCCACATGGAGAGATCATTCCAGGAGCCAGGACAGAGACAAAACATCATCTGTGGGTGAAGCAGGTGTAAAGGTGTCCTTAGAAAGTACCCACTTCCATGCAGAAAGCTGGAAACACACTGTGTTTGGCAGTACTCTTTGGTGGCTCCTGGAAGACAGGCACAAGCCTGAATGTACCAGTTCAGTGATGAAACAGAAGGTAATATCTGGGGACATGTGCAGGGGAGGGGACATTAGAGATATGCCAGTTGTTCAGAAGGAATGGAGGGAAAAAGAGCGCAGTGGAAAGAGGGCACTAAGCTCCTGAGCCTTCCTGAGGAGAAGGTCCAACAGAGACATTTCCTGGACTGTCACTTCTTTGTGGGCTTAGGAATCACTTCTGGTTTATTATTTTAAATTGAAACCTTTGACACCGACAGATTGGGTATGCAGGTGGGGAAAGGCAGGGATAAGGAGGTCAGACACATGCATGGTGTAGAGAGCTGATGAAAGACCTCACATGAGCCAATGAAGTCATTAAAATTCTGGGAAGAGAAGATGGAATCATGGTTCATGAGTAACAACCTGAGGTTTGCAAAAAGCTGTAGCAATCCTATGAGATGTAAATATATCACATTAATGGACTGAAAAAAATATATAAAACTGTGCAAGTGCATATTAAATACCCTGCAATTGCCCCAGATGTTGAGAAACTGCCACTCTGTTAAAACCAGAAGATATCTTTAAACTAATTCAAAAGCTTTCAAAAGGTTTTCTTACATGTATGCACACATTTGTGCATCATCAAATCACTCCATGTAAACATAACTTTGAAATTTCAGCCCAGCTGATGCCTTTATCTCTGAGGAGGGCTTTTTGTGGAGTTTGGTTGCGGGCTTATTTTTTTGTGGCATCTGTCACTGCTTTTACAATATTCTTTTAAACTGGACTCATAATTTGAGACAAATTAATCTAGAATTTCCAGGCTAAAATCTGTAAAGGAACTGTAATTGTAGATAGTGTTGAGTCAGTAGTCTCTGAAACACAGCCTGGCTAAGGTATACCAAGCAAGGATCTGTGGAAGTTATTCCCTTTCCAAAGCTCTCATCCAAGGTGTTTTATGTTTCAAAGTCTTGCGGCTAGTCTGCAAACAAGGGGAGAAAAACAGAGACCTAGATATCAATGTTGGCAAGACATGGATGTTTTTCTTGTCTACAACATGGCCATAGCTGAATATCAATCCAACACTAGCTGCATGCACCCTTTTTGAGTTGCTCTCCCTTCCCTAAGCCACGGATTTCTCATCGATCCCTCAGGTTTGCTTCCTATCACTTTCAGACTTCATTGCACATGACATTGTTATAGAGGAATGAGTTCCAGCCCTTAAACAGTTTCAATGCTTTTATCTGGCTATAACATGAAATACTGAGAAGGAAATGAGATTTGATGAAGAATTTTGACTGCAGAAAGCTTGTAAATACTTCATGGAGACTTTACACAATTATGCCTTAGAGCATTACATGCACTCTGTTAAGTGCCCTGAGAATTTTGAAAGGGCTGAACTGAATTTAGATGTCAAAAAGCCTTGAACAATAGATCTTAAAGCTTCTTTAGTACAAATAACACTGCATCCTGCCCATACTCACTTGAAATACAAGAAGTAGTGTTTTTCTAAAATGAGGTAGTCTGGGAATCATGTGTAATATTGACTAAATCCCTCCACCTCACCAAATGTGAGTTGTTTGTTTTTTTCCCAAACTTTCCTCTCTTGTAAATCTCCAATACATTGCTCTTTAAAGAAAAGTAAAAATAACATTCAGAGCAAGTCACTTCAGCATTGTTCTGTTCACCTCTGAAACATTTTTTTCTTTTGAAGAGAACATAGTGCTCCTCTTCTCAAAAACCTATTCAGGCCATTTCATATGTCTGAAACAGCTCTAACACCTTGCTGTGTGAGGCATTTCTATTACCATTAGACTGAACCAAGACTGTCACTTGTGCTGTACAGGTGCAGAAGAAACTCAGCTGTACCTAACAGTGTCATCCTCAGTAGGACCCAAAGTAATTCTGTAGCATTCTCTACAGCTTGATTCTACCTTGCTTTTAGTAGATTTCTGCATTAAAAATACATTTTTTTTCTAAACTTTGTAGTACATTACAATATTTAGAAGCAAATCTTATAGGAAAACCTCTAACTGAGGTCTTTATAATGCAATCTGTACAGCTCTGCTCTCTTGTTTTCTGTTACTTAAAGGTCCTGCAAGACTCTATGACTCTATTGGGTTTGTGTGGCCAGGTTTTGGGGACAGGGGAGCTACAGGGGTGGCTTCTATGAGAAGCTGGCAGAAGGTTCTCCTGTGTCCAGCAGAGCCAGTGCCAGCCACTGCCAGCCAATGCCAGTGACAGACACTCCACTGTCCAAGGAGGAGCCCATCAGAAACAGTGGCAGAGCCTCAAGGGTAATGTCTTTAAGGAGGGGGGAAAACCCCAGTGCAACAGCACTGTTCCTGGTTCCCCTGTGCCTCTGAGAGGAGGATGCAAAAAAAATCAGGATGGAAGTTTAGTCCAGGAAGAAGGGAGGGACAGGGGAATGCTGGTTTTAATATTTGTTTTTTTATTTCCCATTACTCTGAATTGATTGGTAGCAAATTAAGCTAATTTCCTCAAGTCAAGGCTGTTTTGTCCATGACAGAAATCCTGGAGTGATCTCTCCTGGTCTTATCTCAACCCACATGCCTTCCATTATATTTTCTCCCCCCTGTCCAACTGAAGAAGGGAGTCATGGAGCTGCCTTGATGGGCACCTAGCACCCAGCCAGGGTCAATCCACCCCCATGGCTAATGATATGAAACCCAGTATCATTGCTGAAGTGTGGGAGTTTGGCACACTGTGGTGAAGTGCCTGTCACCTCCACTGTTTGAGGGAACAAGACTACAGGTCTTTCCAGATAGTTTCATTGTTATTTTACAGTTTTAAATTACTCTTCAGCTCCAGATGAAAACTATACATCAGTAAAGGTATGGGAATAAAAATACATTCAAATATTGAAAATTATATAACCTTTCTTAATGTTTTACTCCAAAATAGATTAGACATGACAGTACATAGTGTGAAATATTGTAGGGATGGGAAGCAAGACATCCATATGTAGACAAAAATACTCAGACTTCACCTGCAGTTAGCAGCCATTTAGCACAGACTCAAACCAACAGACATCCTTGTTTGTTTTTTGTTAGTTTTCCATTGATGTTCAGGAGAAGTGAAGGCAAATCTGGGGGTAGTCAATTCATGATTTATAACACAAAGACTGTTCAGTGAGCAAAGAAGATTTAACAAAAGGAAGCACTAACTGAGATATTGTTTTGTGCAATGGCTAAGCTCTGAACATGTCTTTATGGCTGCCTGGAGCTGTGCTGGTTTGAGGAATGAGGAGTCACAGGCTGACTCTCAATTCTTGAAGAAGACAGGAAGGTTTGAGCAAGAGAAACGGTGCCAATGCATTGTTTAATTTTTGTTCTTTCTTCAACAGGGACCCAGCTTTCAGTCAGAAATCAGCAAGGGGTTCCCATGTTGTCATAATAAAACAAATGTTACCAAGTTCCAGTGCTGTTGCGACAAAGCCAGTGTAGATTAGTATCGTCGTGGTCCACACACAGAAGAAAGGACTCTTGACAATAATTTCAGAAGGCTAAAATGATTTATTAAAATGACTCCATAATTCTAATATTTTTCTATATCTGCTCAGCAGAGAGCATTCCATGCTCCTGCTGCTGCTTCATCCAGGAAAATGTGTCCCCGAATAGTTTACAATATCAGAAAGATAAAGTAATTTCAGTTCAGTCTCCTCATAGGTAGGAGGAGGCCAACCAATTCCATGTCCTTGAAGAACAGACACAGATATTTTGTTTACAGAAAGCTTATACAGAGTAAAAGACAGCAAAAGGATGTTCTCCCATGGGAAAATGATCAGAAGGCTTACACACAGAGAAACTTATAATATGTTCATAGCAACAGATTAGAGCTTCCCTGATTCCTGAAAGAAAAGCCAAGAGCTTGTATGGACATACCCATAAGAGGAATGGGGAAAAGAATAAAAACCCAGTCCCTTCCAGGTGGCAGAGCCTGGGGGATCACTTATAAGCAGAGAAGAAATTCAGTTTTTCATCTCTCTGTGAAAAACAATATTTTATGGTGTGAATGGTGCTAAAAGAAAAGGATCCTTGACAAAGTAATGATTTTTTCCCTTCATGGCAGTCCTTCCTTGTAGAAAATTGAAAAAGTGCAGTGAGACAAGACTGAGGGGAGCAAAAGCTGCAAGAGAAGAAAGAAGCAAACTGGAGTCAAGAAACAGAAATTAAGTCAGAAAGACACATTAAATATATCTAATGTGGAGAGAAAGAAAGGCAATGAAATATAGCATTGGAATGAAAGAACAAACCTTAGACCAGACTGAAAATTGTGGGCCAAATTAATTTCAAACTAATATGTTCAAACTAAGGAAGAGAGATAGAGATGATGAAAAGAGAGAAAACTATGGATAATTAAAAAAAAAAAAAGGTTTACTGTAAATCCTGTAATATTTCTTCACAACATATTTGCAGTCATCATGTCGATGTCTTCATATAAAGGGAAGGTACAGTGACCCTCCTCTACAGCTGCCTGAAGGTTAGTGCTTCAGCTGTACTGGTGCAGGAGTGAAAAGTGTGACTCCATGCTGGGCCTCCACCCCCTGGAAAAGAGAATGCAAGTAACGATCAGCAGCAGAAAAAAAAAGATGTATTTTAGTCTCTGACATGCTTTTCTGACCCCTCTAATGAATTAGCTTTCAGAACAAGCAGTGGGACTAAACCTTCCCCCACAGCTATTGCCACAACAGTTCCTTTCAATAAATAAATCTCTTCCCTTGCCTTGACCCCAACGTGCTTCTGTCTCACACAAAGGTTTTGTCAAATGTGGAGTTTGCTTTAGAACAATTCCTTACAGCTATTGCCAGTTAACACATTATTATTAAAGCTTTTCATTTTCAGCGCTATTTCCCTTGGTTTTCTCTCTACTTAATTAAAAAGAAAAAAAGAAAAATAAAATAAAGTATGTTCAGCCATGACTCTGGCAGCAGACCAAAGCAATTTGGAATCTTTATTACTGAAATTTAATGTTGATTGCCCGTTGGTAGGATCTTGTTAACACTTGGTACTTGTGTTCCACGTATTTTACCAAACTCTCTGCAACAGACTATGTTGGCAAAAATTCTCATGCCTTTTCCTGACTTGCAAAGGCTTTTGCATGCATTTACCCCAGAAGTGAGCAAAATAATGTTCTGCAGATGTACTGGGGTGCTTTGTGTGGGGCCATGCCTCCTGATGCCACCAATGAGCCCCTGGCCAGCCCCAGCTGCCAGCTCCGCTGCACAGAGAGCACCCAGAGCACAATCCAGCTCTTTGCTCCAGACTACATAAAATCACGTTTCTTTCCTCCAGGGTGTTTTGTTCTAAGTAAATTCCATCCCCAGAGTGTTGTAACAGCAGCAGAAAATCTCTGAATGCTGAAGTTTGCAAAGGGCATTTGTAGATGTGATATTTAAGCACTCAAAACAATTTAAATCCCAGCACATTCAGTTGGCTCACACAACAGTGTAGCAACTTGCCAGTCCATTATTTTTGAAAAAACTTTGGAGACCCAAACAGGAACTTAAAGACCTCAAAAGCAGCAAAGAATTTTGCTATGGAAGATGTATAGATGTTTTAAAGATGCAGTGATTTCCATGAACATAGAAGATAAATAAAGAAACTCAGAGATTTGCCTCTGGTCTACTGAAAACGGTTCACTGGGTGTACTGATCAAATCTTGCCTGTTGTACCACAGAGCTATTATCAAAAGAATTGAAACACATAATTTCAATTAAATATTTTCCTTTTCTATGAAGGGAGGTTTCTCTAGGAGAAGCTATCACAGGAATATCAATACTTTGATGTGGGTTTTAAAGTGATCGGTGAAGCAATATGGTGAGGTTTTTGTACTCAACAATATTGATCCAGGCAATAAGAAAGGAGTAAATTCTCATTTGGATTTGTAACAATATATGCAAGAGGAGAACATTTTGCCCTCCTTTTTATTGCCCACTTCTCTGTCTCCTGACATGCTCTGGTTCCTCGTGCAATGAAGGTGAGGTGGTTGAACCTAAAGAAACCTGTCAAGTTCTACTGATTTGGGTTTTTGGCAAGTGAGTTTACACAGCTCTATAGCACTTACCAAGTATTTTGGGAGAACTGAAATACATTCCATCAGTAAATCTAGGCTGAAATCTTTGGAATTTGCTTAGATTAGAAAAAGTTGTTGAATCACAAGCATCAAAAACAATTTCTGGAAAAAACAAAAAGCACTATAAGGTTCTTACAGAAGGAATGAAACTCAAAAGTTACGTCCCTTTTGCTAGGCAATAAACTTGCAAGCCTGTAGTCATGAAGGCTATGCCAACTTACTTGCAATCTGATTATTCACATTTCAAAGCTGATCCTTTCTGTAAGTTTCAGAACCTGATTTTTGTAGTCACTTTTCAAGTACAGACTGTCCAATCCACAGTGTATTGAGGTAGGAAACATATGTTCATAAACATTTCTAATTTAATCAAACAGTTCCTATATGTAGGAACACTAAAATATTTCTGGAAGACAAATAATTAAGATCAAAGAAATAAACCAGAAAAAAAAGGAAGAAAAAATAGGCTTCAATAATAGAGGATTCTTTGGGGGTTTTATGAAAACCTAAGTAAATGATCTTATTTCAAATAATTCAAGACATCTCCTTTGAGGGCTAAATCATAGAGAGAAGAATTAACTTACAAGGTGTTATTTGGTTTGTAAATATATAAATATATGCAGCTAAAAACATATCTAGCTCCTGGCAGTACCATCTCCATCACAAGATATCTTAATGATGACGTTGTAGTTTTTTTGTACTAAAGTAACTCATCTTTTCTGGTGATTAACAGAGAAAAATACAGGTGTGTGCATGTCTTCTGGTGTTTACTCCAGAGGACTACAAAGATAAATAAATTAGAATCAGATATACAATAATTATAGACTCTCCTAAAACATTTTTATTATAGTTTTTTTTTATAAATTATTAACCCGGAACATGGAAAACTATAAATAATATTAAATGTTTATACTTGCCACAAAGTGTAACCTACTATTTGGTAGAAAATAACGGACATTCAGCATCATATCTAAAACTGGACTTCTCACTGTTCTTGGCTTAGTAGCAATACACTGAGTTTCTTTCACATTCCAAACCAAGACATAAAATTGAAGTCTTTAAAAATTATTACATATTAAGGTTAAAACCTCTAGCATTAACCTAAGTTTCAAAATAAATAGTCCTCTGAACATCAAAACAAAAAATCAGTTAAAAAGCTAAAAGACCTCTTTACAATTTTTAACGCTTTTCAATACCAATGATCTTGTAATCATTTTGATAAAATTTATATCTCATAAAATATTCAGGTTCTATGAAATAACACTTCAAACTAAAAAGACAACCAAAAAAAATTTTGATCGGCTTTTGCACCAATTATGAAGCTAAGTCTTCATCTCATGGTTTTAATACTTTAGAGGTATTCTTTACTGTCTTCAAAACTGTTGTTTTTCCTGGTTTTTTCCCTTGCCCTGGACTTTTGCATGCATGAATTTTTGCATGGTGTTCAACATGTCACATATATGTTTATGCAATATTAGCAGGTGCCTGTCATTACTGATTTGTCTAGCAAGTGATTTGGCTACTCATTTCACTGAGCTAACTCTTTCATTTCTATACATCATAAGTTTGGAAAGATAAATTATACTATTATATGAGAAACATTATATTAGTCCTGAAGGGAATTAGCAAATTACTACCTGATTACTTTAATGGTGTGTTATTGGTTCGCAGGTTATTGAGTAATAGTAATATTTTTCACAGATCAAAGCCACTTCTGTGAATATCACAGGAGAAACAGTTTTATTTAAATTATCTTTGCAATGGGTCACATTTCTCAAATTTGCTACAGTCACCTGTATGAGATAGTGCTGAATCTTTTCCACCTAACTTTATCTTGTGTGATGTGGCAGACAGGAAATAAAGCCGCCCATGGCTGACTTTTTCAGACAGCTTCAAAAGAGACAGTTAAACAGATATACCATTTGTCCTACTACATCATTGTCATTGAAATTGAATCTTGTGAATCATTTTTATCCCCAGTAATTGAGGCAAATTCAAACCTAGTATTACCTCATGTAAGTAAGT
This sequence comes from Leptocoma aspasia, assembly GCA_013399835.1. Classification (NCBI taxonomy): domain Eukaryota; kingdom Metazoa; phylum Chordata; class Aves; order Passeriformes; family Nectariniidae; genus Leptocoma; species Leptocoma aspasia. Next base: position 256,358 of record VXAX01004442.1, on the reverse strand, counting down.
CTGTCATGAATAACTTTCACTAGAGTTGTGTCTGATTATGGCCCAGGTTGTATCTGAGTTTTGATGTCCCTTCTGTGAAACTTCTAATTGGAGTAAAACCGACAACGCGTTGTACAAATTTTGTCAGGTCTAAAATATTAATGTATCCTTTTCCCTCACTGTTTTTTGAATTACCCACTAAAAATATGTTTCATGCAAGTTTTGCATTAGTTATGTACAAGAAGTTATGGTATGTCACACTGTATAATAAATCACTTGAAATTAGACTAAAATCTGATTATACTAAAGGAAGAAGTATTGAATGATAGAAAAAAAGAAAACAGCGATGATAGAGTTGGAGCAAAACAGGAAGGAAAAAAGTGCCAGATGTTAAGGTGGCTATACAGGGGTGGAACTGGGTCAGAATAAGAAGCCACCAGTTTCCAGGACTGTGCCCTTGTGTAAAGCAGGTTTTTGGAGACACATGTGTGGGACTTTAAGGGAGAAGGAAGAAATTTCATGCAAGAGAAAATTGTACTTCAGAAGCATTCCTGCCACTGAAGACCTCACCTGGAGAAGCAGACCTGCATACGTACCAAACACAGGATTAGGTGCTAAATATATTTGGGTGACTGAAGACAATGGTCCAAACACCAGCAGAGCACTTACCCTGTCATTTCATTTGTATGTTATACTCTCATTTCCTTTTGTCCCTGGATTGAAAAATCATTGGAGAGACACGAATATAGAAGCAGTCATATGTCATACCATGGCTGATGGTCATCATCATGGTCATAATCATCATCTGTGGCCTGTCCCTTATGTTATGTCCTTTATGTATTTATGGTCTTGGAAGTGCCTGGGAAATTCAGGACTTGGCTCTTGTACTACTGAACGGGTCCGTGGCATGTATCCTGTTCAGTTAATTAAGCCATCTTATGGCACTCCCTGTTCTTCACAAATATAAAGTAGCACAAGATAATGAGGAAAAACTGTCCTGGAGTGTTTTCTCTAACAACCTTTATCCATCAGATAATCTGATTTTAGATTTCTCTTTTCTGGTGTGTTCATTTAATAGCTTTGTTAGTGTTTTGAAGTTTGAAGCAGTCCTTCAGTTATTGTATCATATTCATGGGAGACAAAACGGCATTTTTCTATGAAAATAATGTAGTGTCTTCTCCTGGACCCCATATTAGTCTTCCTCACAAGAATGGCCCTGCATGCTAAGTAAGTTTGAGCTGATCAGTCTGCAGGCTTGTTTTGAATAGGCCTACCAGGAGTATCTGTCACTCATGATGCCTGATGACTTTAATAGGATTCTCAGTACTTTGGTCTGATCTCCAGATTAGTCCATTTGATTAAAGATAATTAGGACTTGAACATTTTCTTTTAAAATTCCAATCAGCTTGGATCCTTGCATACTAGCCATGACTGCAGCAGCCTGTGTACTTCACTTTTTTGTCTCATGGGTAGATGGCACAAAGAGTCCAACTTGTCTCAAGGTTTCTGCCTGGATAGTTTCTCTTAAAGGAAAATGATCTTTCTGTAGAGTAGCTGAAAGCTCTTCCCATCTCTACTTCAGCAAAAATGTTAAAGGAGCAAAATGCAATAGATGCCAGTCAGCATGGTCTTACAGAAAACAGGTTTTGTCAAACAAGTTTGATTTAATTCCTTCAGGAGACTACACGTTGGGTCAATAAATGTAACAGTGTAAATGTGATAGACATGGTAAGCTATTTGCCTTGGTGCCACATATATTTTGATAACAGTGAATTAGAATGGGGTCAGCAAATCATATTTCCCATATATTAGAATCCATCTAATGGACAGATCTTTAAAGTAATCATCGATCATTTCATGGACTTCATTATAGCAGGGTTCTTCTGGGTGTGAGATTAAACCTGAGACTTTCCAAAATTACTTTCTGGGGATCTGGGTGTAAATACACTTACAATTTAAAAGTTATGAAATTCTGGGGGAGCCTAAAAATGTCTGAATAAAGATTAGAAAACTGCACAGAGCAATCTAGATTTCCTTATAAAATTAAATCGGTTCAAAGTGTAATTTTGCACTATTTAAGGCAAAATGAAGCCTAGAAGCAATATATGAATGGCAGTGTTATAGAGTGGGAATTGTGTTTTGGAAATGAGGTTAGTAGTGGATAAGCAGTTTAGTATAAGCTCCCTGAATGATGCTGAAAAGCCCATCAGTGACCCTGATATGACTTAAACACATTCCATATCTCCTATTTCTTTTTTCATATCTCAGTTTTCTCTAAGTTCTGACTTTTACACTTCAGCTGAATAAAGAAGCAACTGCAAAAAAAAGTCAGGGATTAACAAGTTTTTCACTTCTAGTAAGCTGTTAACAGTTTGGGGTTAGGCTATTTGCTCATCTTATAACATGTGGTACACGTGGCAGCTTACTTAAAAGAGATCAGTGACTTATAAAAGATCCACATTGCACTGAAATTATATACCCCTTTCCATAAATGCTACAACAACCTTGAAATGAGCACTGAAAGCTAATCTTTTTTAATTGCTGAAGCCACAAGCCATAATCACATAATTCTTTCTGATTACCAAAGCACACTAGACTATTAAAATCTATGCATTGCAATCTGAATAGATTAGCCTTTAGAACATATTAACATCAAATTTCATATGATATTAGCTAATAAATTAGTCAAGCAGAAGAGTTCCAACTCTAATTACCAGACAGTCATGGGATATGTCCAGTTACTAATATCAGGCAGAGCTGGAGGGAGGAAGAAAAGGAGGGAGTGTTGTGATTAACTTGTCAGGGAAATGCAGCTGTGAAAATCATTACCCGGCGTTTCTGCAGTGCTATTGGAAGAACCATTTCATCAGCTGCTGTAAGTATCATAGAACTAATGCATTTAATTGTAACAGCTAGGCAGACTGGAAATGGAATGCCTCAAAAGTGGGCCTCCTCTCCCCGTGGTAGTGCCTGGCTCTGTGTGTGTGTACATGTGTACATATGACTATCTGTGTGCAATGTATGAATGTGTATGAATTTATGTACAATGTATGACTGTGTAAGAATTTATGTACAATGTATGACTGTGTATGAATTTATGTACAATGTATGACTGTGTATGAATGTATGTACAATGTATGACTGTGTATGACGGTGTGACTGTGAAGATGCATGTTGGAAAGGTTTCCCTTTGTGCAATGACTTTTGCTGTAAATGGAAGAACACAAGAGCATGCTTGTCTCTCCAACTTACGACACCAACTCCATCATACTTGTCCCTCCAACCCCCAAAACCACGGGTCACTGACACACCTGTATCAGCAAATGTAGAAAATCACCCACTGGTGATAAATGTTTCCTCACAGTGTACAGGAATCGCACTTACAATGCTCCTGTTATGTCTCAAAGAGTCAAAGCATACCTCTAAGCCTTTTCTCCAATAGTCCTCTAAGGTTAAGAGAGTCTATTCTTCACCTAAAAAACCACATACATTTTAGAAATACATGAATGCAAGGTTGCTTAGACACCAAGCCAAGAGGCAACTAAGCCATAAGAAAGTGCTCCTTTTGTATCTTCATGCTGTTTCCATTAGTTCTTTGTGTCATTGGGAGTGCTACCAAAGTAATTTTTTTTTAGATTGGTCTGTTCCTGTTATTCAGCTAATCAATGTCCCTGAGAGTCCTCCCTCATTGCTTCTTATCCAAGAATACTAGGAAAATACTATTTAACTCACTGCTGAGAATTTCATAAAAGATTCATCTTTACTCATCCTGATTATGAGCAATCAACATTTAACAATCATAGCTGGTTGAAGTTCAATTTAACCATTCCTGGGTTTTGCATACTGTATCATTTTAGGCTTCAAGACAGCAGCAAATCTAGTAGGTTGTTCCTGCACCTCACATCTGCATGGTACTACCTCTATCTCAGAAAGAAGAAAAAGATATAGTCTGTTAGATTGTTGCCAATATACTGAAGATATGATACGGTGTGATTCAGTAATTTCTTCCTCTCACACCCAAAATAAGAAGAAAAAGATGATGCTTTAGTTGCAAAGCATTTATATTTTCACTACTAACAGATATTCTTGAGCTCAGGATCTATATAGCACATTGCTCTTGTCTTGAGGCCCTTCAGAAAACACTTGATCACATCCTGAAAATACTTGAGACTCCCTGCTCGTCATTTTAGTGTCTGCATTGCTCCCGTTTCTACAGCTGAATAAACACACTTGTTTGTTGATGCATACTACTAAATCTGAGTTTCAGTACATAAGGGACCATAGTCCACCAGGCAGAAGCAGGGTTAAACCCGTGGATGTTGTTTCCTTCCAGTGCACTGCCAGAACAATTCCTGGTGGCTTCAGTTTAATGGATGAGTAAGATGTGGCTCCAGTTATCACTTCCAGCAGCGCTGACACTTCCAATGGAAACAGCCATGAAGAACGTGCTCTAGGCTTTCATTCTGCTACCTTATTAAATTACAGATCACAGCAGAAGCTTGGAAATTTTTGAAATCTGTAGCAACTCAAGGTATCGAGTTATCAGTGATCCCAAATCAGGACTTTTCTTTAATAAATCCCCTAAGGCACTGGATTTTAAACACTGGATTCCAAACACCAGGCTATGGAATTGTCCTCAGGGGTCACAAGCTGGGCAAAACAAAGCTAGAGACTGCCAAATGGACAGCTATAAGTTCTATATTACAATGCTCCACTGTATTTCTTCCTAAATTTAATGTTGTGCTGTTAGCATGCAGACAACAGCAAGCAAATTCTTTCTTTATTTTTAATTCCTGTCTGTCTTGAATTAAAGGTTACTTCATTAGGACTGACTGGCAAAACATCAAAGTGTTCCATTTTTATGTTCCTTAAAACAGAACTAAAATAGCGAAGGCCAACGTGGAGCAAGAGTAATCAAGATTATCTAGAAAATAAACAATGTTCAGCTGCTGACTGGAGAATGAAAATAAGGTGTTAGTGTGGTAAAATTGTCTTCCAGCAACTGGTTTTAGTAAGAAAATCCTACAAATCTGGCCAGCCAGGAGAAAATACCATGCAATCTTTGCTAGGACAGGTCTTATGTGTATAAGAAGCAGGGCAGAAAGTACTTGGAGTCAAAGTCTCTCTGAAAGAAATGTGAAAAATAAGACACAAGGCATTGAAAAGGCAATAAAGGTAAAAGTATTTTAAGCATTTTTCTTAATTCTTCCATTTGAAAAGACATTCTTTCCCATCTGACATAATCCTCTGACTAACAATAAGCCTGCTTTTTTTGACAAATCATCATCATCATCCTGTTTGAGTAAAGTATAAAAGAATTCTCTCACCATTCTAATCTTTATCTTTTCATCAGTCTGAAAGCACTTTAATATTGTGTGGAAGACAGCTACCAAAAAACAGACAGTAATAATGATGAATTTATTGATTTTGGCTTGCAAAGAAATCTCAAATGGGACTAACAAGTAATTTCTTCTTCTTCAGCAAAACCTTATACCAAATCAGATGCCAAAAAAAAAAAAAAAAGGCATCCTTGGTGTCACATATATATTTTGTATGAACTATGCTCTTATAAACAACATTAGGGCCACATACATGTCTTTACTTGTTGGTTACATGGACCTTTATTTATTATTATGTGGACCTTCTAACCAATTTAAATCAATTCAGTTTCTACAAATGTCACAAGAATAGAAATATACATCTTTTTTTCCTCTAAATTGAACTTCTGATCTATGACTTGAAATTTATTCTGCACTTTTTCACATAGCTCAGTTTTTCAAAAGAGAAATCTTTCTCATAGTGCTGCAGTGATGAGAATAATTTGCATTGAATGAGGTTTGTTGCTCAGACAAATGCACATGCAGACATTTGGAGGAGACAATTTTTTAATGCAAAATAGTACACAACATAAATATGTCTGTTGTATATTCATGGGAGATATTCTCCAGTGGGACTTACAGTAACGTTAAAATTTCACCAGACTCCTTCCAGACTGGCATGCTGTATATATTCATTCACTGGTACAACACTAAACTGAATATTCACCACCAACATAAGTGTTAGGTGGTGTGAGATTACTCCAGTGGATGGACCACGGTTATTTTCACAGTGTCAGGAAAGAAGAAGCAGTGTGTCCCTCTAAAAGTCCTCGAAGCCAAACTCCAACAGCATGACAAAGTATATTTTTTGTTATTCCTCCCGCTTCTTGTCTTCATTTCAGTGACTCTTTGGAATAGAACACCTAAAATACTTTTTAAAGTAGTCTCCCTTTTTCTGAAGTTGCTGCCTCAGACTTCGTATAATACATATTCCTATAACTTCCATTACATTCTAAATCAAATTCCACTACAAGTTTCTTTCCTAGAATTTCTGTTTCTACTTCTATACTGATAATGGCCATGGGGAAAGAAAACAGAATGCCTGCAACAGACATGTTTGACTGAAGTCTCAGAATAACTAAAGAAGCTCAACCCATCAATGCTTTCTAAGGTTTTGGTCTCAACTCAGCTGGCACACTGGCTCTTTCTCAAGAAATGTGTAGCGTATACAAACAATCTTTTGTGCTTACTTGAGCGACAAAAGTGCATTTCTGCTTCTTACTATTTGTATAAATACAAACAGTAAGAAGCAGAAATGCACTTTTGTCAGCCAGCTCACTTAAGTGATTTTGCTTTATCAGTATTCCACAAACAAAAATCATACACCAGTCTCCAAATAAATTTTGTAGCATAAATCTGAAAGCAGTAATTACACCTCAACCTTGATGTGCAAATACAAGCATTTTTTAATACATCTGCTTTAGAGAGATTGTTTGTTTGTTTGTTTTTGCAATGAATTAATTCTTCTCTAAGAGAAATAATATCAGCTGTTCTTTTATGGGATTAAGAAAGATCAGCAACTAAAACATAATCTACTTTCTCTGTTATTTGGAAGGAAAAAATATATATATACATGTACACATTTTTCATGCATAGCTTTTATTTATTTTATTTAGGCCTCCTGGAACACTTAATGAACCATTTCAATTTTTTTTCACTCATTTTACTGCTTCCCAGGAGCCATTTGTAGCCCAGCAGCCAAACAGCCGTCTTTCTTTCAAAGTGATGTAGATGAAAACACTTCTTTCTCAGAAACAGCAAACAGGCATTTGAGGTCAAGAAAGAGTTCCATATTGTAACTTTTTTCTTCTCATCTTTCCTTGCAAACACTCTCTTGTTCTGCTTCTGTTACCTAGCAATTTCCCCATTCATCTTCTCTGTTTCTTTAACAAATGAGTTTTCTAATGTACTATCACACATAGTTTACTGTCCTAAAGGACCATCAGATGCATGGTCCAGCTGATGCAGTCTGCCCATCAAATGCTTGTCTGCACAGCAACTTTTCCTCAGACAATTTCAACCCCTTACATACAGCCCAAAGAGAAAAATAAAAGAAGATATTTCAGTCTTGAACTTATTTGGGAAAACATTTTGTGTGACAGGGACAACACCATTCTTACCGATAGATCTCTGAGTAAAACTGCTCTGGCCAGAAAAAGCTTTGGCTTCCTCAGGAGCAGCTGAAGAACACCTCTGTTCACAGATCCTCTTTCTTATCTTCAGATAAAACACCTTGCTGCAGACCCCTTCACTATGCTGACTGCCATAGCCCCAGAGGCAGTAACATCCCCTCATGCCTCAGAGAACAGGGCAATTAATCTCATTTATATGATCAGAAGAATTACTTGCCTCTCAAAATGAGTGCAGACTAATGGTAGATCCTAAATTATCTACATTTGGAAAATAAAGTATTAATAGTTTTAACCAGCAGGCAATAATATTCAAGAAAAGGACTTTGAAAAAAAATTATTATGATTCTACAACCCACAAAGGTGTGAATTTTTTTCTCTCTAAAACAATACAGAAAGCAATTATCCCACAGCCAGGTGATTAATTAATGGGGAATAGATTTTCTTCCCTGGAAATCTCTGTATTAGATTAATAGGCATTATAACTTATCAGAAATGAAGAGTGGCAAATAAAAAAAAATTTGAGAAAGTAAATAATCTTCCAATATGTATCTTGAATGGCAAAATCATAATTTCTATGTATAATTTTACATCATTGAAAAATCAAATATCATCTATTTTAGTTCAAGGTTTATTCTAGTAAATGTGTTAATTATATCTAAATACAGGAAGTTAGGAATCCCGTGTGCCTGCATGGAAAATTGTAATCATGCAGACACCTTCACTCATGCTTTCTGTACTATCATCTGATGACATGACTTTAAAACCTCTATGAATTTTTCTTTTCATTTCATCACACTGACTGCCTTAAATAGAAATGTGTTTTCCATCTAGTTTCTCAATTACTGTGCCATTATAAGCCTTCAGCAACACTAGCCTTTAAATTGCATCTTTTCTGAAGAAGATCTAACAATAATGTAAAGGTTGAAAATCCTAATAAATCACATGACACGTCAGCTACAAGCACATGCAGTGTTAGAAAGTAAGTCACCAATAACAAAGGGTTTTTTTGACTTTCAGTATTCTATTTTTATATTTGTTTTGTTCTTTCAGTAACAAAGGAAAATAAATTAATCCTGTCTCAGTCTAAGATACTCTAGAAATTAAATGAAATCCAGTGCAACAGCTGAATCTGTATTGCTGCCTTTTTCTTTGAAGGCCCTGATGCTAAAGCAAGGTCCACCTGGGCATAATAAACCTTTCCCATCAGAAACTGGGAGAACAATTTGGAAGGATCTTTGAGGGATTTTCCTTCCTTTCGAATGATTTCATCAGTTCTTCCCTATCTCTTCAGGGAACCATTCCTGCCTCACTGTTACTCCATGTTTTTCTTTGTGTCTCCTCCCTAGCAGGCCTTGCAGGGGGACGACCTTTCAGATGGGTCTCCACTTTCAGGCAAAAAAACCACCAAGCATATTCCTTGAAGGAAGAGAGAGGTGCCCTAAAACTCAGGATGGCAAAACTCAGGCAATGCCCTGTTTAGGATCCACTCCCAGGATTTTGATGTCTTCAGCTTTTAGAGTTCTGGAATTCTTTCTGAACTGAAGCTCCCTGCAAGGACACCAGGAAAGGTGTGCTCTTTATGTCTTAGTGCAGCTGCACTTCTGAATCATGAACTTTCCTCCCCAGGCTTCTTCCTTCTCTAAGAAATTGTACTAACAAAAAATAAACATTCCCACCGACCTGAAGCTGGAAGAGGCCTCAGTCTAGTTCATCATTCCACCTGGCAGGAACATTCTTGAAGCTTAAACCCTGACCATGCAGGAGTTTTCCCAACTGCGCTAGTCTAGTACAGGCTCTTTTTAAAATACCATTAATGATTTTTCCTCTAGCTTGTGAGAGTTGAATTCATTCACTTAAAGGAAACAATTAAGAAAATAGCTTAGTCTTTAAAATAATTCTCTTTGGGACCAATATCAGGCTAAGCCAAGTGTAGCAAAATGAAAATTAAGTGCATTTACTTAAATATTTTCTTACCCATGCTTGAATGAATTTTGCAAATGTGACACTTTCTTGGGATCACCATCTTTATAAATATCCAAGAGCTAGAAGAGCTGCAAATGCAATTTGTGATATTGCATGCCATTCCACAGAAGTTGTTCTAGGTAGGAAAGTCACAGTTTAGCTAAAGAAAATTAGATTCCCCAGTGTTTAATGGGATGAGAATTGCTTTTGAATGAAGAAAGACATTAATGGCTTTTTCATTAAGTTCAGAAAAACTATTATTAGCTCTATAAGACTGTTTTCATTTCACAGGATGTCTTTAGACAGTTCATCTTCAGAACTGCCCTTCTATGAAGGACAAATTTTTTATGAGAAGCTGTGATATAGTAGAGTTGCACTTTCTAGCAATATGTGGGAGTTAGATGATCCCTAAGTAGTACGGAATAACTGCTGGCTAAAAGATAAATTAAACCTGGTAAACTGGAGGGAAATTATTCTACACCCTGTATAATATGGTCAACAGCAATTTCTAGCTGTACATCATGGTTTATAACATTATCTTGGAGAAAACTAACAATTGAGTTTCACAGATTTATGGCAGTACTTACTCATTTCCTGGCAACTTTATTTTAAACTTGATTATCTCACTGTATGTTCCATGACTGTGAGGCCCTTGCTTACTTGCAGTTACTTAGTTTTGAAATTGTTCTCACCAAAAAAACCCCACAATTATTTGTCCAATGTTCCAAGCATTTATGTCTGCAGTATTTGTATTACAATGTGTCAGAGCTCAGCCAGTAGAGTGGCTACTGGTTGTGCTGGGACAGACATCTCTTGAGCCTATCTTGGTTGTTTGATCCAGCAAGAGTCTGTTTGAATCTTTTTTTGTGCCCTCAAACATTTACTTCATACAGGATACAAAATTTTGCAGTCTAGCAGCACATTCAATGCAGAGCTCATGGAAAAGACAGAAAGTGCATTTCCACAATCTTCCTCATTCTCCAGATCATTTAGCCAAGCCATGGCTTTTCACTAGGTCTCTCAGAGTGAAGATGGAAAATACCAGAGCAGTGTAGTACTTGAGAACACCACTTCACTCTGTGATTCTCTCTCCAGATTGATGGGGGCAGGCAGTGAGGGCTGACTGGTGCTTGCCATTTTACTCACAAACAGCTTGGTCCAGCTTGGGGTTTTTTCCAAAAGAAATGCTCTCCAAGTCATGATTCAGACAGCATGACTATTTTATTTGCAGGCAGAACCCCATCAGATTTCATCTTTGCTGTTTGCTGAGCAAAGGGATGGATGGGATTATGAATGAGGTGACCAGAGGACGCAAGGTACTGAGCTTGTCACTTCCAGGCAGAAGCTCAAGCTCCTGATGCAAAGCTGGCATGATGTAGGGATAAATCTCCTTTAGTTCTAGTTATTGCTCAAGCAGTACAATAGGATAAGAAAAGAGTTTTCCTTTGATTTGAGTTGTCACAACTGTCCCCATTCAGGGAAAAATTCTCCCGACCAGTCTCAGTGTTTCTGTGTCACTAACAGCTCTTTCCTTCTGTTCCAGTTCCCTCTTTCTTATTTTGCCATTGCATCCAGTGACTGGAATATATAGTGTGTTGTCTGGTGTCACAAAACAGTCATATTTTGTTTGTTCCTTTGTGTAAATATGCACATAAATATGCGTCATCATGACGTTTTTTTGCCCAGTCATTCCAGTAACAAGTTCCACCCATTCAATCAGATTTTTTGGACAGGTAGAGATGAAAACCTTCCTGTTGAATGCTTATAGAAACTTAGAGTATCCTGTTTTTTATAGGCTAGGGAGGTTTGTAAAGAAAGCCCAAACTTCTGACAGAATCAAACAAAACCAGTTTTAGCTCTTCCTTAGTATTTTGCATCTCTTATTTCTGTTCTGCTCTCCTCCAAACACAGCAGAACTTCCAGTAGCTTATTTTAAGGTACTATTTGCCTTAGATCCAGCAAAATGAAAAACCTCTGGTCCTTTTTTCTGCTCTGTGGACCCAAGTGCAATGCATTTCACACACACAAAATAAAAAGTGTTCATCTCTAAGACATAGCTGCAACTCAGTTTAAATGCATCATTTTGGTTTATCTTGCTTGCTTAGCAAAGACCTGCCTTGCCTTGGTTTCTGAACTTCAGCTTTGAAAAGCTTCTTCAGCTCATAAATGTGGTTGTTTAAGATCCAAGCTGCAGAATAACTCTCAGCCGAAGAGTTTAGAAAAGCTCAAAATGAATGAGATTCATAATAAGCACAGCTACAGAGATAGGCTGCAAGTTCTTAAAGTATATGAAGTTTTGTGGGTTTAGATAACAGATATTAGATATTTTCCAAATACCAAGAGCTGAAGAGAAACTTCCCTCATAGCACAATGGCAAGGGGCAGCCACAGCGCAGCAATTCAGTTTCACGACAACTTGGGAGATTTTGGAATTCATTTTTGTCCTTCACTGGAGCAAAAACGAAACCTCTCCTATATTATCACAAAGAAGATTTGTGCTAATCTCAGAACCTTGTTTTAAATTTAAATTCTTCCCTTGCTCTTGTCTTCTCTTCAGAAATGATCAGAAAAGATGCCCTGAACCTTAGAAAAGAGAAAATATTGCCCAAGTCTTTAAGCCTTAATGTGGTGTTCACACACAGATATTTGCAAAGACAAATGTCTTTGTGTCAGCAAAAAGAAGAAACAGCAGCCTTCCCCAGCCCAAGTCCGTTTTCATGCAGTTGTGAAGCACCTTGCCCCTTACAGCAAGGCATCAGAGCCTGTCTGCTTTCGGGGCATGGGTCAGCGGTCATAGAACACCCTGAGCTGGAACAGACCTCCAAGGATCATCCAGTCCAGCTCCCTGCCCTGCACAGGACAGCCCCAAGAGTCACACCATGTGCCTGAAAGCTCTGTCCAAATGCTTCTTGAACTCTGGCAGGCTTGGGGCAGTGACAACTTCCCTGGGGAGCCTGCTTCAGTGCCCAGCCTCCCTCTGGGTGAAGAATATTTTTCTAATATCCAGCCTAAACCTCCTCTGACACAACTTCACACCATTCCCTCAGGTCCTGTCACTGGTCACCAGAGAGAACAGTGGAACCACAGGAAGCAAGTTCTTGGTCTCTAAGCATCAGAAGAGCTGTAATAAAATTCCTAATTCCGGGGATTATTTGTTTCTCTCACATGCTCTACATTCCCATGGATGGATGAAGCCTCTCAGGGGCATGCAGGGGACAAAGGAGCAGCACCAAGGAGCCACACACGCTCCTCCAGCTGACACCTGGACCCAGGACAGTGAGCACTCAGTGCTCCAGCCAGACACTGTGCTGAGCAGCAGCATGAGCTTCAGGACGTCAGAGTTCTGACAGGTCCTGACACATGAAACAAGGCAACTGCAATTCTTCATTAGCAATTTTAAGAGTATCTTACTTGTTTTCTCTCTCTGGGGTTTTGTTTCCTCATCTATTTGTTTGCCTTTGTTAAGATTTTGATTTTTCCCCCCCCGACATTTAACATGACCACTCATTTGGCTCCATGACTGACAGCAGCAGCATTAAAAAGGAGATGAGACCAGCTCTGGAAAGGATTAAACAGCATGAAGCCCACAACAACTGCTTTTCAATGAGGCATTCTCTGCCCAAGTGCTCCCTGCTGCTGCTGACACCAGCGCAGGGAACAAACGGATCTGACAAAGGGGGAGAAAATCTAGGGGTGGGAGAGCAGCAAGAGAGGATATTTGTGCCCCCACAGCCTCTGTGAGAGCAGAGAGAGCCCATACACAGCACAGATGTGGAGGGGCAGGGGAGCCAGCAAAGTCATGTGAAGAACTGCTTTCACTTGTCCAGTTCTGCAGGTGTTTGAGACATAGAACTGGCCTGCACAACAGCCACACAGAACACCTTTCCACTCCCATTTCCACTGGACTCCTGAAATAAAAATTATTTCCAGAAGTTTAACACCTACCACTTAAAAAATAGATTTCTATTTTGAGTGAGCAATATTCAGCCTCTGAAAATCAGGACTACAGGATTTTTCCTCTTATTGTGTAATGGCTTAATTGTGCATATTTTTATATTGCTATTTTGAGGTAGATTTAAAAAGCAGTATTTCATACAAAATGGTGGAGGCCACTGCTAAATTCAGGGAACAGCTGGATTTTGTTAAATTAGCTTTCATACAGCTATTGTTGTGCCATTTTTCCACCCAGCTCTTCTCAGAAACAGTGAATGAAGTTGTATAAAGAACTTAACATAATGGTCATTTTAATTTGGAATACAAAAGTGTTTCTAGAAGCTGAATTAAATTTCTTTAAAACTTCCAGCCAATTAAATGAAATCATAGTGTTTTGCTTCAGGCTGGTTTAAACATTTAATATAAAAATGTTCTAAGTATTTCATATCTATTTCATCTGCTTTTACCTTTTCATTTTGACCAAGTTTTTTTGTTTTTTTTTTTTAATTTTGAACATTCTAAGGTTTTAAAATGGGAAGCCTTTCTATGTTTGGATTTTGGTGGTTTGAAGGATCTCTCCAGTGAACTGATTAAATCCTGGAATGAATTTTACTTTACCTGTTAGTAAAATCCAGGGATCAAACAGTCTTAATCCTTGCAGTACATCATTGCATAACCTCTGTAAGATACCCATATGCTTTTCCGGAAATATAATCTTCAATACCAAAGCTAGTGATACTTTAAACTCATGCAATAATTAAGACTAGGTATACAACAGCTAAAAAGATACAGCTAAGATTGTTATGTGATAAAAACTGCTCTGCACATCCATAAAGAAGCAGAGAGAGACAGGGTGGGGAAGACCAAATAATAACCTGCCAGCCTTTTCCAGTGTCCATCACAGAGCCATTAACCCACCAAAGATTGTCCATCTCCACAAGCACAGAGGAGCACAGGGGCAAGTGAAAACGCAGATTAAGGACTCAGAGGAAGGGACACACTGTCCAGACCAGTCCCAGGCTTGTCCCAGGAGACCCTCAGCCCCAACATCCAGCCATGAAAACCACCACAACGAGTCAATGCTGAAGCATCTCTCAGACTGCTGGGGTTTGCTGCCTGGGGGTGTCAGACACAATATAGGACACAATACAGAGGAAGAGATTGCACAGGGCTTACTATGGGATGGTTAGGAATTAAAAGACCCAGTTGCTCACCAGAGTGAGCAAAATCAAGTGCCAGCCTCTTTGCTGGAATCAGAGCTGAGAGGCCTGTGCATCCATGGTGCTACTAAGATGGAGAGACTGGGACTTAGGGCATCTAAATATATGCATATCTTTCCACTAGCATCACTCCATCCTGCTTATACAGAGAGGAGCTCAGGATGAGGCCCCTGACACTGAGTGACACTGAGAGTCCTCAGTGTTTCTGTCACTGTCAATCTGTGTGGCTGGCCATGTGCATGTGTATTTATGACTCTTCATGGGGCACATGCCTACTAGAAATACATGCTAGTTGTGAAACTTGCTGCTGGTTGTACCTTGGGGAAAAGAGCTGTGCCAGCTTAATACCCATTGTGCTGTCAAATCTGACCCAGCTCCCCTGGGTGATCTATCAAAAAACTTTTATAACAGAATAGTACAAAGCCTGGAATCTCTGCTGATATTTTTTTCATATTTTCATAATTTATATTGAATAAAATATTTATATTTGACATCCACATGTGTTCCATCCTAAAGTGAGAGCTTCCAGAATCCTGGAAATAATAATCATTCAGCTGTTATTTGCATTGTGAGTCGATTCCCTAAACCATTACTTTTCTGTAGTATATTTAGAAATAGAAGTGGAAAACTTCAGAGAACTGATCAGTCTAAAAGTAATTTAATTTTATTTTGCCTCCTCCCATTAGATTTTATTCCATGCTGTATTTAAATATTTTCTCTCAAATTGGACCAGTTACCAACCCAGTTTTGTAAAAGCAAAGTAACATTTAGCACTGCTGCAAAAGTTAATGTTCCAGCCACACACGTCTTGGAAGAGCTGGTGGTATCCAGCTTTATAACTTGACCTTTTTTCCCCCAGGAAAGCCAATTACTCTATTATGTCTTCAGAAATAGTAGTTGAGTTCACCCTGTCTTTGTGAAATGTGCTTGGTACTTGATCAGTTCAATCCCCACGGGGCTACACTCTATAAGCAATAGAGCTGCATTATTGCTGGGGGAAAAAAACAGGGCCACAGGTGAAGCCTGCTCCAGAAATTCTTAGAAGCAGCATGACCCTGTGAAGTTTTTGGGCTCTGCCCAGGTGATTGATGAACTGGAGGTTTCTGGCTGCTGTGCTGATGTTCACCAAGATTTCATTGGCACAATTCAAAAAGAAAGAGGAAGCAAAAGAGATTTTCATCTTCTGCTAGTGAAGTTCTCTGTTTTGCACTTGCTGCAGTGTTTTCAAATGCTTAGGACAGAAAAAAAATAACACATTTTCAGTTCCCAAATTGGCATGACAGGCATTTGTTCTTAGTTGTGTCTTTCCCATATTCTCTTAGATTCATCCATTTTCCTTAGGGAGATACCCACAGGCTTCCCCATGCTTTCCTGCAGTGTTCCAAAAAGGGAGATAAACAGTGAATTAATAGCCACAGCGTAAGAATCTGCAATTCGTCTGTTCTGAACAAAAGCAAAATTATTTTCAACTCTCTGCATATTTTCATTCTACTTTTTATTCCATCAAGTTGATGGGCTTACTCCATCTTTCAGTTTTCAGATACAAATATCCCTCCCAGGTGTGATTTAGCCATTTATTCAGAAATCAAAATAGAATGTGAGTACAGTAAACTGAAGTTACTGATGTGGGCTGGTGTAACTGAAAACTGTGCATACTTGTTACATCCACAGTAAAGAAGAACATGACTAAGAAGACTGAGTTTCACTCACAACATGAAAAGGGAAAGTGTAGAAAGTCTTGGACCTGATGAGACAAACTGGGGTCTCTTGGTGGCTGTCTGAGGCCCAAATCTCTCAGGCACAATTTGTGCTAATGATAGTACAGGCCAAGAGCAGAGTTGCAAGGTCAGAGCCTGCAGCCCACTTCTGCTGTGGTGTATCCCAAAAGCCAGCTGGGAGGCTACAAATTTTTCCATTAAAATGTCAGCATTATCTACTATTACAGTGTGATGGTGTCTGAGATTTTGTATATATCATTGGTGCTGAGACTACAGAGTTAGGATATGTAATGGGTAAATAGGTCTGGACAGATGATGCTTTCATTGTCCCAAAGGAGTTTTTGAAGTTTCAATATTTCTTTTCAGCCCATTTCAGAAAGAAAAACAAGTTCAATGATTTTCATTCACAGCCAGCAAAAAACCCAAATTTTTTATCAGCTAAGATTTTTGTTTGTTTTACCTTTCTGATCTTTTTACCTTTCCAGGGATAACTATAACTAACATTTTTGAATAAAAATTCTTTAAAAAACAAGACCTGGTCTGACCATCTGACTTTTCTGTCTTCTCTACCACAGAGGACCAACAGTCAACACAAAGCTCTTCTCACCACTTGTGTTTG
The DNA here is from genome assembly GCA_013399835.1 of Leptocoma aspasia. NCBI lineage: Eukaryota > Metazoa > Chordata > Aves > Passeriformes > Nectariniidae > Leptocoma > Leptocoma aspasia. The sequence continues at coordinate 239,418 of VXAX01004442.1, read as the reverse complement.
CTAACTGCACATTGGGCTCAAAATTACAAATACCACTGATGAGTTTGAAACTGTAGACTCTTCAGGATAAAGGCAGTAGGATAAGATGTGCCCACAGCCCCACAGGCACTTCTAGAATGACTTGTTGAAAACCCAGAAAATAATATTTTCTTCAAGATTTTCATTTTTGCAACTACCTCAAATTCTCTGCCTTTAAAGACATCTTACTTTTATTCCGTCTTCCTCTCTCATCTTTTGTGGACCGTAACACTTACTTTCTTATATGCAATGTTTTTATGTGCAACAACCACTTCTGCCTGCTTCTTCCATGCTTTAACTAACCATCTTTTGAATCAATGAGGAAAATCAATGTAGAATTGACTTCCTTGGTCTCTATAAGAGCTTAAACTTACACATACAGGCTAATATGTAATTATTTTTTCTTCCCTTTCCACTCACTCTCAGTGACTCATATGAAAACCTGTTAAAAGATGCATGTTTGCTTTCCTTGAGGGAGTTACACTAGAGCTGCCCATTTAGCAGATCTGAAATGCAAAAAGCCTTAACTTATGTACATGCCATCCCAAATATCCATGAGATTAGAAACATGACCTTGTCACAAAAATGGATTAAGGCTGTATTTTTTCCCTGTATTTATATTTCTGAGCAGATTAATCTGGTTTCAACTTTTGATATAATCTCTGTCTGAGTACCAAAGCCTGAATAAAATAAGCACAGCAATATATTGCAATAAGATGTTCTTGTAGGAGCAATTTTGCTTGGAATAGAGATGAAAGAAGGGTGTTTATCCTTTCTAGAAACAATCTTATCTTGAAATGAACACAACCAAAAGGTCCTGCAGTTATCAGTTCTTACGACAAAAATAAGCTGAGGAAGAGAAGTTATACTCAATCTACTTGCTTCATGGTAGCTTGAAAGAGCATACAGTCATGTTTTCCTCCTTTATTCCTTAGTATTGATAAGTGATGGAGAAACACAGTGGGATTGGAGTCTTTACACAGGCAAGTCCCTACATGGTGCTTTCAGAGCAACCAGCACAGCAGGTATTCTTACTCAGCTGTGGATTGCTCAGGTCCCACGCCTGCTGTTGCTCTTGGCCCCAGGAGTTCTGAGCTCAACCCCCCATGTTGTAATACCACAGGTAGGGATTCCCCTGTAGGAACACCAAAGGTGCCCATCTCAGTTGCTTCCATCCTCACCAAGTGGGTCCCAGTTTATCTTTTTATCAGTATCAGCAGGGGATATCCAGTCTCAGCATGAGAGAAAGAGCTTACTGAAGCCGAAGTCTTTCCAGCAACATCTGTTTCATCTTCTGCCTTAAAACAAAGGCCAGCGCTATCAAATTTGTCACTGCTTAGCAGCTTGGCATGGTCTTCAGAGAGCCGTGCCCTGACATCCACTGATCCATCAGCTATATGCCCATTAACTTAGTTTAGTATTTTTTTCACTTCTGCTAAACAAAAAGAGATGTTAATTTTCCATCCATCTCTTGCTATTCAATTTCTCCACAGTGTTTTTTTTCTCCCTGTCTTTTCTCTCCTTATGTAGGTGTTTGAGTATTTACAGGGTTGGCTTGATGACTTGCAGGAGCCATCTGTCACCCCCGTGGGGTGCCACAGCTCATGCGATACAGAGCTAGTCTGTTAGCACTCAGCTGTCAAAAGAACCAGACCTCTGTCAGTTCTTCAGCTTCAAGTGAGTGCTGGAAATGCACAGCATGGGGATAGAATGTACACAGAGAAATTAAAACAGTTGAATCACAAAGCACTTGAATGACCAAACACAGCTGGAGCTTTCAGAAAACTTGAGGGCAGCATAGAGGTTTGATGATAATGTTGAGGCCACCATCACCACACTTTTCTGAACGAACAAAGAAATCCCTCTAGCAAGATCCCTGTAAAATCCCTGTAATGGTGAGCAGTGCAAGGAAAATGGTGCTTACTTTTGCTGACTGAACCAACAACTCGAGACCCATTCCTGTAAAAACTGGGATGGACATGGGATACAAAGCTTAATACAGAATTTAGGAATGGAAGCAGACAATTTAGACACCACTCTTCCAAGACACACTGAGAGCAAAAGAGAAGTAAATTGGCTGTAGGTGTCTCCAGGATGGTTGTCTGCACAGCTGCCAGATGAGGGTGTACTCAGAAATGGAAACCAGGGGTTTCAGCTGCACTAAAGAAAACTAGTATCTTCTGTGGAGAAAGGCAAGGAGGGTTTGATGCAGGGAAGGATCTGACACTGATGTATTTTGAAGTGCAAGACTGAGCTTGGAATTGCCTTCACACAGAGGCAGAGTATGCTTACATTTACCCCAAGCTATAGGTAATCCCAACAATAAGGAACTCTGAAGAAATGTCTCATCAAACCTGGATCAGTTTTTCAGTGCTATGAGTGCTTGCCAGCTTTTCAACTTGATACCAGGAAAAAACACAGTCATTTCCCATTAAACACTACAGATTAAATCTGCCACACAGGGGGCATGGCATGAAATTTAACAGTATTCCAGAGTGTGTCAACTCTCCTTAAGTCACAGTCGGTAATTGAGAGGGAGGATGCTCTTTTTTTTTTTCCTTCTTGTTTCAATACCAAACTCAACAGGAGACTTTCAACATTTTGAAGGAACAATAGAAAATCAAAGACCTGGAGGAGAGCTATATGCAAAGTTCATCCTTTGCAAATGTGTCACAGCGTTACAATCTAAGCACATTGTTCTCAAAAGCAAGAAATCATTTATTTTAAGGGAATCTGTGCATCTTTAAAGGAATAAAGTAACTTCTACTGTAACTGTTATACACTCTGTGATGATTTTAATACAACCTTTTCATAACCAAGTTCTCAAGCACATTTAAACTTAGTATTATTCACAATTGAAAAGTTCAGTTTGCCTTTACAGTCACAACACAATTGTTGTGTCTGCCAAGAGATGAATCCTGGCCATGCAAACATTCAGAAGGGATGCAGTGTTCTGTCAATGTGTGAAGAGAGGACGGGGCACAATAGAACAAAAGATGACTCTCTATTTTTTCATTTCCTTCTTTGAACATAGAGCTGGAAGCCCCAATCTCACTCTTTATCAGTTAATTAGAGATTTTTAAATGTAATTCTATTTTATTCTTTCTATATTCTTCTATCAAGATTACATGTAATGCCTAATATATCTGACAAATTACCTGCAACACTGATAAAAGATCAAACAGATCCAGAGTTCATAGAAATATTTATAGAAATATATTATAAATGGAGGAAGAGTGATGTATTCAATGAAATAAAGCCTTTTAGCAACACTGCTTTGATCTGTCTGTATCTGAGCCCACTTAGAGCAACTTTTCTTGAAAATTTAATCTTACATCAAAGAATGCAATGTTATTGAAAGTTATATAAAAGTGTAACTTAGGTTTAAAAATGTCCTAAACAGGCACAAATAAAAGACTAATGAAGAGGATTCTGCTGATTTTTCATAGAACTTTATTTAAATTGTAGAAATTTGAAAGACAAACTGAAAAGGACAGAAGACAACATCATTTATTCTTTTTTAAATGCTTTCATTTAAAAAATATACTTGGAACAAGACAATTTTTTCAAGCTGTGCAACTGTTACATAATTTTTTTGTTTGTTTGGGGTTTTTTTGTAAACTGCATCCTTTTATTGTTGTTTCAGATGAGATCAGAAATTCCTCAGCTCAGCCTGCAAGCTGTTACAGCACACAGCAATGGCACAGCAGGTTGTCAGCGTTGGTCTTGGTCTGAGGTCTAGAGGTAATGTTGTAGGAGTACAAATAGTGTAAAATAGGCATTATGCAATAGGTCTGGCAAGAGCAGCAAGACCAAGAGATGTGGATACAATTCTGCTGCAGTAAGTCTCAGGGACACTGAGGGAGAGAAGCTATGTCTGAAGCAAGCTGTATTCAATAAAAGGACAAAAGTATATGGGTTACTACAATAATTACTTGGAAGTTTTGGTGGAGGAAAAGCAAGTTTTACTCAGATAAGACCCCACACCACTTACATACAGGAGAAACCTCTACTGTCATCTGTGACTGCTGCTTGTGGTAGATATTAGAAAGAAGGGATGGATTAATAGACTAGCTAATGACCTTCCTGCCTCCATCAGCAATTCAACTTGGGTATCCTGCCTTTCATTCATTGTATGAAAGAAATTGATACTACACTATGACAGGAATAAGTCATCAAGGTTCGTCAGGACACAATTTGTCGGTGATAAAAACATCATTCATCCTGGGCCCTTTTTCATTGCCTTCAGGACTGCTACTCTATAAATCCTTCCAAAGGGAAAGTGCATCTTGGTGCCCATAAATGCCAGTATTTCTGTTCTTTTCCATCGGCTTGAAAGAAGATCACATATGCAAGCAGCCTATCTTAAGGGATGAATCATTATTCCAATATAGGAAGCCACCTTGGGATATGGTTTTTCATTCCTAGACTGACTCAACATCTGTTTTAATTAGCTATTCTACATGTGTTCTGATTTATGTTCAGTTACATATTCATTCCAAGAGGAAGAGGCACCTGGGTTTATACACATACATAAGGAATCATCTTTATTAAACATTTAGAGCATGGGAAGAGCTGAGCTTCCATATTAAAGAAATTGTGTTAAAACTTTATAATCTGAATAAGCAATTGAAAGGAAAGTAACCATAATGCACTGAAGGCATCTTTTCTATTGGACAATTATAAAGCAGTCTACTGCAATTCCAGCACTTTTAATCCAGTGCCATTCTTTTACTGTGCTGCATTTTAACCGCATGGCCAAGTACTTATGACCCCTTATCTTACGACTATCTCTGTTCTAAAATGGCAATAGAGAAAACCAGCAGAGAATTTAGCAATTTGGGTATTTTTATCACCTTAAGGAGCATGAAAATGACAATGTGAGCAGTAGAAGCCAAATTCCAGCATGCTGGAAAAGCAGTGGAAAAGAAGAACATCTCCCTTCCTCATTCAGTCCTGCAGCCAGAGGAGACCCAGGATGCTTTGCATCCCTGGGCATCCTGAGCCATTCCTGGGACTGCACAGCCATCTTTGCCTCCCTAAGTGCTCTGCCAATGAGATGAAATCAAAAAGTAACACTGAAGGCTGAATCTCTACCTGGAGCTAATCTTTACAATAATGCCTGTGATGACATTTCCATTCTTTGAACTATATGGAAATGATACAGAAATAATCTTTGATGAAGGGACATAGTGACTTCATTGAAACATAATTCATGCAGCAGTCAGTGGAGAAAAATCTGATGTTCCTGAAATCACTACTTGGAAGCACTGATTTAAGCCCTACACTTTCAGTCTCTAGGAGGAAAATGATCCCAAGATCTCTCCAGACAGTTTCACCTCTAAACTGGCTGAATGACAAAATGATCACAACAGTTTTTACAGCTGGTTACAGTTGATTTAGCCAGAAACAGAGAATCAAATAAGCAAATTAAGAAATTTTGGCAACTGGATGAAAAATACCTCTTTGGATCACTATAGATACACTACCTGTAATTGAAGATAAACCATACCTGATCTTAAACTGATGGAAAAAATTAAAAAATATCTTTTAGGCCATTTCTTACTATTTTCTTCTGCAAGTAATCAATGTACTCTCTGCAAGAAGGTACGTGACTGGGCTTCCAGCTTTGGTATCAATCTTATTCTCATCTATCAATTCTTACTAGTGATGGAAAAATTCTGCAGAATTTACCAAATTGTCCATGGTAAATATGCCATGTGGCTAAGTGGTAGATCCCAGAGGGCTGTGATCAGTGGCACAGGGGCTCCTCGAAGGCCTGTCATCAGTGGAATCTCCCAGGGTTCTACACTGAGCCCAGTATTGTTTAACTTATTCACCAATACCTGGGATGAAGGGGCACATGCCTCCTCAGCAAGTGCACTGATGATGGGTTGAAGGATGGAGAAGAAGTGTGTCAGTCCAGAGAAAACACTGGGAATAAGTCAGAGAGGTTGTCGGGTTTTGGCCAGAACAAAGATTTAATTGTCAGGATACGGCAGAATCATACACATGACTAATAAATCACTATAAATGGATACAAATTAATGCAAATGGCCTGTTCTGGGAAAACAGGCAAGACAATAGAGAGGAAATGTTGGATAAATTAAAGAGAGTATCCAGGCTGCTTTGGTAGGTGTTGTTTACAAACCAGAACACCAGGCATGGCAGAATCCTCCAGAGCACAAACTGTGGTCCCCCCAGAGGATTTTAGCTGATCAAATGCCAGATGCAAAAGGGACACAGTAGGATACAGTCTGTCAGGGTCATGACATGCATCATATGCACGCTTTCAGTATGGAAACCAGCTGAAAATCCAACCAGGTCTGAATATAGCCGATTTGCAGAAAATTCAGCAGTAATAGGAATGTGACCACCTGTTCATGTCATGACTGAAAATTGAATATTTTAACAGATTTTATTTTTTTCATAGAAATATCAGATAATTCTTCAGACTTTCATCCTGACATCCAGTATTTTCCATGAAGATCTATAATTTTGTAAAATGAGTATGTGTAAGTGTGAAAAGGCAATGAGTACAAAAAGTGGAGTTTTGCTTAACAGAACACAAACCTAATAATTATTGCTAATATTCATTTGTGATGCGTATCACACTGAGCTGCCAAAGAAAATTCTTGCTGCCCTGCAATGCTGAAATGCTTTCCACCAAGATCTGAGTAATTTTGCCTGTCAAGAAAACAATCAGCGTGCTTTATTCCATAGCCTGGTTCCATCACCATCTCTCATTCTTCTTCAAGGGGCAGAATCCACTCTCTGCTTAACTTTCCCATAAATACCTGCTTAGCATTTCTTTTAAATACCACACATTGTCACCGTGTGCAATTAGCGATCTTTGGCTAAGTGAGGAACCTTATGCATGTTTCAGACTGGCTGACAGGTGACAGATTTACTTCCCACATCCACACGTTGTTACGAAGCACAACTCCCCCACTGAAGACTGACAGCTGCCTGCATTTACAAAGCCAAAGCCCTGCTCAGACTGATTAGTACCAACACACCAGGCAAGACTGGGAAAATGTTCCTGTTGCTTCTTACACCCACACTGCAGGTGATGAAGCTGGTCAGGTGATCAGGTTTTTCACACTGCCACAAGCAATTTTCTGATTTAATATCCAGAGTTCCTAGACCAATTCACTGTTAATTCTGTAGGCTGCTTTGGGCTTTTTCCCTGCAAAAGCTTAAAAAGATACCATTCTCTACATACTTCATAGCTTCTTACTCCTTCCTAGCATTTGTGACATGGAAAGGCTTATATCCATTTACAGATTAAAAATAGGCTTTTGTAGCTCAATGGCTGTTTCAGCAGAGGTCAGTTCATCTCAAAGACTTTGTGGTGAACTGTGTACTTGCCCTGGTATAGAAGGAGTCCCCACTTGACTGAGCTAACTGAGCCACAAGACTAGCTGGAGTGACATGTAGAAGAAGCAATTTCATTGAACTTTGCCAGCTCCACAAGATAAAGGACTGCCAGAAAAAGACCTTTATCAAGGATTTTCAATTACTACCTTGGTTCTGATTATGTGTCTTCTTGCACCATATAGGATAAGACCATTAGGGGCTTCAATGCACATAAGAGGAGCTAGCCTGGGGGAAAATAAAAATTAAATCAATCACCCAAAGTTGATAGTTAAAGAAATCTTTTGGATGTAAATTAAGGTGATATTTAAAACATTGAATGTATCTTCTTGTCCAGGATATAGTTCTTTTCCTTATTTTTCTTGGTCATTAATCACATTGAGTTAAATGTCACCTTGCAAGTAGGCTCCTGGAAACAAGTGGAAAGATCCAGCCAGGTGTTAGTCACTGACAGAAAGAGCACCAGAATTTGGAGAAGACACTACTGACTTCTAAAAAAAACTTTTTCTTTTTTTGTTGTCAACAAGAATATTGGCAGTACTTTTTCCAGGATGAATGGACAAGCAGCCATCCCAAGGGGAGCACAATCTAGCCTCATGTGGGGTTTAATCTGTGCTGCAGGAGAAAGGGGAGGAAGTTAGAGCATCTGAAATTGCATCTCCTGACTGTGGAGGGAGGGATGTACCTTGAGAGTACTGCCAATGGGAGTCGAGTCATTGAACATGGGCTTGTCTTAATCTACAGACCATGTAGATAACTTCAGCAACCCTAGATGCAACCCACTCCATATATCTTGTGGTTTAACAAGGGAAGATGATAACTTTACCCAGTCTTTATGAAGATTATTGTGCACTGACTGAAGAAGATCCAAGGAGCACTGGAAATTTAAATGACCTGTAATGAACTGACTGTGACTATGTTACTCAACATATAAAAGAGATTGAGCAAAATGGGGAAAGACTAAGACATAGAAGTATATTTCTGTGGATTGTGAGCTGCTTACAAAAAAGGGCATGAGGCTGGTTGCTATTTGAATGAAAATCAAACAGCTTCAGATTAAGAAATGAATCAGTGAAGTGGCACACAATCTGCCTGTCTGTACTCATATGCATGGCAGGAATATTTTTGAGGGAAAATCCCAAGAATTACCAGTGGGATTTGCAATTTCTTGAGAAAACAGGAGAACTGTTTAGGAAACAGGCCTACTCAGATCAGCTAATCTGTGCCCAGAATCCATTAGGCAACATCATTTCTTGTTTTGACAGAATTTGATTTCGTTTAAATCACTAAATGAATGCAAAGCCCTATGTTCCATTATCACTGAACAAATCCACAGCAAATATTTTTAATTAAATTATACAGAGATTAAAATACCTTAGAGATGATATAATTATGCCTCAGCATTTGGCATGTGCACATGGGGATTTAAGAAAGTGCTGAAAAAAGCAGACAGGAAACCTTTTAGCTCTTTGATGAATAAGAATTGTACTGCAAAGTGGATGAAGTTCTCAAAATTATTAGGCAACTCAGATTGTGAAAATTAAAATTCATAGGGATTCTGCAATAGAGCTGAAAATAGACAATCTGAACAAAGTTCTTCCTTTCTAGCAAGTTTCCATTTTCATCATTTAAATTATGTCCTTACATCAAGGCTCTCCTAATTCTTGGAAAACTTTCAAAAACACCTAAGCACAAGTTTTGATTTTCCAACTATTTATGCAAACTATACTGACAATAAATAGTCCTGTCATATATAATACTGTTGTCAAATGGGTCTAGCCCAGCTCCTGTTAGTGTGGAAGGTGAGCCCAATGAAAGCCGATCTGGTTGCTTAAGATGGACTTTGGTGTACTGCAAGAGCAGCAAACTTTAGCAAACTGTAGCAAACTGTAGCAAACTTTCTCATGCCCAGACAGCCAGAAATTTGAGACTTTACATTTTCTATTGACTCAAAAGGGAAGACCAAGGACAGACCCTTGGCAGAGTCTGTCTTTAGCTGAGTTTTATTTAAGAGCTTTCTCTTTGGGAAAGATTTGTCGCTGTGATGTCTAAGCCTGCTGCCCAAAGGAGGCACAGGTGCCTTTCCCTGGCTCCTGGGGTTCCTTCTAGAAGACCCTGTGGATCAGCACCAGCCCTGCACTGTAAGGTGCTGTTTGCAAAGCTGAGGTCAGTGAGGAGGATAGAGATGTCACCTCTGTGTGTGTGGCACTGAGTTTGTGTTGGAGAATAATGTTTATGTTGCTTCCACAAGCAAACAGAAAATGAGGAAACTGGTCCATTTTTGCCAGTCCTGAGGCAGAGGTTGTAATCTTACCAGCTAGTGGGTCTGTCAGGGCTGGGGGCATGAGCCAGAGGGACAGCAAAGGCCACCCTGACATACTCCAGCTCCAAAGCCTTCATGGGAAGAGCACCCTGAGCCATCACTGAGCTGCTGGGAGCTGGTGGGAAAAAGCAGTGCTGTACGGGCTGGGAAAGCTGCCTTTGGTTATCACACACAGCTGATAACACACAGGATCTTCCCTCACTTGACCCCAGTGTCCTCCACTCATCTGCTGATAGATGGTGAGAAAAAACAATGAATTTTCTTAATATAGAGAATTGCAGTAGAGTCCTGGGCTGAGCAAACAGCAGCTGTGGGGGCAAGAGTTACCCTGGAGGTGTCTCACAGAGGGACAAGTGGAGGCTGGCAGCCTGCACTGCAATCTTCAAGGTTTCTTGCTTTTCCAATATAGAATCACCAGGCAGAATTAATGCCCTGGGACTTACCCTGGAGACCATGAGTTGCAAAGCAAGTGCAATATGTGTGCTGTAAGGGAGAAGGAGAGTGCAGTCAGAAGTACCAAAAATTATGATTGTGTTTCAGAGTTCACCCAAGTGTATGATCACAGGAAAAATGGGAAAGAAATGCCCTCCAGATTTTAAGATTATAAATGTTCCATTAAACAATGAGAAATTACTTCAACAGGATAATATCACTGGCTAAGACATTCTTATATTATGTAACTAAATCACTATTCATAACCAGCAGGAATCATTAAGGGTCTCTGCATGCAGCCCACTGGCACGACTGCTTTGGTCTCACTAATATCATATTTCAAATGTTCATTTCACTGCTGTTTCTTCTGAAGGTAGAGAAAAATATAATACTCATCAAAGGTTCCTTTATCATTGCCAAGGCACAAAGACATCTTCAACTCTCTTCTTGCTAAGCTGAAATTTAACATAGAATTAGCATCTGCAATGATACCCGGTGATTAATTGCCTTAGCACATCCCTAGCCAGAACCCCTGTGGTCAAACTTCTTATGAAATGAGTACCAATAGCTGCTTTGAAATTATAATCAGTGACTGATGGCTCGAAAGATAACATAAACTCTCCCTGTAGAACTTCAGAATACATTGTTGTAGAAGGGAAGATCATCATTTTCAACTGACATTGAAACATGAAAACTACTAAGAAAATGTGCCACATTCATTCTCCCCACTCTGGGAACTAATTTCTGTGTCCTCTTTCCATATAAAACAGGACAAAGATGTATAAACCTACAATTTGAATCTGTTCATGAAGAGCAACACCAGATGACCATTGCTCTCTCTGGAAAAAATCAGAACACATATTTCATCTAAGTAAAGGTACATATATACTTGCTGATGTGAAAGTTTATTGAAAATATTGACAGGAACTGCAAATGAAGGAATCTCAGTTGAGATGCTCTGGGAAACAACCTCAAACAAGCAGTGGTCCATGTGGCCCAGATTTCTTTTAGTCAACAGAAAACACCAGAGCTGTAACAGCAGCTGTAAAACAGATGAGGAGAGAAGATAAAACAATTCACCACAGACACAGGTGTGCCCTTTATTAGCGTTCACATCACGTTTGTGTCACCACTTAAAAAAATGAATAAATATGAGAAAAGCTACTGCATTTTTCTTATTTGGTATCTGCAAACAGATTGACCAGTTGGGCACAACCAGGAGAGCTTACACTTTGTTCCTGATGAGTCCAGCACAGAGCCTTCTGAAAGCAATATGAATTTTCTATCATCTTTGGTGGATTTGTTTCAGACTTCCTCAGGGCTATGCAATGTGCCAGTTACTGAACACAGGCAAAAAAGAGAAAATTAAATTGTATTACCAGAAAACTTGAATCAAAGCATGAATCAATTCTTTGATTACAGATCAACAATGGTTTTCTTCATAGTAGAAAATATTAGTTCAAGTTGCAGAGTATTGCTAGACACTCCATTTTTTAAAAATTTATTAATATGAAAATATTATGAGGTTCACAATAGTTTACAGTTTAATCAAGAATAATTAATCAAATGTTGAAATTTCTGGTGTAAGGAGATTAAAAATACAAAGGTTTTTGCATTGCAGGTAAAAAAATTAAATATCAAAGAATTATTTTCATCTTGAATTAAACAAAAGGTTATAGTGTATATATAAAAATATATATAAAATATTTTAAAATCCTATAAAAATCAGCTTCCCAAATTGAAAAAATTATACATTTTAATTAATTTTAAAATGCTTTATTTTGAATGTTTCCTTTAAAGATTTATATTAGCATTGACTGAACCATAAAGTCAAAAATGCAATTTCAGCAAAATGAAAAACTTAATTTTTAAAACATCTGAGGATAATAATCTGGTTATTTTGAAAAAACTCACAAGTGTGAAATACATAAAAACTGCTATTTCTTTGTGAAGTGCTATGAATGAAAAGAAATTATATTTTACAATACATGAAACACTGCTTCAGAAAAGTCAGGACTTCTCAGGGCAGATGAAAATGTAGTGACATAGTGCGAGGAGAGGAAGTCAGGGGGCAAGAAAATTCTCAGTTCCCGAAAGTTTTATTCTGAATCTGTGTTAAAGTTTCCTTAGGACTATTCAACTGTGGATTTACCATATTTTTTGATCCATGTCCATGATAGAATTGGCTCTGTATTGCCACTTACCCAGATAGGAAGTGGACCCTCTATTCTATTTACCTCTGAATCACAGGTCTGTCCTCACGGGTAAGGCAATAGCTGGTGCCCAGGCTTCCTCAGTGCTGAAGGTAAAGGTATCTGCAAGTGGTCAGGTGACAATGACAAACGTCCAGGTTGACTTCAAGTGCCTCCAGAGCTTGCTCACTCTGAGCTGGAGGCAATCCCATCCTCCCACAGGGAGGCTGAATGGGAAAAATCAGCTCAGAAATCAGACCAGCACAGTTGGGGCTCAAATGATGGCACTGGGCCACCCAGGTGGCTGGAAGGGCAAGTGGCAGCAAGTTCATGAGCCCAAAATCCCCTCTGCTCTCACTGAAAGATCAAGTCTCACCTTATTGTAAGTGTATGCAGAGCACAAGCTGACCCAGGGAGGTGAAAGGGAGCTCATTTTCCCCCATTCTCCCCCTCCCTCTGCTACACTCTATGCCGTCTCCAGTAAGGAAAATTCACACAGGAAGAGGCAAGGGTAGCTCCAGGAAGACTTCTGCCCATAGACAGAGTGCCAGAATGAACAAAAAATGCTGATTAATGTCATTGACAAAGGTTGCTCTCACTCTTACAACTGCACCAGGGCACTCTCTGGACTGAGCCCTAACACACAGGCAGGCCCACCCAGGGATCTATATTCACACATCTCTCGTTGCCCACTTCAGAAAAAAAGACACCAGGTCTTGCCTGTGTGTGGTAATAGCCCAGACAAGCAAACATGAACTCCAGATTTCCTAGCCATTGTTGCAACCCAGGGCACAGCGAATATTTCCCTGCCTGTGTTGGGGAGCCCTGACCCCCAGTCAGACACTGTTTTTAACCTTTGTCCCAGGGAAAAAATTGCCAAGGCTTTGGGATGAGTTNCCCAGCAGGTTGTGGGGGAAACAACAGCAAAAAAGCCTCTCACAGCCATGAAAGCTAAGAAGGAAATTATCAACCCTTTCCAAATGCAGCAAAAGAGCTGGTCCAACAGGACTACATTCTAGAAAACNAACAGCAGCTGTAAAACAGATGAGGAGAGAAGATAAAACAATTCACCACAGACACAGGTGTGCCCTTTATTAGCGTTCACATCACGTTTGTGTCACCACTTAAAAAAATGAATAAATATGAGAAAAGCTACTGCATTTTTCTTATTTGGTATCTGCAAACAGATTGACCAGTTGGGCACAACCAGGAGAGCTTACACTTTGTTCCTGATGAGTCCAGCACAGAGCCTTCTGAAAGCAATATGAATTTTCTATCATCTTTGGTGGATTTGATTTCAGACTTCCTCAGGGCTATGCAATGTGCCAGTTACTGAACACAGGCAAAAAAGAGAAAATTAAATTGTATTACCAGAAAACTTGAATCAAAGCATGAATCAATTCTTTGATTACAGATCAACAATGGTTTTCTTCATAGTAGAAAATATTAGTTCAAGTTGCAGAGTATTGCTAGACACTCCATTTTTTAAAAATTTATTAATATGAAAATATTATGAGGTTCACAATAGTTTACAGTTTAATCAAGAATAATTAATCAAATGTTGAAATTTCTGGTGTAAGGAGATTAAAAATACAAAGGTTTTTGCATTGCAGGTAAAAAAATTAAATATCAAAGAATTATTTTCATCTTGAATTAAACAAAAGGTTATAGTGTATATATAAAAATATATATAAAATATTTTAAAATCCTATAAAAATCAGCTTCCCAAATTGAAAAAATTATACATTTTAATTAATTTTAAAATGCTTTATTTTGAATGTTTCCTTTAAAGATTTATATTAGCATTGACTGAACCATAAAGTCAAAAATGCAATTTCAGCAAAATGAAAAACTTAATTTTTAAAACATCTGAGGATAATAATCTGGTTATTTTGAAAAAACTCACAAGTGTGAAATACATAAAAACTGCTATTTCTTTGTGAAGTGCTATGAATGAAAAGAAATTATATTTTACAATACATGAAACACTGCTTCAGAAAAGTCAGGACTTCTCAGGGCAGATGAAAATGTAGTGACATAGTGCGAGGAGAGGAAGTCAGGGGGCAAGAAAATTCTCAGTTCCCGAAAGTTTTATTCTGAATCTGTGTTAAAGTTTCCTTAGGACTATTCAACTGTGGATTTACCATATTTTTTGATCCATGTCCATGATAGAATTGGCTCTGTATTGCCACTTACCCAGATAGGAAGTGGACCCTCTATTCTATTTACCTCTGAATCACAGGTCTGTCCTCACGGGTAAGGCAATAGCTGGTGCCCAGGCTTCCTCAGTGCTGAAGGTAAAGGTATCTGCAAGTGGTCAGGTGACAATGACAAACGTCCAGGTTGACTTCAAGTGCCTCCAGAGCTTGCTCACTCTGAGCTGGAGGCAATCCCATCCTCCCACAGGGAGGCTGAATGGGAAAAATCAGCTCAGAAATCAGACCAGCACAGTTGGGGCTCAAATGATGGCACTGGGCCACCCAGGTGGCTGGAAGGGCAAGTGGCAGCAAGTTCATGAGCCCAAAATCCCCTCTGCTCTCACTGAAAGATCAAGTCTCACCTTATTGTAAGTGTATGCAGAGCACAAGCTGACCCAGGGAGGTGAAAGGGAGCTCATTTTCCCCCATTCTCCCCCTCCCTCTGCTACACTCTATGCCGTCTCCAGTAAGGAAAATTCACACAGGAAGAGGCAAGGGTAGCTCCAGGAAGACTTCTGCCCATAGACAGAGTGCCAGAATGAACAAAAAATGCTGATTAATGTCATTGACAAAGGTTGCTCTCACTCTTACAACTGCACCAGGGCACTCTCTGGACTGAGCCCTAACACACAGGCAGGCCCACCCAGGGATCTATATTCACACATCTCTCNCTAAGAAGGAAATTATCAACCCTTTTCCAAATCAGCAAAAGAGCTGGTCCAACAGGACTACATTCTAGAAAACATTCCTACAGCTTTTTTTTCCCCCTGTTAATTCCATATTTTGCCTTTTTATTTCAACATCTGCAGAGCCATTATCCCACTGAACAGCACTAAGATCACAGCCATTCCACTGACTGTTTACAATCTACAGTCAAATACAACTTATATTTTTATCCTGTCTGAGAAGCATGATAATCCATGTTAAAGATGGATTTGTGACACCAGCAGAAAGATTTGATAAGTGTTACAATTCCAGCTGGGCAATTAAACAGTGTTAATTTCTGGAGNTCCCCTGTTAATTCCATATTTTGCCTTTTTATTTCAACATCTGCAGAGCCATTATCCCACTGAACAGCACTAAGATCACAGCCATTCCACTGACTGTTTACAATCTACAGTCAAATACAACTTATATTTTTATCCTGTCTGAGAAGCATGATAATCCATGTTAAAGATGGATTTGTGACACCAGCAGAAAGATTTGATAAGTGTTACAATTCCAGCTGGGCAATTAAACAGTGTTAATTTCTGGAGTCCCACTTCACTCACTAATATAATAGGCACTTTTCTGATTAATAAGAAATTAGACTATGCATAAACTCTCTGCTGGATGCTAAAAGCTTTGTTGTGACAAAACTCTTCCACTGTGTGACAATTAAGGCATGCATCTAGCTTCCTAGTTTCCAAATTTTTCTGTGAACTGATATGCTCCTTTGTCGTCATAGCATCCACAGAAAATGCGTAATATCTTGTCACTGACAGCTGCTCAATTCAACTCAAAAAAAAAGGCTATATGGAAAGACATGTTCCTCAAACATGTTTCTAGAATATGAAAGACTTGAAAACCAATTTAACCAACAATAAAGGGGAGAATTTATTTTGCTGAGTAAAAGCCATCCATAAGTACAAGACCAAGGTATGGGACAGGATGCTCTACACCAGTTGGTAGGCTGCAGCAGTGGCAGCCACACCTTCTGTCTAGTATTAATTTGTCTTTGTTTTAACTGGTTTTGGTCTTCATGAATTAGATGATCATGCTCCTTATGTAACTTTCTCCTGTATGCAGTTGGTGCTGAACACAGACAGAAAAAAACATTAGGCAATGACAATATTCTCCATGCCCAGCCATGGCTGAACTGAATTGTGCCCTGAGTTTAGTGGATGGGCTAAAAGGTAGAGCTGATTTTTCATAAAATAGTTGCTTAGGCCCAGATGTTAGGAAGGTTCAAATTGTTCTAGTTCTTAATTTGGAAGATAGTCTTTTTTTTTTTAGCTTAGAGTCCCTTTCTTAGAACAATGAAATCTAAGCAGGTATTTCCCTTTTCTTATATCTCAAGAAGAGCAAGAGAAAAGATATACAGAAAAACTGTAGGTATTTCAAAACTGTTAGGAAATCAACATTCAGAAAAAACAATACAAGTTCCCCAAATTAAAATGCTTTTTTTCTTTTTTAGTATCCTCTTTAAAAAACGTTGACTGTACCATTTCTTCTCAATCTCCCAGAAGAACTGAATTTTAAAAATGCCCCAAGAAAGAGGACAGCATAATATTCAATTCTTAACATAACTAATTTTCATGTTCCTTCTGGCTTAATTAAAATTCTCCTAAATTAGTCAGCAAAATTTTTGCAACAAGGTCATGGACCCACATCACAAGAAAAGTTTCAAGCATTCCTAATATAAAGAACTTGAGATGAAATCCAGTTCTTGAAACAAGAATTCTGTGAAACCTTTTTCACATCTGGGATACTTTTTTAACGAAAAAGATGAAATATGCCCTTGTTATTAGAATTGTTATTGTTTTCAATTAAATTTTAAAATTCTAAAAATCCTGGGATAAGTTTAAAACAAAAAAATACCCAGCTGCCACATGATCACAGTAGCCACAAGGTGGGTCAGGTATTGTGCATCAGGTCATCAATCAGTATTGACCCATCTATTTTATCTTGAGATCCCACCAAGTAACCCAGTATTTTTTATATCTGTGCCAGTTTACAATTCCTGTGCATGGTCCTGTCCCTGTTCCTCTTGGTCTCTCCCATCATGGTATAAGAACCGCTGAGGCAAGAGAGACAATCATATTAACATGATTTAGGCAAATCCTAGAAGAAAAATGTGACATAAAATTTGCTAATACCTCATAAAAATATTATCATTTGACAGACAGAAATAATATTTCAATACACAAAGTACTAGGTTTTCACTTTTTTCATTGGAGAAAAAACAAACATTATTGGTTGACTGATGTTTTCCTAATTGTCTGCATTACAGGCATTCAAGTTTTTCATACACCACTGCTGCCAAATTAAAAAGTGTGTATATATATATGTATATATACACATGATTATATGTATAAAATTACAATAAAACTGAGGCAAGTACACACATAGTAGTTTTAATGTAATGTTTGTGAGTAAATTGGCAATGAGGAAACAGTGACATACTTTAATGCAAGATTGCAACCTTGGCTCTTATCCAGGATCCTCCTTTTTCAGGGAAAAAAAGGCTGCTGAGTATGTCCCAAGACAAGGACTCTTACAGGGCATGGACTTGAAATTCTCTATGATACCTCAGAGATGGAAGGTTGGTCATTAAAAATGTTTGTCTATTTGTTTTGAGACAGCAAAGGAAAATATTTCTTTTTCTATGATAGTAAGGTCAAAGAATTTGTTTTCTTCCCAGCTAGAGACAAAAACAATAATGGGAAGCTCTTCAAACTAATGTTCAAAAGAGGAAAAGAGAGCCAACAGATGATTAACTTCTCAGCAGGGAAGATGTTATTACAGTCAAAAGACTTCAAAATCCCTTTTCTTATGTGATTCATTAACAGATTTCCAGACCTCTTTGCCCTCAGAAGAGGAGTGTATATGTTTCTCCAGTGGTGTGTCTTTTGGGGAGTTGAGATTATCACTGCAAAGCCCGTTGTCCAATGATTTGTCTCAAACATGGCACTTCTGGAAATGCCAGTGCTAGATGGGTATTAAAGTCATTCATCTGTGCATTCCCCTGAGTTTTATTAAACAATAAAAGAAAATTATATCATTGCACTCTGGAAAAACAAAAAAAAAAATTAACATCTTTGCTATTTCCTCACTACGTACCACATTAACCAAATATCTCATGCAGATCCTACATATTAATGAAACTTCTAACACTGCTAATGACAAATTTGAAAATGGGAGAAAAATCCATCTCCTTTCTACCAAAAACTAAAAACCTCTCTTGAAAAAATATACTGTAGTTCCCACTGTGGAGCATTATTTTGCGGGCAAAGGGGTGGATGCATTTAATTTGCAGGTAAAAACACATTTCAAAAACCAAACTTATGATTCTAAACTCTTCATAAACAGATTCTAAACTCTTCATAAGATTATCTGAATTTGTTTATCAGGCAATAATCAGCCTATTGGTGTCACTTAATAAAGATATCCCATTCTCATAATTAATGACTATGTTATACTAGTCTTGAGTATTCAAAAAAAAAAGTTTACTAGCTAGAGCATTCATGGAATTCATTTTCTGCGACAACAAATACCTCCCCCAATATTTACAAAAAGCTCACAACTATGAAGATCTTTACCAGAACTTTATTATAAGCTACACTGATCCAAAAGGAAAAAAAAGAAGTGTGTAAAATATACTACAAATACAATCCAGATATAAATTTCATATATAAATACACATAAATCACAGGCATGAAGAGACTATAATTAATATATTCAAATAAATCATGTGATTAAACCCACACAGAAATACTGATTACATTCACACAAATTGATATGGACATTTGCTGTATTTGTGATATGCTTAAAAGTAGCAGATTGGTTACCTCAAACACAAAGATGATAAAAATATGTCCTCTAGAGCTGACTCACTCTTTAAACCATCAATGTCGTCAGTGTTTGCATGACACTGTAAACTGACTAACAAGACATTTTAAATACGTGGATGTTTTACCAAAAAAAAAAGGAATTAAAGTAGAAAACAAGTGAATTTTGAGTGAGTGTACAGTACAAACAAATAATTTCTCCTACTATCTAGCATAGCATGCAATGGTAGCACATTCTGTAGTGGTCAGATATGTCCCCTGGTTTTGTTTTCTACAAGTAGATAATTCCTTCCAGAAACCAAATCTGGTGTATAATTTATGATTCTCAAATTAAAAAACAAAAAAAAATTAAATGTACAAACTGAAGTCACTGACAAATACCTTTATCAGTTCAAAAAGTATAATTCCACATTAACAATATAAAAGGCTCTATCTTAAAAGTCTTAATTTAACTTTAATAATATTGCAGAGCAAGAACTTTGCCAGTCACACAAACTGTTTGAGAATGGCACTACATACAGTATTCTAGTATAACTATGTGGCAGACCATAATAATTGTGACCATAAATCCATTTTTGCTTTGTGATGGTGCACAAAGCTAACTCTTTTTTGTACCATCTCTGTAAATATTTTAACCCTATCAGGTTTAAAATACAGAAAAAATTGCAAAGCTTTAGAGAAACATCCTTTCATGGAGAATTTTGAAATTTTTGAGACACAGCTAAATTTGAAGGCTTAAACCTTCTCACAGGAAAATTTTAGAGGCAAAGGTTAACTTCTGATCAGTGGAAATACTTTATTTCAAATTCCCTTGTGTTTGGCCTCTTAAACTTTGTGTGTAATATATTAAAATTCACTCAATAAATCACTTCAAAGTCAAAAGTTTTCCTCATTTACTTCTTGCTTAGAAATTACAATACTCACAGAGCAGCTGCAACTTAAAGGTACAATAGGATCCTCTTCTGTATCAAGGCAAACTGCAAAGCCCCATTCAGTAACCCCTTCAATCCTGTATTTTTTAATACAGCTAGGCTTATTCTCACTTCTGGTTATCCCTACTCCTCACTTTCCCCTAGCTGTGTGCTTACCCTGCTTGAAGCTAAACCCATCAGCCAGCCCTGCCCCAAAGCTTAGTTTAGACCCCAGTCTAAACAGACCCCAGCTGTTTTACAGCTTGTTCCCTGCTTTTGCCATCCTGTGCGAGGTGTATTTCCCATCTGAGACTGAAGTCATGAAAAGAGAACAGTTGTGCCATTTATTCTCTGAGCCCTGAATTGCAAACCCTGTGTTTCAACAGAGCCACGTATTGCCAGCATTTTGTTCCCAAACACAGGATGAGTACTAAGTGGTTGGCATTGGCTGCTGGCTGCATGGGGCCCTTTTACAGATGGAGGAGTCACAGGGAAATAAGATGGTTTCATGAGACAGTCTTCTGCCTGTCTGCCCATCCCTTTCCTCTTACCATATGATGCCTGCTATGACTACACAGAAATCCAGAAGCCACATGGACAACTATTGATATTTGTTTTGCATTTCTCTTGAATAAAAAAAAATTAAATCACCTCAGTTTTTAGAAATCTGCAGTATAAAGAGTTTTCCTAAAACTGCTAATCAATTATTAAGCAAGTGTTTTGGAAATCATGAAAAGAGAAGAAGACACTTTCTAAAGAAAAATAAAATTAAAATTCACCCTAGCAACAGCCTTCTGCAGACCCCGCAATGCCACTCACTCTGTGCTCCCTCTTGGCAAACAGGCTGCAGGGTTTGTCACCAAAGAGGGCATTGATGGGAAAGAAGAAAGTTAGAACTTTGAAACCCTATAACCTCCATGCTGGTTAGACCTTTCCATTCTCCATTACTCATCTCTGGCTCTTCTTTGTTGCAGAGAGACAAGAGTCTCACGAAGGGCACGTGGCACGTGGAGCTGCAGAACGAGCAGGGAGTGGGAAGCCTCCCCTCCTGCATTGCACACAGTTCAGAGACCCCTCTACATGCAATTGGAAGAGTACTGTAATCCAAAATCTGTCAAATAATTGAGCAAAAATGTCTCATAATTACTCTCAAACTAGGTAGCCCTGTGTAGAGTAGATTCCCTCAGAGGTGGGAGCTGAGAGGGCTTGTGCTGGCATCTGTCTTTATGGGACAAGACTGTGGCTGTGTGGCAGCAGGTGTCTGCTCTGCCATCAGCTTGGGTGTCTTTCACACATAACATCACTAAACAGATGTAAAAGAATGTTAGAAAATGGAGGATTTGAATGCAGGGGACACAATAATACAGATTCAGCACCTTTAAGTGTTTCATCTTATTGTAGTTTAGAAGATTTAACAACAGATCATACCTAAGCCTGAATTCCTAGTCCCATTACCATATTCATACAAAAAATACATAAATAATTTCTCATACAGTCTTGAGTTTTCCTGTGTCTCTGCCAACAGGACATTGCACAGGGCTATTTCAAAGTAAGACATGTTCAGGGCTGAGAGGCAAGCAAACAGCCTCTTGGAAGAGAGTACCAGGGACAAAAAACGTGCATCCACTGGAGGAATGGAAGATATTTGAGGCTGGAAATAAAACAGTTATAAAAAATAGACTGTTATAAGAAAAAATTATCTAAATCCATACCTAGAGCAACTTTGTTTCTATTTCATGGTTGTCTTCTCCTACAATGACAAAACAGCAGTAAAAATTCCCACCTCTGAATAATTACATGTGCTGATGTGCTGTCAATTAAGTCAAAAGGTCCCAAATGTCCAAGTAGGTGAGCGTGCTGTCCTCGACCTTTGATAGCAGCTGCCTCTTGCTGCGCTGGATCCAGTTGGGCTGAATGTGGAGGGAAGAAGCAAGCTGTGGTATGGATGTCAGACTGCTAGGCTATGGCAGAGCAGAACTGGTTTCCTCCAGCTCCCTCTTCAATTCCTTCCACACCTGACAGTGTCAGCAGTTTCTCTGTATTTGCTCCACAAAAGCCATTCTGAGCAGCAGTGACAGACACACGTCACTCTTCTGCCATTGCAGTGCTACCCTGCTGCAGAAGGCTGAAACAGACACACTGCAACACACTTAGATTAGGATACAGCAAATTAATTTTGCAAAATTCAGGGGACCTGGCACTGTGGCTCTTGTAAAATTATAAATGAAAATTTGATGGATTACAGTATGGATGTGATGAGGTGCTGGCATTATGCAAGTGAATGTACATTCACATTATGTACATTAATATTAACCAAACAGCACTTATCACTGGCTATACAGAGTGTGTCTTCAATTGTTCACAGAAGCTTACAGGAGGACATAAAAATCTATCAACTACTGATTATCATAAAAATAAACCATAATTTCTAGAAATTCTCAAGGCAAACTGAAGAGTGTGTGAGTCTTTCTCAACTAAGACACTTAGAGAGTAGTCACAACAAAAATGTAAACTTGTGGGCCCATTTAATATTTAAATTCAGGCTAAGTATAAAGGAGCAAATACATTTATATATACAAGGTATAAAATGTGGATGAAATTGAAAGCAAGGGCACAGAAAGTATGCCAGAGAAAGAGGAAGAATTACTGAGGCATTACATTTTATTCTCCTGTTTCCATCAAAATTGTGCAATAAAGGACAGCTTGGAAAATACAGAGTAAAACCAATCAATGTGATAGCATATATAAGGGAATGTTTACAGTTTATCAAGGTATAAAAGCGAAAATAGCCTCTTGCCAGCTTTGAAATATCCCCTTTCACTTTCAGTATCAATATTCGTTATTAAAATCACTGCTCTCCAAATCCAGGGATTGAAGCTGTTCTGATATCCTTATATTTGTTTGATCTGTCAACTCTACATTAATCCATTTTTATGGGCTGACAAAGCATTGAAATTGGTAAGAAAAATTAAAGGCATTTCTCTTGAATAGTCAAAACTGACATGAACAGTGAGGGATGCTGCAGCATATGGTCACAGTATGCCTGGGGGCTTGAGGTTGTAGCTGATGCTTCCTCCCCCTGAACAGGTGAGAGATAAACAGGCCACAAAGGATTTTTAACCCAAAGTTCATCAAGTAGCAGTTTTGTACTTGGGGGTCCATCAACTCCTCTTCTCCCACCACGAAGGTTTCCATAATCATGCCTCTTTGAGTCAGGATGTTGTACAAACACTGCTCCACAAGTATATTCGTGTAACTGATGCTCTTTTCTTGCTCTGGCTGGTTGTTCTTTGATTTCTAAACATCATCACAAAAATGGTCTCTATCCACATATGCTCCAGCACTTCACCTCCACACCAGTGCTCATGCTAGCTGGCCAGTGCCCCATCAGGAGATGACTGCCAGCTGGCTGATAAAAAACAGGGCTTTCACAGCTGACCCTGCTTTTTTCCCTTTTTTTTTCAGTAATCTCATTCCCTGTTCAATATGCATTCACCAGCCTGCACAGAAATAGTGAGCACATGGTAAATAAATAATCATTTCTCCTTCCTTTATTTAGAAACCCAAGCTAACACTGTTAGAAGTGAATCTTTTTTGTTTGTTTGTTTGTGGGTTTTTTTGTTGCTCTTTTTTTTGTAATCAAGCATAATTATTCAGACATTTGCTTTTCAGGTTCTCCTCTTTGGCATTAAGACAGCCCAAGCAATACACTCCTTTCTGTTATAGGTAAGTTGGAAAACTCACCTTTACATGTCTGCCACAAGCCAGAGCATTAGCAAACAGACTGTGAGTGGTGTTTCAATGGCACAGGCTGGCAACATCACTGTGCTGCAGCTCCTCAGCTCACCTCCTGAAAAGTACTTTCATAAAGAATGACTATTTTAGTGATGCTGGGGACTGTGAAGAGTGTAAAACATAAGTGTGTGATGCATGGAATGAGCTAGAGGGAAATTGAATATGCATTTATGTAAGCAGTTGTAAAAGTAACTATCTTATGCAAATAAATGCAAACTATGCAGCAGGGGCAGAATTTGACAGAAATTGAGAAGGAGAGAGGGGGTGTAAAGATCTCAGACTAGCAAAGCTTGAGAACTGTGCAACAGAGCACAGAGCTGATGGCCTTCACCGTGCGTGGCTCAGCCTGGGAGCACAGCTGGTGCTGTGACACAGCAGCTGCCCTTGCAAAGGACCAGCTGCCTGCAGGTGAAAGAAGAAAAGCAAACAGTTTTAGGAACATTGGTACTTCTACTTATGCTTGTGTGACAGGTAACACTGGGAATGTGTCAAAGAGAGCGGGCTCACAAAGCAAACACTGGAGTATGGTCAACTGGAACACACACTGTGGTACCTGAAAATATGACCATACATCTATCTTTTCTTCTTGGTAGGGCACATCTGCCTTCATACTCAGTGAATAACATGGGAAAATGTACACAGGGGTGGTTCAAATAATTTTTACTTGCATCTTCTGAAAAAATTGTATAGTCACCCCGGCTTAATCCTTACTCTCCAACAGATTAGTAATTCAAGTTTTAGGACACGGTCACAGAACCATGGAATGGTGAGGGTTGGAAGGGACCTTCAAGATCATCTAGTTCCAACCTCCTTGCCATGGGCAGGGACACCTTCCACTAGACCAAGTTGCTCAAAGCCCCATCCAACCTGGCCTTGAACATTTCCAGGACATCAACAACTTCTCTGGGCAACCCATGCCAGTGTCTCACCACTCTCACAGTAAACTGAAATACACATTTTTGCTATGCTTTTGTATTTGCTTAATCCATTCAAACATCCTGCATAAGATAGGTTATGCTATTCTTCAGCATAAAAAATGTGAACTACTGCATTTGGTCAACAGGAGAGAAAAAGGGATTTATATTGAGCTTTCCTGGGCCTCAAATTGCTGAGGTACTGAAAAATCTGAATGCATCTTGAGGAAAGATGATAGCACATCTTTTGATCCATGAATAATTAATATTTCACTGAAGATTTAATACAGATAAAAAGTGTTTAATGCAGATCAAAAGGATTTAATATAGATCCTGGAGGTGTTCAAGGCCAGGTTGGATGTGGCCCTGAGCAACCTGATCTACTGAGTGCCATCCCTGCCCATGGCAGGGAGGCTGAAACTAGGTGGTCTTTAAGGTCCCTTCCAACCCAAACCATTCTATGATTCTGTGATTCTAAAACAAAAATTCACAATGTAGAAATGGGAAAATGCAGTGTAAGTATGCAATACAAACTGTATATAACCTTTCCAGGGTTATTAAAAAGAAAAACTGATAAACCTAACATGACAATGGCAATAGTCATATTGAATTTCAAGCAAATACCAGATCACAGTGTGTGTGGATGTTGAATTTTACAGGCCATGCACTCTGAAGATTTTCCCATAATGCACTGTAGTGTACAATCAAGTGATGCATAATGCCATGTAACCACAAAGCCCCAGGGAACCACTATTTATGATTGCCAGTGTCCACATACCCAAACCAGGAGACTTTTCAATTATACAGCTTTGTATTAAACATGCAATTGTCTTCCCACTGCACTCAAAGGAGAATTTGCTCGCAGTGTGTGGGGAGCTGGCTGACCTTCTTTTTCTCCAGCTGCCAAACTGCATTAATGGATTAAAAAATATACACAAGAGACATTCCTAAAAATACTTGTCAGTAAACAACAGCAGTCCTGCCACAGAGACATTATGCAACTGAGAGTGCAAGCCATGCTATAGTTTCTGTATTAACAGGAGGCCAATACACTTAGGTATCCAAAAAGCACCAAATAAAGTGGAAAGCTTAATTAGATAGCCTTGGTTATCCACACTTACTGTCCATTCTTCCTTTTGTTCACACCCTAGTCAAATTACCATGTTTCTTCTCTGCCCACACAAGTACAGACAAACCTTTGCAGCAGCTCAAATATCTGAACTTTTCAGTAATTTCCAACCTGGACTCACACTGTCTGCTCTCACAGGTCAGCTAATTCTTTCTATGGACACTTTATGTCCAGACAAAGATTTATTTTGCACTTTGGTTTTTCCTATTTATTTCAGCTTTGTCTGGGGAGTAGTCACAATATTTCTTCCCCTCTGCAGAGCCAGTCCCTGTATTCATGAAATCCCTGGGGTAAGGTTTGCCATCAACATCATTTCTTCCCTAATGTTTTCAGGTTAAACTGAATGAAGCACAAAAATAGCTCAAATCCTCTTTCCCTACAGTTACCCAGGATACATGATTTTGACTAGAGAATCATCCCACCTCCCTCCAAAAGAGAGTGCTGCTTTAGATGGATTAGGGTCCATCATCATTAATTGCTTTGCTCTCTCCTCTTGAGAGTGCAGGTCAAGAGACTGACAAAGATTTGAGGCGCCATCAAAACTACTCCAAAGTTCCATTTGTGCATTTTCATGCAAAATGCTCCAATATCATCCCATGCATATTTAGCTAGCAAAGATGAAAAGCCTGGAAATTATGCTAAAAGAAAGCTCCTTCAGGCTTCTGAGTCACAGAAACCCTCTGGGAATTATTACTAGTTTGTGACTGTGGCCAGTCCACCAAAGTTAACTTATCCTAGCTGCAACAACTAAGCAACAACAGTACCTCAAGAAACACATGATTTTAGCTCTAGAGATCTTTGTTCAAGCCCCTGCATGATCTCCCAGTGCAAAATCACCCACAATAAGCATAGAGACCAGCAAAGAAGAAGAGAACAGGGAATGAAGCATTTAAGTAAAAAATCCTGCCGGACAAGGCTGAGTACAACTGGAGTAGATGGCCCAGAAAGGTTGTGGCAATTCCATCCTGGAGAGTTAAAAAATTTGGCTCAACAAGGTCCTGGAGTACCTGATCCTGCTTTGAACAGGAGTCTGAACCAGACAACATACAGAGATTCCTCCCAGCCCTCGTTTTGCTGTGATTCTTTATTTCATGTGCGCTACTGTGCCTGGAATGGAGCCTGCCTGCACAGCAGCAGATGTGCCACAGTAAGATCCAACAGGACTCCCACTCTTGTCAGACACTAGAAAACCATTTCCAGTTGTATACAAGGAGAGGATACCATGAGCAGCATGGCAAGACACTTGGATTCCTAAAAGGCTTCCAATTCCAGTCCCAAATACAATGTTACATTGAAGCTGTTGAGTATAACAACTTCTGCAATTTGTTGTTAATCTGAGAGAGGAGCTTTGAAAGGAAATATTTCTAACTTCTCTCACAACAAAGAGGCAGTAATGACCAACTTGTTTTCTGTGATTTTCAGGAGGGATACAGAAGATACTAATGGTCTGTTAGACTCAAGTAAGAGACATCTACTTCATATCCATGGAGGTTTTCTTTTACATTCAGTCGTAGGACAGTGTTAAGTCTACAGCCATGACATGACAGCATGTCAGGTGTGATGGTCTCTTCTTGCAAGCACTGACATCTTTTAACTAAACAAGTATTTTAAGTACTTCTGGTGCTTCGTTTCATTAGGTTCATGTCTGCGTTCTCCTGGAAGCTTCCTTTCCTCCCTCTTTTATATAATCATCCCATAAACTATGACACAATGTTGAATAATAATAATATGCAATGCTGAATTCACACAAACCAGCAGAGGAATGTATAATTTATGTGGGTCATTATAATTTAGTAATTGTCAGGAGCCATTTTTTGTGCTGAAAGCAAGCATTGTAACAACTTTCAGGATTAAAAATCTTTGAAGCGACAACACTGAAAAAGTTTCTAAAGACAATCAATTTGATAAAGAGCAGAGCTAATGAAACTTAAATTTGAGGTTTCTCTGTCTTCCCTCCGTGGATTCTGATGTCTGATAAAGGGTGAACCTCTCAACACTTCTGTCTACAAGGGGGCTTGTTCTCCTAGGTCTTGTAGGAATTTAAGAGATAAGAGGTTTCCAAAGCTTTGTTAAGGGGGTTGAAATTGAGCAAGTTCAAAACTTGCTGTGGGTAGTCTGATACACATGCACACTGATCTGCTTGCCTTCAGAAATCTAGGTATAAAAAAACAGGATATGAAAGTAAAACATATCTTTGGAAGAAAGGTGGAAAATTATGAGAGAAACTCAACATCTTGGTTCTGGGAAAAGAAAACATTACTTAAAAAGGGAAAAAAGTAAAACTAAACAAAAATAAAAATGAAACAGAAGCAACCATTCTTGTCCCCAGAGTAACTTCAACCATACCATGACAGTGTGGTAAAAGAGAGGTATCTACATACATTGAAAGCTGATGTTTTTTAAACTACACTTTGTCCAAGAGCCTGATAAGCAAACTGGGAAGAAGGGAATGGGGAATTTACAGCACTCCTTGGGGTTTCCATTACCTGGAATGACTTTGTCGCATCCCATTTGGTTTTGCTTTGTTTTGAAACAATGAAACCTCTTGAAGGGCTACTAAGAAATGCCATCATCAGAGTATTTATTGTATGCCATGAGTGCTATTGAGCATGTTTCAAGATAACAATAGCAAGAAGTATCTCTCACCATGACAGGCATTCATGAAATGCAGAAATAAATAAGACAGCACACTATCAGCAATTACAAATACACAAATGTGCCATGCCTCACTGTGATACAAAGGGTCAGGGATCGATAGAAGTTGTAAAAATTCTTGTTGATTTTGTCAATTTAGTGGTAGGTGGCAAAGCAAATAGAAAAAATAATTTAGGATGGGGTAATAGATACATTTACATAACTGTATATCTAGCATGTCACATCAAAATGTAACATTACATCTCTATTTTACCCTCCGCAGTAAATTAGAATTTCACTTTCTGAAGAAAAGTTGTGGTTTTTACAGAAATAAAAGTGTGAGTGGCACACAAAAATAAAAAGAAAAAAAAGAAAAATATGTTTATGTGATGAAATACAGTTTTAAGGAATGTGAATCAGGGCAATAGCTCATTTTTCTTGCCATTACTTTTACACATTAGTCACTGCCACAAAGTTTTCATCCCCACGAATTACATCCCCCAAATCAGTACACTGAATCACAGATCTTTCTGATTAGTTGCTTTTATTTAGCTGCCCTATAATCATTTGATTTTCTCCATTCAAGTAAAAAACAGATCTGTGATCCATCTGTTAAGTTATAGACCATAAGCTCCCATCTGTCATCCATGGACCAGTGGTAGCCCCCAGAGCACTCTCTGTCTGTCTGTAGAGAGTTGGCTGCTCTTCTGGTGCTGCCTTCTTCTCATCTCCAGCTGTTAAATCACATTAAAAGATGGGTTTAAAAAATGCAGAAGTAAAAATAAAAACAAACTGAATAACATTACTTTTCCCTGTAAACAATTGCTTTAGCTGTCAAAGAGATGTTATTCAATTGTGAATGCACAGGGAAGAACCTCAGAGGCATCTGCCTTTCTCAGGGACAGCTTTGTGGACCCAGATCCCTGCCAGAATCTGCAGCAAGGGCTGTGAGGTGCTCCCCCAGAAACTCAGGGCCCACGTTCAAGGGTCACACTACTAACTGGTTCACTTCAACAGAAATATCTACCACTTTAGGGGAGAAAGAGCTGCTTTCCCTTGGATAGGGAATGGATATTTGCTTGGATATTTTCCCTGGATATTTGCTTCCCCCTCAGCTGTTCATCTGGTCCTGCACCCAAAGCACCAGCCCAGACCACAGCTGAGCAGTCTTGTGACAACTCTCCCATTTCCACAGTTTACAGCCCGGGGTATCAAAAATGAAACATCATTTTTGTTTACTTCAATCTGTTAAAATGGTGTAGTTCTGTAATTGCTACAGATTACACTCCTGGAGATGAGGAACCAGTGGTGCATTTCAGTCATTCTAGTTCATTCTGGACCCCACACACAAGGTGACTTTGCCAAGTACATACTCCTCATTCTGTCTCTACTCCTCATTCTGTGTGACAGACCACAGTGTGGCCACAGCAGCAGTGGTTTCTGTCCCCTCATAACTTAACCCCAGCTGCCCAAGGCTCCCAATCCCACTCACACCACATCTGAACATGCTCTCCAGCCCCCTCACTCACAGCCCAGCATGGGAGTCACTGTGCCATCAGTTCTGGTTTGTTTTCAAATAGCCCAGGCCTTTGCATGCCCAATCCCCAACAGATGATCTGACAGGGTAACTTCTTCAGCTATCACACCAAAATCTGACTGAGATCCCGAAAGCAATAATACAATCCCATTCTGTCTCACAGATACTTGAACCCATCCTGTCCTTCAGCCAGCACCCTCTAGGCTCTGCACACAATATTGCCATTATAGATCAAGCTGGAAACTGAGGATGCAAGAACACCTTAACTAATCAATATTTAATTTCATCTAAGAGTACCTGAAGGGAAGATGGGTGTGGCAGTGGATCTGTTATCAGATTTTACTCATATTTAACTCAGTGACATTTCCCATTTCAGTGTGCACCAAAAGAGTTCCTGTGCACTGTGCCAAAGAAATATAGGCAAGAGCCACTGGCAAAGGCAAGATATAGGTGTTTGTGGAGTTGGTACATGATGTTTGTTCTCCTCTGCACAAGAGAGACTGACACACATGGGTAACCACCTGCAGTCTGCTGCCCACCTGTATCTATTTGGTACAGTAAATGCATTTCTGTGGCCAACAGCACACCACAGAGTAGTGTTGCTGACATCCATCATGAATTCTAACAGCCCAGCACCAATTTACTGCTGGGTCTGGTGGGAGCATCCTTACACAAACAGCTAGGACAGGCTTCAGTTCATACATGTGGATTAACACAGAGTTCTGCTGCCAGTTCTCACAGCAGCAACGTGTCAAAAAACAGGCTGATGGGGGAATCCTCTGACACAAAATAAAATATCCCTTACTTAACCACTCCCAAAAGTGCTATTTCAAATCTGACCTTCTCATTCTTGGAGCACACATGCATCCACTTACTGCCCAGTAAAACCAGGCCTACTGACTATATTTGAATTACAACCTGAGTTAAGAAGAATATGGTTGTAGGCATACACAGCAATATCTTCCTGGGGTCCACTGTGCCAGGCTCAAGGTTCTTTGGCCACTTCAAATTCAGCATGTGTTTTAGCACTTTATATCACTTAATTCTGGATTTATAGGAGCCCAGAACATTCCACACACTAAATATGTTGAGCAATTGGCAGCCAGTGCCCTCAGTGTCTCTCAGTTATTCACTTGGAACAAAAGCCTGTGCTTTTTCTGGGCTTTATGCTTTGCTAGCCTGGAATTAGCTTTTTGCCAGCCCCTAAAGCCCAAATCTGATCTCATCCAAACTTTGGGAAAGATGGATCTGGCTCCAAGCCCTGTATTTCAAGGCCATCTTTAATCTAGAGCTAGCAAAGAGTTGGGGTTTTTTAATGCCAATTCCCTGCCTTCTCATCAACTAATGGAACAAAAAGAAGGAAAAAACTATCTGGGTCCTAGGAATATCATCTTTGCTTTCTTCTGGAAGTAGAGGATGAACCAATCAGGCTGTGAATGATAAACAACTGTTTAAAATAGATAAGAAGCAAATAGCAAAGAGAAAATACGGTTGTTAAGGGATAATACTGGGAAACTGAGTGACAGATTATTATCTGAACTTCATTTAATTTCAAATTTAGCATTTCTTTTATGTTCACACTTGTAATTTTTCTTTTCCCTGTTGTTCACATGCACTTTCTGGGAAAAAAAAAAAAAAAACAAAGAGTCAAAATACAGAATTTATCATCATCTAAAGCAAAATTGAATGACTCACAAAAAAATTAGTACCTTGCCACAGGTCTCCAGGATTCCATGTAGGGCTCTCATGCGGCAGCCAGCAGTGGCTGTTTCAGGAACAGTTCAGTGCAGTTGGTAAGTCCTGCCCTGTCTGCCTACTTTTGGGACTCGCTCTGGCTCTGCTCTCTGCTGCCCTGGAGCATGGGCAGAGCTAACCTGTGGCTTTCTATCCCAATAATGCAGACATCACTTCAGAAACTTTTGCTTGAAAACACAAATGTAAAGATAAAAAGTCTCACTTTGAATTTTTTTTTTAATTGATAAGATGAAACTTACTCATGAGACACATTGGTTCATTTTGGCATTCATTTCCCCTAGAATAAACAGGAAATTTGATTAACTGAGATTGTCTTAGCTTCATGGGCCTGGTTAGTGAGATCCTCTTTTATCCACATGCATGGGAAGGGCTAAATGCTCTTCTGGATGGTCTTGCTAGTTTCTGGACACAGGGAGAGAAGGAGGGGAGGACTGATTGTGCACCAAAATCCATGGAAGGAGCAGCAATGTGCCTCTCGTGGAAGTTGTCTATTTTAAAACCTGACCTGCAGCTCCATAACTCTGTCATACACTGCTCCTAAAAGAGCTGACACCAAACCTTCTCTCCTCTACATTTGGAGACCCCAAAACCATCTGGCAGCTTCCATTCAAAAGTACGGAGCACCCTTTGCTCTAAATTTTATCACCTCGAGCAAAAAGAAATCCTCGTTCTCTCATCCTCCCCACTACCCTCACCTTACTTACAGACATAGTGCTTGTCTGTTCAGGGATGAGTAGCTTACAACCTCTTTCAATAAAGTATTCAGCAGTTTTCCTATGCATGGTTTCTTTCACTTGGCAGTTTTACAGCTACTAATGCTACTGTGGATACCATCCTTTTAAATAATGCCTGAAACTATTGTCATTTTACCCTCAGAAATTAGCAAGGTTATGTAGTTCTATTGGTTTATACATGAACATGCCATTCTTTAACCAAAAAGGGTCATTATATTGTCTTAAATAGTTTTTATTCCCAGCAACAAGAAAAGTATAAAAAAATCCTGCTTTTATACCTAATTAAGGCAAAAGTCTCCTGCAATAATATCTATGATTTTATGTGCATAGGGCATACAAAGTGATAAAATAAGCATCACTTTAGTGCTGATACTTTTCATCAAAGGAATAATTCAATATGGAATGACATCAGCATTCTAACTAAGACTTCTTCATTGGTTTTTGGCAAAACATCAAAGAAATGCTGTGAACAGATTTTGCATTCTATTCAGTTGAGGCAACCAAGAAACATCTTATGACCTTTCAGATATGACATTAGCTAGTAGGAAATGTAGGACAGACATAGATAAACTTAACAATCATTGACCAGCACTGTGGAAAACAACTTTTTCTTTGTGAAAAATTCAGACAACTAATAACCCTTAAAAGGATTCAGCCAATCAGGTTGTAAAGAAGATCCGCAGGGTTTTATTGAAATTAACCTAAAAACTCAGTACTTTTTAGTTTTTTGAGGGAGCTACTGTTTTTTACTTATTCAGAGGTGATATTTGCTGAATGTTATTTGATTTTTTTTTAACTGTGGAACGCAGAACTGTTCTCAAATTCAGCTAAATTCTACATGACTATAGGCAAGTATTCCCTGCTGTAATGCAGAAGAACATGGATAAAAGCAGGAGAGGAGGCCTTTGGGGAACACTGCTGCACCTCAGGGGAAATGCATGTACCTTGCCATGAGTTAAACTCTGTGAATTTATGTACTAAATGAATCCCAACACAACCACAACTCCGCAGATAAGAATACAATATAGACCCTTTCTAGTTAAAACGTTATCATCCTAGCATCTCTTGGGAGTAACACTTACAATCAAGACCCCTAGCACTATTTAATTGGAAAAGCCTTACTGAGTTAGCTCATGGAAATACAAAGCAGGCTAAATATAACTTCCTCTGTCTTCTGGAAATTGTAGCACTTGTGTTCTTTGGGGGACTTTTTACATTTACACCAAATTCTTTGGAAGTTAGAGCAAGAGAAAGAGAGATCCCATGTCCTCAGACTGGAACTATAGAATAGAATTGAACCTGGATTTAAGCTTACATCTTTCTATAGTGAGAAAAATAAATGGGGCACCACCATGTCTTACAGAACCCATCAAGTGGAATGGATCTCCAATGTAAAGCAGAACAGCTGCTGCTGACAAACAGCAGCAAAGAAATTCTGTTGTGAGGATAAAGTCCAAAAAAAAATAAAAAAGAAAAGGCAAACAAGCAAGCTGATGTGAACCGCCTGCTGTTCATTATCCTCTTGAGAAATATGTTCAGAGCATCATACTGCCAGAGATATTGAAGAATCAGTAATGCTTTGACATGTCTCTACATTATCCTGCTTACAAAACAAGCACTGTTCTTACTGCCAGTGAAGCTTGGAATTTCATTTCCAATTATTCACTTTGCCTACCAGAGAACAAGAAGGTAAAACCTTATTACTACAAAGCTTGTGCAGAGCTAGTGTCTAGTGTACAACTAAATCATGTAACTACACTATTATTTGTGCTATGGTGCTACATTGTCTATCAAGTACAGCTACAGTAATGCAAAGAAAACCAATCCATCTATAGTTAATACAACAAAAAGTCTAATCTGCACATTTTAGTATGCATTTTACTTTTACCTGACTGTCTTTGTAAAACAAGCATACATCTGAGCTGATGTGAAAAACAAGTTTTCATTAATTTGTACCAATGTATGGAGCAGGAGCACTGCTCATACAGCTCTCAACGTGGCTGGAAGCAACAGGGGTGATGGTGACAGTACCACAGAGCAGAGGGAACGTGACTGAGCCTCAGTGATGCTTTCTTGTACACATAAAACGTGCTCAGCAGTCTTTAAAAATATCTCAGCCTAAAAGAAGGAAAAGATATCTTCAGCTTCTAAGCACATAAGTAAGTACTTCAGAAAGTGGATAAACAGTTGCATGAGTATATGGTGTTAACACATGCACATCTTCCCCCCTGGACTCCTAAAACAGCTATTGTATATTCTCCCAAAGTTCACACTCATGATTTCTTAAGGCAAATAGGAAAGCCAAAACTAATGAAAACATCCCTATAAATGTTATAGGAGGAAAACTTTACTATATAAATCCACGGTCCATCCACATCATGAGCAAAACACAGCTCTGATCTCCTCATCTTTAAGAAATATACAGAACTAGAAAACTTTCAGAGCAGGGCAGGAAGGGGAATAAGGTTCAAGACCAGTTTCTCTGTGAGGAGCTGCTTTGTAAACCAATGTGTTTCCATTTGGGAAAGGAAATATTGACGGAGATACAAAAGAAAGCTGCAAAATCATCAGTGACCTGGAAAGAGTGGCTAGGATTCAACTGTTCACTCCCTCTTCTCATATCAGAACTACAAATGAAGCTACTAGGAATCATCTTAAAAAAGGATTTGGATTAGGGGAAGCTGGTGATCCCTCAAGTATGGAGTAGCAGATCCGCAGAGCTCCTGAGAGATGACCCTGTGAACACTAAAAACTGATGAAGTTGCCAGGGAAGCCGCTCGTGTGAGAGGAGGCATTTGATATGGGACACACAGGCACCAATCCAGCTCAGGAGATGCCCATGCTGAAATAACTAAATGCTAAGAAAATATAAGAGGGAAGTATTACAAATGCTTGGTCTGCTCTTGCACTTTCCTAGACAGTGATGTAACTGAGTACTTATGGACACAGTAGGATACTGGATTTTGAGCTAAATGGGTTGTTGGTCTAAGCCAGGATGGTTCCTTTTATTAGGATGAGAGAAGGAAAATTGATTTTTTCAACAGGAAAAAAAAATCAAAAATTAGCTTGATTTATGATCATGAATTCTTGTGCTTTGCTTTAATGAAGAGAAAATGCACCAGTATTTATCCAGACTCCTGCTCTTTTTGTAATTTTTTTTCCATCAAAATGTCACCAGTATTCAGGTTAAACACACTTCCAGTTCAGAAAATCAACATTTCACAACCACAACTTATCTTTAGCGCCTTTTGATTTCAAGGGCTCAGCAGTTTTGAAATTCTGACTACAGGATTGCAGAGGTAGGGAGGCAATCAAGTAATTTTCTACAAATGTACTAGAAAAAGAATAATTATAAAGATTGTCACAAAATAGGAGTTATTTCTTCATAAATCTCTACAAACTTCAAGTGTTTTCTGGCTAACCTCCTTCAAAGAGTATGTTGTGATCTTGCACCTTGAGAGCCGTTCTCAAAACCACTCTCCAGGATTGTTTCCTTTCTGTCAAAGGTGTCAAGGGAGCACACAGAACTCTGCATGTCCCAGGCTATAAGACAGATACAGTGCTCAGACCAGTGCAGTTCATTTCCTGAGAGGGTTTTGTTCAGTATAAAAGAGCATTGATAAGCTTTCTGCATTTTTCAGCTCTCGATAAATGCTATAATGATTATTTTTTTTGTAGTATTTAAGTAGCAAAAACTGTGCTTAGGACCTTTCAATCTGACAATTGTGTAAAATGATTGTGTAGAATATTAACTACTTGGAATAAAATCATTAATTGTCTTGTTAACAAGATAGCCATCAGCTACCTGGACATGGTGCCAGTGGATTGGCATAAAAGAGAGCTTTCAATGGGCTGGGGAGAAAAAAACAAGGGAAATAGTCAGGCTTTGTTCTAATTGCTTCAGTATTAAAATAACTGCAAAGGGAGATGAGCATGAGTCATTTTCTTTGGGGCCAAATTTTTCTAATTTTGAGTCACGTTGAGCAATACCATGCTGCATGTGTGGTTCTGCAGAAATCAATGCAATTCTCATCAAATATTATTCAGTGTTAATCAGAATACCTGCAGCGGGCCTGTAGAGTTTGAGAGTGAATTTTGAAATGAGCTTGGGATGAAGAAATAGATCATGGCATGGATAGAAGCCTTTTCTCCTTTCAGTTGCATCTCCTGGCATGAGAGGGTTCATATTTTATTCCTATCTTTGTGCTTGCTTTCTAAACTTGCAGATTATCTCCCAAGTTTTCACGATTTAGATCATCTTTCACAATGAGCAATGCCTGCTCCTGCCCTAAGGAAGAGGCTTTGACACACTTCATTTTAAGACATTTTGGGAGAGGTGAAGTGTTGAAGGGGGAAGCTAACCACTCTTTAAGGGAAGCTTGGAATCTGTAAGCTGTCAAGCATTTGCAATTCCCAAGGATGCTGGAGGGAAAAAAGAATAAAACCTTAGTTATTGATTTATCATAAATATTTGTTGACATTCCTGTTTGTGCTAGAGACAGAGAGACTTTCTTCAGGTATGAGCTGAAATAACTGCAGATTCAACAGAAAACTAAGGAGCATTTGCCAATAAAAAAGTAGCTAACATTTGTCAATGTGACAAAAGAATTATGTCAAAAACGTCTCATTTCCTTCTTTAAGATAACAACATTGATAAAGATCAGTGCTGGAATGATGTGTCCACTTCTGGGATCAATGGTCTCTAAAGGAATTAGGAAAACAGAGAGACTACAAAACTCTCTGAGAGTTGGACAAAATCCTTGACTTTGACAGACCAGACAAGACAGACTTTAATAACTCATTTGAAGAAGTACATTTAGAAAAGATCTGATTATAGTGCATAAATACTACCCTGGAAAGAAAACATCAGACAGGAAAGGCTGCGTAATATGCAGAAGGAAGATTACAATGATCAAGAGCTGAACCCTAAGAAAAATTAATCTAAATTTAAAATTAGGCATCGCTACTTAATTATAGGGAAAGAGGTTAATTACTGGAAAAAAATTTTGAAAATAATCTGAGCACTCTACCCCACTGGATGCCATTACAACAACATGCTTCTTCTAAAGCCGAGGTGTTGCCTTGTAACAGGGTAACACGATGGAGTTAACTCACCTGTGATGACAAGGTAGGATTAGCCTTACGATTTAATTTTAGTCTTAAAATCAGCAGTAAATAGCAAGAATAGAAATTTAGGAAGCTGAAGAATATGCTTTATAATTACTCTGCAGACTTCATGGAATCCCCACTCACCTGCTACTGAAATACCACAGTACTTAGGTGCAAAGTCATAGCCTAAAGGGCAATTTGCTGCAGTGATGCAAGGCAGAAAAAACCAAAAATGTTTCAGTTATCTTTATGCTTGAAAAATTTGTAAACAAGTTCCCAGACATTTTGCAGTGCTCACCTTCAGAATAAGAGAATAACAAATTAAAAAAATTAATAACTTGCCTCTTAAAGTCCTTTCAATGAATTGATGCATCCAACTGATGGTTTTTGATGGTAGTACACAGGAATGGAAAGTACTTCAAATAGAATCTGAGTCATTCTAAAACTCAGGGAATTGAAAGAGAAAATTTAAATAGACAGTTTTGACCCCATGTGACAAGTTGCAAAAGGAAATGGCATGGAAAGTCATTTCATAAATCCCAGATTTAACACTTGAAGTTTTTAATGAAGTTGTGTGTAATTTCATTTTAACAAGACAACTAATATGCATTATTTTCATGGAATTTATTGGAGGGAAGTGATTCAAGAAAATTTCTATGCTTGTGATAGCTTTAAATGTGATAAGTGGGACCTTTTTATTATTGTTAAAATTAATCCCTCCTGATAGCTATTATAAGAGGACATTGGGTGTTTTTCTTCTTTTATTGCTATCATACTTCATTTTAAAAAAATATCACTCTTCATCATCTGGCAACAAAAAATAGGATGCCTTTGCTTTTCAGGGCAGAAGAATGAGGGTTGGACTTAAAAGAGAAGCTAACATTTGTATTTGGTATTTCACAATGAAAAGAACTTATTGAGAATGGCTTTAACCCCATTTATTTAGCAGCTGCAAAGGCTTTGTCTCTTTAAAAACCAGCTAGTATAAACTCATTCTTCGGTACATGGGATTCAAATAAAAATGTAAGATCTAAGTCCTTGGTTTAATACCTCTTTCATTAAAAAATAATGTTAACTATCTTTATGTATATTGAACAAAGATAATGAGGGCAAAAAGCATTAGCAGAACACTGGGACAATGTGCACTGCATCTTCAGGGAGCAGTACACGACAGGCAGACACAAATTCCTCACACACAAAAGCACCACTTCACCCCACAGAGTGCATTTCAGAGGGAAGAAGTAATTGCAATGTCTGCAGCACCACACAGCACAGAACTGGATTGGAATTTCTGGCATATTTGTCATAAACCACTAAAATCTATGAAAACTGAATAAAAGTTGGGTGAAACTTAAATCCTCCATGAATTAGAGATGATAAAGATGTTCCTCAGCCACAGAACTCCTCGAAAGCATAATAATGACCATTCAAAATGTTTTAACCTCTGGGTGTTTCTGCACTTCCTTTGTGCCTGCAAGCTGCTGTGCATAGATCAATATTGTTTGGCTACCATTTCCTTCTGAGCTTCTAAGTCGTGGAGAGAATCCTCTGCCATTTCAGCACTCTGACTTACAAGAAGGTTCTCTGGTGTTGGCTCAATAGTGGCTAGTTTCACTAAACAGCCTGAGCAAGTTGTGGCTTTTGTAACTTTGTCAGTGGCCCATTTATTCCAGCACTTTTCCATGCCAGCAGGATTGAAGAGCTGCTTTCTTCCCTACGTCTTTAGATGAGACAGGCAATGCTATGCTGCAGACTTCCAGGACTGCATTTCATTTAAAGACCCACACATGATGAATAACAAAGATTTTTATCCCCTGAAAGTCAACTTTAAAATAAGAATAATCAACATATTTCTGTGACCGAGATTTTTATTGTTAGGCAAGACTTAGCAAGATAATGTGCTGCCTAGATATCGGTTACTTCCCAAAGTTTGTTTCCATATTGACCAATTTACTACACAAAATTTGATTTTCAGTTTAAGGAGCCCATACAACAGGCTGTGATGTGCAGTCTGAAATGAAATGAAAACCTATCCTTTGTGCAAGTAATCCTACCTTATCAAATCTGACTTGCAGTAAGCCAAGATGCAGAGAGTGATGGATGAGAAATAATTTACTGCCGAGATAACCTTAGCCTGACTGAGCCTTGCAAACTGCAGCTTCAAATTATTTACCAGACATTAAAGAGTTTGTCTTGGATTTGACAAATGTGGACACATTAGGCAAAGGTCTAAATACTATCACTGAAATCTGTAATCACATGTATTTATTTTTTGCTTCATCTCTTTTGCATCCTGCTGCCTCTCTGCTGCTTCTGCTAAAATGGAGAAGTTTAAAAATTGTGTTATGAAAAGTTTATATTTTCTGTCTCCTGTGCCTGAGTAGTAAAAGACATCATTATCTAATCAATGGAAATAAAATTTCATATCCATGATGCTACCAACATTTTCTTAAACATAGCTCTCTTTTATTCATAAACAATTCCAATGACAGTTAACATTTTCTGATCATTATCTGCCATTACTTACATTTTTGAAACTTGTTTACAGAATTGCTTTTGAAACTTCAAGAAATTGAAATAAGATTTTTCCCTGTCAACACAAAGCATGAGGAGTCATCTGTAAGAGAAGCAGTAAAGCTGGAGCGTGACAGAGTAAAACTCAAGCAACTGAGGGCTATAGATGGCTTTAAAATAAATGTAAGTACCTATTTGAATATGAAGAATTGCTTCTCTTGTTTATACATATTTATAATAAATATGCAACACCAATTTAGCTGAATTAAAATTCAGCAGAATCTGTAGCACATGTATTTTGTGCACAAGAAATAAAAGTCCTTGAAATCTATGCACATCAACACTTAGAAATGTGGCCACATAAACTGTGTTCTGTCAGCAAAGGAAATCGTTGTCTGTTCTATTATGCTGTCTGAGATGCAGCAATGTGAATGTTAAATGGGAAATGTCATTCAAGAGGACACAGAAATAGGAATCACAAAGTTCTGATCTTCTCACTACTCATGAAGGTACAGACCTGAGATAACAAAGAAATGTCAAATTTTTGCAAATGTCACCCTTGAAAGGTTTAGTAATCTGTAGTCACTCTTCAGGTAAAGGCTTCACCTCTCCCATATTTTTAAGGACATTAGAGAAAATTGACAAAGCAACATCAGAAAAGTTCAAACCATATAGGAACACAGAAGAAATTAATGCTATATGAAGAAAATTCTAAATAGTTGATGCAGAAGGAAGCAATTCAGGTACATAGCATAGGAATTATATTCATCCCTAAACCATACGGAGATGCCATTGCAAGAATGAGACTGACTAAATCAAAGGCTTTGAGATTCTTGGATAGGAAGAGTACAGCCTTAAAAATATTATCAAAATTATACTGAATTTTAAAGAATTTTTTTTTGTTAAGTTTACCTTTGCCAATAGTAACCAAATTAACAGGTTTTTCAAGGTCTTACTTCAATATATAGATATTTATGTGTTTATAGGTACATTCTTATTGAAATAAACAGTGCATCAAAGCATCAAAATAAGAATCAAAGTGATCTTTCCTAAACATCCATACTGCACTGATATACTGTTCCCCACTACATAGTTAAATCAACTGGCTGAAACTAAATCAAGTTATAGGGGTGCCACTACTTACCTCATATGCAGTTTAATTTGGGGGAACAATCGTTATCTTAACAGGTTTTCCTGAAAAGTACATCAGATGTTAGCTCAGTTTAATGTCACCATCCCACATCTCTCTTCTTATTTTCTGGTGGCTTTTTTTCTTTATAATAAAGCAGTTATAAATCATTGTCTGCAATGGAATTAAATCAAATGATGCATAACAAGTAAAAAGATCAGTGCCATAAAAACTGGCAGACTGGAAAAATATTAACATGAGTACATGACACATAGACAAGAAAAAGTAGTTTTAAACTTCATCAAGAATACAAAAAATGGCATCACTGTAGCTACATGAGTTTGGACCAGCCAAGATATTGGCAGTAATTTCTAAAGGGTGACACTTTGTACTCCTCAGTCATGAAAAATTCCTCATGGGACTGAGACAACAGAGCTTAATTGTTAAGTAGAGATTAAGTAAGATTAGCCAAGGAGATTGCTCTGAACAGGCAGGGAAAGGTGCAGTACTGAAAATCTCTCATTGTTTCATGGATTATTTTATTAAAGAGTGAGTTAAATGATGATATTTGGGGTCCACTCAAGATAGCCAGTAGATTACCTGTAACCCTTTCCTTCCACTCCCAAAAAAAAAAAAAAAGCAGAACAAAAAGGAGCAACCTGGAGAGTAAATATTAGCAGGAGTACTATTCCCAGGAGTTTCTTTTTTGTACTGTAATTTCTCTCTGTTTTAATATGATGTTTGAGAAGCAATGATCCATAAAAGTAGCAATTATTTAATACTTAGATCACTGCATTTCAGATATTATTCCCCCACAACTTTCCCATGTTCTGATTTGTAACTCAGGTAACTGCACAAAAGACATTAATCACAACTCAAACAAAGCAAAGAGCTTCTTTTCATGAGATCAAGGAAGGAGTACATGATTAAAACCAAACCTCTGTTTTTAACTCCTGGAATTAAATATCATACAGCCATGTAGAAAATAGCCACAAACCTCTGCAGAAGTTACATGAAGAGTTTTACAGAATTTACATAAATTCTGTCTTTGCAAAATGCATTAGAAAATACCAGATTCAGTTTGATTACAGTTTTCCTTCAGATGGAAAGGTTTACAGGAATGTTCTCATCCTGTAAAAATATATGTTACTCACTTCTGGGTGTGCATCGTGGACATTACTGGATTCTGCACATTCATAGTGGTAACCTTGTGAGGAAACTCTGAGTTATAATTTATTTAAACTCTTTACTGAAAACATTACTGAGAGGTAAAGTCACCACCTTTCTTTGAACTTCATATCTCTCCATATTACTTACATTTAATTTAGCATTTTATTGCCATAAACAAAAAACTAATTAATCCATATCTGATTAATTTAAAATATACTTACCCTTTAAAGAATTAAAACTTACATATCTTCATTATTCTCAATCCATTTTGTAGAGTATTTGGAATGCCTCAGATTACAGTTTCCTTCTTTGGGGATATGCAATAAAATTACTGTATTGTACTATAAAATATTCTCATAAATCATACCTAAGACATAGATGTCAAATAAATTAACACTGAATTGCCCTGCCTTTTGCTTTCATTTTCTTCCTTATTCGCTTACCGACCATAATAACCTGTAAAGGGTCCCTAAATCATAAGTTTTCAATTAGAATTCTGCTACCTAACTTTTTGACTAAAAGCTTTGCAGGTGCAAAATAGAAAGTGCACACTCCTGTGAATCCTAGCAGAGCAGGCAGATAGCTTGTGGGAGAAAGGAAGGTGTGATTTGAACTCAAAACACTGAGACTCAGAAGCAAGTGCAGTTCATCCCAGTTAAACAGTCAAACCAGGCTCAAAGCACCAACCTTGGATTTCAAACTTTGGTCATCTCCACAACGGAGCACATTTTTGTTAAAAGGGATTGGTAATTATTTTCTTGGCTTCAAGTGCACATTTAGACTATAGAATCACTTCTGTCCCCCAAAGTACCTTTCAACAGCCCATGAAAAGGATAACAGAAATATGGATATCAGACTAAACCTCATAATGGGTGGAAGATTTTCACCATAAGATGAAATAATTGGCAAAATTTAAAAACATGATGAGACTTACAAGCAAAGGAAATCGTTTTTTCTACAGAAAACAGAGCTATATATTGCTACAGCTATATTTTTAATGAGAAGTATTCAGAGGAGATTTTCATTTGGCCATGGCACACCACACCACGCACCCTGGAGACAGAGAGCTCCACCTGGGACACAGAGAACCTGGAGGTCATCAGACATCCAGAAGACTAAAGGAAACTGCAGACAAGATAAAGCAGAAATTACTGGAACTGCATGTGTCTACGAGACCTCCACAAAAACTACATTTTAAAAGACTTGGAAATTACATAAATGAAGCATTTTCTCTGACATTCTTCTTCTTCATGAGCTCTACCTTTGTTACATTTCACTGATTCATAGTTAATGGTTTGCTGATTTATAGTTATTTTACTTCACAAGTCCTTTCACTATGCTTACATGCATGCAACTCATGTTGGACACCCCATCTGCAACTCTGTTCTGAGTTCGTTTATGGTCTTAACAGAAGAACCAGAAGCTCACCTTCTGAGTGTTGTCAGAGGCTCCATCACTCTCCTAACAAAAACAGAAATGCACCATGGAGAAAAAATTTGTCATCTCACACATATTTTATTCTGTCGATGATAAAATCTGTCCCCCTGTCAGGAACCCCTCCACTTTCAGGTAATTCTATATGTTTCTGCGCTGCCCAAATGAGTAAAATCAATGGGCTAAGGCTCAAAACAACAGTCAGCTCTTCCATCTAGAATACACATCCCGTTTCCAAAGGGAAGCAAAGCACCTGTGAGATAATACACAGCTCTATCCCCAAGGGCTGAAGCCAGGAGCTGCACAACCAGATTGGTGGCGGTGGTCAGCCTTGCCTAGGAGCTCCCTGACAGTGGTATTTTTGATCATCTGACCAACAGTACACTGCTGCATTTTTAGACAGTAATCCTTATTTCAGTAAATGCTTTATGTCTAGTTACAGTGTGCCATGATAAAACTCCACCTCATCCTGAAGATAGGGAAAGGCAGGATGCTCTCAGAACCAGGCACAGTGTCTGCCTCAGGCACTGATCAGCACTGCTGCCTGCAGGGAAGTGGCAAATGTGCAGCAGAAAAGGCAGAGAAATATAATCAGCTTGAGGAATGCTTAATGACATAAACTAGCCTAATCCCAAAGGAAACTTCAAAACTGTGACTTGCAGTTGTCATTATCTATACTTAAGGTGCTGATGCACCTGAGCAAGCTGAAGTACAACTTATTACTGATTAAAATACATTAGTATTTTAACACTGTGAGACTTGTATTATTTTATATTCTACCTCTTTTTTTTCTGAGATCTTAGCACACACCAATCTCTTTACCTTGTAAGTGTCTGAACAAATCAGCTGATTAAATCCTAGGGTACCACTGTAGACAAGGGATACTCCAAAGGAAGTTCAAATCCCTAAGCTAAAAGTTTGAAATACCTGATTTTTTTAGTGCTGTCTTAGAGGTATAAATATTATACCTCATATTTTAATTAATGCAATCAAAGGCTATGAAATGGCATCAATTGCTTTGTCTAGCAAAATGCTGCCAAGCTAGTCATTATCGGGTCCTAATTGGTAGCAGTTACTTTACATTAGAAGGAAGAGATGAATTCACCACTTTGAGGTGGCACAGAAAG
This sequence comes from Leptocoma aspasia, assembly GCA_013399835.1. Classification (NCBI taxonomy): domain Eukaryota; kingdom Metazoa; phylum Chordata; class Aves; order Passeriformes; family Nectariniidae; genus Leptocoma; species Leptocoma aspasia. The sequence goes on along the minus strand of VXAX01004442.1, from coordinate 194,436 downwards.
CTTTTGCCAAGATAGACAGTGCTTGTTAGCTGTGTGGAAATGTTATTGTGAGCATTTTTATATTAAAAATATCCTTGTATTGTACCTCCACTTTAGCAGTGGTTGCCACCCTAATATTTCAAGCTTTCAAATTGACAAAGGGAAAACTAGATTTAATAATAACAAGGATATATAACAATCAAAATGCAAGATGCCCCTTTGCAAGTTGGGAAAGGAGTCAACCACAAGGCAATCTTCTCCAATACACTTATGTCATCTCAAAATAATCAAAACATCACATCTGTCATTTTCCTTTCTTGTGCACTGTGCCTGCACTTACTCAGTGTGGTAACTCTTCTGCTTCCAAAGCCATTCAGGATCTTTCCAACTTCTCCTTAAATTTAATCTTCAATCTTCAGATTAAACCTAGACACCAGTCTAGGGTTTAATCTGAAGGGTGAATTCAATGCTTCAACCTTAATGAAATATTTTCACCAGTTTGCTACAGCAAAAGCAATAAGGACTCAGCTGGCTGAGGTCACTTTTTAGTTTTAAAGTGTTTAATTATGCAGCAGGAGAAATGAAATTACTTTCAAGTACAAAGCAAGCAGTTTGGAAGGAAATGAAAATAATCTAAGGAGGGAAAGGTCAGAGTTCAGTTTCCAGTTTTTTTTAATAGAAATGCAAAGCACAAAGAGGTACAAACAATGGCCAGCAGAACAGGTCAAATATGTATAAAATGGAGGAAAGTGATGATAATGTTTCTTAGTTCGTTTTTAAGTGCTCTTAGCGTTCTTTTTATGTCAGCATCTTCTTCCCCTTCCTAGCTAGATAACTCGATAAATTGAACCTTTCCTTCCCTATGGAAAACAGTTTCTGGAACATAACTGGGGGCCCAATTTGAGTAAAACAGCTGAAAATTACTTATCTTGAAAGAAAAATTATGGACCTTTGATATGGTGCTTGTGAGAACCCTGTGTTTTTGTGCCTCTCCCATTCCATTTTTTGTATGAACATCATCCACTCAGTATTTGCAATTCCAGGGGATTAAACTGTGACTGAGTGGACTCTACCTCCAATGAGCAAAAGGTTGCTTTTGCAGCTGAGGAATTCAGCCCACTGTTAAACCAAGGTATGTTGTAAGAGCACAAGAGGCTCGATGCTGCTTGCGCAGCCACGGCAGGCTGTGAGGCAGACAGACCCCCAGCATGAACAAGGGAATTCCCAGCAGAGGTGTAACAAAATGAAGGATCTCCCAAAAAATGGGCATTTCAAGTCACCTCTGCCTGGCCTGCAGCACCATGCTGTGCCCCACGAGGAGGAAGCCAGCCAGCCTCTACCCTGCCAGTGTGTACCGCATCAGGCTCTCCTCACAGCTCCCGTCTGCAAAAAGAACTTGTTTTGCATATTGTGCTAAAGTGTGAACACAGCACTCCCCAGCTGGGCAACAAAATACTAGCAGTGAAAATGTAAGGCTGGAACTGGAGAAAAAGCTCCAAAATTCCGATGCCTCAATGTGAATAATGAGAAAAGAATTGAAATAATAAAATCTCGCACCCCAAATACCTTATTTAGATTCTGTTTGTTTGCTTTTCCTAGTATGACTGAAGCAATCAAAATCTCTCATTTACAATTTTCAGCTAATCCTTCCACATATGCATTAGACACTGCAATCCTTTTCATAGATGGAGTCTAATACTTCCTTTGTAATTCATGGATGAGTTTTTTTAATTGAAAAATTAGGATAAATGTCTCCATGGAGTAGTTATTGTCTTAAATAATGATCACTGTGTCTGGATTCCATCACAATTTATTCTGCTACCAAGCACCCTGTTTTACTCTTACTTCATTGGAAATACCGTTCCCATGGTCTCTGTGGAAATGAGAAAAACAATGCTTTTATAACAAATACATTTTGGGGAGGGGCATTTACAGTTTGTTCTATTCACTCTGCAGCACATTCTATTTACTGCAGCTCAGGCCTGATCTCAGAAATCTTGAAGTGCACATATTCGTCTGTCTCTGAGAAACAGAGAAGAATGCAATAAAGTGAATCTCCGTGTATTTCTATAGAACAGTATAAAACTCTTTGCTTCATTGGTACTTTGATACAATTCCAGGTAAATAAATCCACTAATAACTGTATTTGCTGCATGCTTCTACTGAATGCATGCCACACTCTTTATTTCACTCAGATAAAGTAGCATGAAGCCTCCTCCCCCCTTACAAAGCTACATGGCATCAACCACTAGGCAGGGACAGTAGCTGTCAGTGCTCTTTCCATGAAAATATCACCTTATTGCCTCCAGATCTGTTCACAGTTCTGCCTTCTAGAAGCAAAATTGTTCTAATTGTCTGAATGGTTCAAATGCAAAAGTATTATTAATAAGAGCCAGCTTCATCCGAGACACAAAGTTTAGCATTCCAGTTCTTCATACAGGATTGCCTTCAGCAGCTCTGAGCAGGAATGTCTGCATCATTGAGATCTTTCTTATTTTTTTCATATCTTAAATGATACACCTAGGCATTTATTAAGGAATATACAGACATCTGGGAAGCACAGGAACATCTTTGTCCTCTAAAGGTACATTTTAGGCAACACATACCGACCGTAATTGACTACCTCTCTGCATTACAGCTCCTCTCAGCTTACATTAGACATAATATAATAAAGATATTTTAAAAGTAACAATGCATGTCTTGTATACACAGATTAATAACTCATGTCTTTGAATGACTTAGATTATATTTGGTATAAGAGAGTTGACCTGCAATGTCTTTCTTGGCTCTGATATCGGTTATGTATTTTCCCATTAAAAATTAAGCCTGTTTAGGCTGAGCTAAATGGAACCCGACTGTTTGATCTTAAGAAACACTGTGACCTTTTACACTGAGCTGAAGAAAATAATCAACATGCTGCTCTTCATTCCCTACTCTTCAATTCTACCAAAAAGGCTCTGTCTTGTGAGGAGGATTGCTTGAGGTGCCAAAAGCATGTTTATTTCATATTTATATTAATTCATCTTCATTTAATGACTTTGTAGCAGCTTGATTAGCATGATGAGCATAGTTTAGAAAGGAAAGCTGGTCCTTCAGAAGAAATATCCATGTAAATTCTAGGAGAGATTTAATTTCTAATTCAGCTGCTCGTTTTTTGGTACAGTTCAGAAATTCGTTCAGATTGTGTTCTCAATCAGTAAAATGAAGATGATTTCATCTTGGCTTCACCTCATTCGACCTTAAGTTTAGGAGTTAGACAAACCATAGGGCAACGGGGCCCTTGGCACTGCAAGCACTACAGTTGCAAAACCAGTTTTCTTTTGGCTGGTATAATTTGATGGCAGATAAAAAAGCAGTTGGTGTCTGTGGTAATTCTGGATTATACAAACGCTAAAGTTTTTTATCAATACCAGGACATTTTTATTGTAACATTAGTACCAAACAACAAGTTATTGTCTTTACTGCTGTGAAAAGTGTTCTCTTTGTATTTCTGCCTCCCTATGTCTTTGTTTCTCAGTTCACCATTGCAGAGGAAATATTACCCTCCATGCCTACAGTGAGTAATTTTCCTTATGTAGTTTTTGCTCTGTAGTATTTTGGCAAAATCTGCTAAATTGTCTCTTTGTTTCATCCTCCCTGTGCAAAGAATACTTTCTCTGTACAAAACTGAACTCCGACAGGGAATCACAGAGCTTTCATTTGCTGACCCTGGGAAAAGTGAGCTCTTCAAGAAATATCCTCTACATCACTCCTTTTTTTGTATCACATCCTCTCTGAATATTAGCATCTTTCAGGAGGAAGGAAAGGACTCTGTGTAGCAGGCACTGTAGGAAAGGGTAAAACAAGAGTCTGGCTGGGACCATCTTCCCACTCTCCGCTCTGCCAGGCCTGGGGACCCCTTTACAACCTCCATGAGGATGTAGGATGAGGACCGGTGATAGAGAGGAACCAGCTAAAGATGCAAATGACAGATAGGAAGAAGCAGATGAACCAAAGTGTCAGGGATATCTCTAATCCTTGCAACAGCCACAGCTGGATTTCTTCTGCTCAGTGCTGGCTGTGCTCAGATACCTCTTCTCTCTCTCTCACTTGCTGAAAATGTCCTTGCAGATGTGCATTTCACACTAGATCTCTTTCCACCTTTTCCCTGTTTCCCACCATCAGCCTTATGCACATAAAAATAAAGGCTTATGCACAGTAAAATAACCCTCTTCACTAGTTCGCTTGTACACAGAATTTACAAGCCTTTTATTTGGTCCTTTTATATGCTTTACTCTTATATCATCCTTTATCTTTTCCTGCTATAATCTGTATTTTACCCACAGGGATTATCTGCACCTCTGTACACAGTGAGATTCTAACACTGGCTGGTTTTCATCATGAACAGATTAAGCACAATGAGTGACATTAAACAGAGTAGTGAAGACCAGGGCAGGCTGAGGAGCTGAGTGAGCTGGCTGAGCACAGATGCTCTTGTGCAGAATGACGAAAGCAGCAGCCTCTCAGCCTAGGGACGTGGTGTGTATGCTGCAGGAGGAACAGTCATGACACTACTGGGCTGTCTGTCCTGTCACACCATGCTGACTATTAGAGTGCAAGCCAATAAATGATGGCAGAGCTGAGAGTCAGTAAGTGACCCAGAGGACTACTCTGATGATGTCCATCACAAAAAGCTCTGCTTGTACTGAGCAACCTTACAGCAAAGGAGACATCAAATGTGTCACTTCTGGAGTTAGTCAGTGCTTCCTTAACCAACTCAGGAACAAACTTGAAAGCAGTCCTGCTGATTCAGTGGTATAGCAATTGTTCCAAATGCAGATCCCTCACATGCTAACATAAATATACCCACTGGGATGATTTTTAAAATGTCTACCTCTTCTCTTGAGGGCTCACTTACAAAGTTGGCTGATATTACTGCATAAGCAGAGAGTCTGATTCTCTTCACATACACTGATTATAGGGAAGAGCCTTTGGCTTGAATGGATGTATTTCTGAAAATCCACACATTCATTTGAGCATCCTTAACCTGAGCATGATAGCTGATGTAAAGACAAGGTAGCAAAAAATCACAGTTTCCATACAGTAGGAATACTGGATTTCCTCTTACTTCTAAAGGATAAAGATCTGGCTGTACCTCAGTGAGTGTGTGACATCAATGTACTGCAGCATCAGGAAAGGCAAATGAGACCTGGGGAGGTATAAATTGAGGTGTCTTCTTCCTCCAGGGAACATAATTACACATTATTGTCCTAATGAAATTTCAACTGACATGCTGTGTTCTGTTCCCATCACTCATGCACAGAAATTATGAACTCCAACCAAAGCAAATGTAGAGCAGAACATTCACATGACATCTTGGGACAGACTGATGAAGAGCACAGCTTGTTCACTTCAGCAAAATGAGGACTATAGAGAATAATCCCATCCCAGAAACACACCAGGATGAGAGAAAATGCTCTTTTAACTGAAGAACAATGCTGGAAGAAAATCAAGTTAATATAGACCAGCTAGAAATAATTTGGGGCTGGAAGTAGAAGTTGGCGTCTGACAGTCAAAGAAATGCAGCTGAGCACGGCTGGAGCAGAGCCCTTTAAAAACAAGAGGTGTCAGGGATCAATGTCGTTGCTTTATGCCTGTTCCCCGAGATGTCAGTCGGAGCACAACAGTGAGCAGCCCTAGCTGCTGTGCTTGAGAACCTTGTAGAAGTGCTTGGAGGTTTGCTTCTCTCTGGTGTGTTCCTATTTGTGTTTTCCTGGGCACCAAAATTGTGGCAACAATGCAAATCTACCCATACTTGTGAATTCCAATAGTTTCAAATCCAAACCCTTGTTTTTATTAGACCTTCTTTGGTCTAATAAAATATGCTTCCCCCAAACTGTTTTACACCTGAGGCTCAGGGGGAGAGGCAGAAGACGTGCAGCAAGAACTCTCAGCACCGGCAGCTTGGGGGCTTGGCAGAGTAGCAGAGAGGGAGGAAACAAAGAAGGAAAAAAGAATTAAAAACAAACAAAAAAAACCTAAAGAAAAAAACCCATGCCAAAAATTCCCAAACCCAGTCCCACGCTCCGCGTTGTGCAAGGCTCTTTCGGGAACCTGCGTCTGCTGTCNTGTCTCATTCCCCGCCCGCCCCCGGTGAAAACTTCCCCCGGTAACTTTCCCGGGGCCGGTTCCCCGCTCCCCCCTCCCCGGTGGCAGGGGCACACACACCCTCTCATCCCAAGCCCCGCTGGAGTCACGGACGGCGGGGCGGTGGTGCCGGGGGGGATGTCGTAGCGGCCGCGTCAGCGGGAGCCCGACGGCGATTGGGGGAGGCCGCCTTCTCCCCGCGGTCACGAATTATAAAGTGCCGCCGCCGCCGCCCGCACACGCTCCGCAGCGGCGCGCCCGGCCCCGGCAGCGGGCTCGGCTCGGCGCCCCCCGAGCCGCCCTCGCTGGTGCTGCCAGCAGGCCCCGGCTGTGCCTGCCTCCCCCGGGGCTTCTCCGGAGGCTGCTCGGTCTCGCTATAAATAATAGTGGCTCCGACGCCGAGCCTTCAGCAAGGCGCACCTTCTTCCTCGGCAACTCGCGGGAGCCCCGAGGGCAGCGTGTGTGTGAGTGAGTGAGCTGCTCTTCCCGCGGTCGGGACCGAGGGAGGGCCGGGGCGGCTCTGCCGGGGCTGGTGCCCGGCGTCGGGGAGGTTGCTCGGGGCGTCCAGGTGGGAAACCCTTCCCGGGAGGGGCCGGGATCCCGTCCGTGCNGAAGGGAGGGGAGGGGGAGCGGGGAAAAACAGCGAAATAAGAAAAATAAATAGTGGGGGAAGTGACCGGAGTCGCTTGGAAGACCCTTTTTCCTTCCTGAAGAGGGGAGAGAGGGAGAAGCGGGCTTGGGGGCGCTGGTCAGAGGGCGAGGAGCGAGCGGAGAGCGCTCCTACAAAGCCAGAGGGCCCCGAGGAGCCCCCGCCGCCCGCCCGTCCCTCCCGCTGCCCGACAGAGGCCAGCGGCAGCTCTCCGGGACGGGGACAAACGACACCGCGCACCGAGCAGCCCCGCGGGGAGCCAGGAAAAGGCCGAATGAAAACGTAAGGAGGAAGGGAAATCCAACCGGAGAGGGCATCTCTGCACGGGAAGGAGGGGTCGCTGCCGGGCATTCCAGCACCGACAGGACGGGGGGAAGCCGAGCAGAACGGGAGGGAGGGTCCCGACGCTTGTCCGCTGGCTCCATGGTAAGATGAGCTCTCTCCGGGCAGGATGGCTGTCGAGCTGAAAAGATCTGCCTGAAATCTCAGTTTAAAAAAAGCGGGTTTAAAGCCTATTTGAGTAGCAGTACCTTCGCTGCTTCTCCTCTCTGCACGGTGCTGCACAGCCTTAGGAATATGCCTGTGAAAGACGATGGCTTCTAAGACAAAGCGTGCTAAGTCCGGAATGAGGGGGACCGGGGGGTGGGAGTTATGTGTAATTTTTATGATGTTGAAATAATTTAAAAGAATAGTCACAAAGGCAATTCAACTTTA
>VXAX01004442.1:169830-186256 GCA_013399835.1 Leptocoma aspasia | reverse complement strand
CTGCTTCTCCTCTCTGCACGGTGCTGCACAGCCTTAGGAATATGCCTGTGAAAGACGATGGCTTCTAAGACAAAGCGTGCTAAGTCCGGAATGAGGGGGACCGGGGGGTGGGAGTTATGTGTAATTTTTATGATGTTGAAATAATTTAAAAGAATAGTCACAAAGGCAATTCAACTTTAAATTTAAAGATCAGGGGTCAGTGAAAGTCTGGGGTCCCTCAGCCCTTCCTGAAGAAGTTGGGAACTCTGGCTGCCAGGTGCTTTGCCAGTGGCATCGGTTGTTCCTGGCCTCAAATACACACACGTTGAGGCATCATGCTCTCGGCACATTTGAATGATCTTAAAAGTTTGTTCATGTCACTGCTTACTTGGGATCACGCAAAAGGAAGGACTTGGCTCTCTAGCCTTACACAGAATTAGGAAACACTGAGTACTTCCACTGACTCCAAAAGCTCAAGAATTGTTAACCATAGCTCAGAAGGGCAATATTATTTGGACAGCTGGGAAAACAGCTCCCTCTACCTTTTTTTTTTCTTTCCCCTCTGCTTACATTAGCTTTCAATCAAACTTTATCTTGAATGTCAGCTAGGGTAAAAAAAAGTGGTAGTTTGCCCTTATGGAGGGAGGACTTTTCACAGTATATGTTCTGCGTGTCTATATTGACAGTCTCTCTTGCACACCTTCAGTAATCACTAAAGAAAGAATCGAAGTCCTATTCTGTAACAATGTTTATTAGCTAAATAGGTAAAGAAGCAATGTAGCATACCTTGTATTTGTTAAACATGTATTAACAATTCTTGGAAACTATTGTTTCTAGATATTAGTACCTAGTGACATAATAACTAAATTTATCACATTGTATTTGTAAGATGAGACTTTTCACACTGTACCTGGTCACTCACACTTATGGAGTATGTTCATCTGACAATAGGAAGTTATTAAAACTAACTGAGAAAGGGAGAGACCTAGTCTTGCTTTGATTTAGAACAATTCCAAAGTCAGACTGAAACTGAAATCTTACACTTCTTTACAGCATGACTATAATATACAGTAATAAGCATGTAGCACCACTTAAATTATTGTGATGCAAAATATATAAATCCCTTTAATTTTCTTGTGATCATACAAAAAAAAAAAAGCATATTTAAATTTCTCAGACTAAAATGAGGCTCAAGAGACAGGTTGTGCAGTGGACAATGAGCTATCAGAGAGACCTGTGCTGGAGTTTAATTTCACACTTTATAGTATGTTAGGATCCATCATCCATAGTCAGAATAAGTGTTTCTCTTATTGAAAATATTGATGATTTTTCTTTACCTATTGTGGTATGAAAACCACAGGCAGGAAGAAAAAACACTGGAATCACCTTATTTTACAACTGAAGGGTATGGCTGCACAAGAAGTAAATTCCCCTGACACAAGATAGATAATAGTAGGAAATACCTATTATATTACCATCACAAGACAGGTTATGAGATATGCATATGGTACTGAAAGCTTTTGTCATGTTTTAGCCTGAAAATTTTTCAATACAGTCAGAAACAACATATCTTAGGATTTTTTCCCCCTCTCTTTGATGGTCACTGCTTTCCAGCTAGCAAAAAGGGAACTTTGATCCTGCATTAAGAGATCCTATATTTCTACATTTCTATTGGTACATGTTGGAATGATCTGTTCCATGAAGAGCAACTAATGGCAACACACAGCCTTTAAAGCTGTGCAGTGCATTGATGACACTGAACAGTGCAGTACAGATGGCTTATTTGCAATGACCCTGTTGTGCAACTTCTTTTCTAAAATTTCTAAATGATACTTTTAATTATGAAGATTGAATACACTTCTTTGTTTGCATTATGAAACAAACCACAACTGGTTTTTAGCTTCCCAGTAGTAAATTTAAAAAAATAAATCGTAACTCACACAAGTGTAAGGGAGATACAGGAACTGTACTTGTGGCTTCCTTTGAAACAGAAACATAGCAGCAACCTTGACATAGAGGGCCCACAATTCATATTATCTGGCAGTCTGTCTCTTAGTGGAGACTACCTTGTCCTTCAGAGAGGGACATTAAGAACTTCAAAACAGATGCCAAATCAGCTGTTCCCAAAGAACATTTCTTCCAAGCCACTCACAAAGAAAGGCTCGCTCATGCTCTTTTATAAACAAGTAAATCTAAGATAAGGTCATAGTGAGGTGACAGTTACTATCAAATAATTCTCAGTAAACCACATCCATTTTTCAGGCGTGTACACTAGAATGTGAAGGAAAACTGCCTTCTGCCAAAGCCTGGGAGACCTGCAAGGAGCTCTTGCAACTGGCAAAGCTGGATCTTTCTGAGGATGGCAACATTGCTCCAGGAGACAAGAAGGAGCTGGATGAGAACCATTTGCTTGCGAAGAAGTACGGAGGCTTCATGAAAAGATATGGGGGTTTCATGAAGAAAATGGATGAGCTCTATCGGGCAGAACCAGAGGATGAAGCTAACGGAGGAGAAATCCTGGCTAAGAGGTATGGAGGGTTTATGAAGAAAGACTCAGATGACGATGCCCTTGCCAACTCCTCTGATCTGCTGAAGGAGCTTCTAGGAACAGGGGATAACCCTGAAGCGGCGCACTATCGAGAGATAAATGAAAACGACGGCGATGTCAGCAAAAGATATGGAGGCTTCATGAGAAGCATAAAGCGCAGCCCTGAATTGGAAGATGAGGCCAAAGAGCTGCAAAAGAGATACGGTGGCTTCATGAGAAGAGTGGGCAGGCCAGAGTGGTGGCTGGATTACCAGAAACGATATGGTGGGTTCCTCAAGCGCTTTGCCGACTCCATTCTCCCTTCAGAAGAAGATGGGGAACCTTATTCCAAAGAAGTCCCAGAGATGGAAAAGAGATATGGTGGTTTTATGAGATTTTAATACCTTTCCCTTTATCCCTTTTGTCCTAAATGAGAAAGACTGCCTTATTTGTCATAACTTATTGTAACGTGTTGCTTGTACTGTACAGTTTTTTACTGTCCTTGGTTAATGATGCAAACTGCGATTTGTTGTTTCAGGTTCTGTGTTCTTTCAAGTCAAATAACTAATTTCTGGTTTAGTCAAGTTTCAGTCTGTATTGTAATTTCCATGCTAGAACTATTTTGATTACTGTATTTGTTTTCTTTGAAGCGGAACCACATCTACAGTAGAGTTGCTTAACTGTACATACAATAAATTCTTCATCCTAACTGCAAAAATTCTGAAGTGCTATTTTTTCTCTCTGTTGTTTAATCAAATATCATCTCAATTTTTCTTTAATTCATCAGAGCAATGCCAACCTTTTTTTCCATAATTACAGAATTTGTAGTGCACACAAACAGTTGAAACATATGTTTGTCTTTAGTTTTCTGTTTCTTAGAACACTAGAATAATAAATAATTTTAATCTGTTAACAGAATAAATATTTAAAGCCTAAATTTATAACTCATAGTGTTCAACAATTGTCATTAAAAAAAGAAAAATCACGTTTGGCTTTAAGCACTAAAATAATTTCTCCAGTGTACAACACAGTTATTTGTTTGATTAGTTACATCTTTGATACACATCCAATACAGGATTGTATACTTGGCCTTAAAATAATAAACACTAATTTAAAGAGTGGTAAGATAGTTTGTGCAAAAGAAACATGACCCAAAACTGCATGAAAATACCTGATTTTTTTAGGGCACGTGACAAATGTTTTTCCATGGAATAGTTTTGTGTTTGATTCCTCAGCTGCATAAATCACTTTGGCACAACTGAAATATAGGAAACTGCTGGTCAGACTTCTCTGTTTCAAACAAAGGCAGTATAAGTAAATCTGGGAACAAACAGAAAAGCCAACACTAGCACTGTAGATCCTTTGCTATTTACACAGGTGGAGCTTATATCAAAGGCCAGATCCCATCCCAGCATACAACTCCCTCCATAATTCTGACTGTCCCCCCTCTATTCCTAGTCTGTGAGCAGTTTTCCCCCACCTACTACTACTAGTTACTGATCACTTCCCACCTAAATTAACATTATGACAATTGCCTGGATCATGGCACTGCCTAAAACCCTCCATGACTCTGCATTCAGTATTGGTATTTCAGTTTTGCACAGTAGGACCTATTTACAAAAAGGGCAAATTAGTGGCCTGAATTTTCTTTAATTTCAAGGCAATGGGATCGTCTAGGTGCTCATGACTTGTAAAAATTAGGATGTGTTTCAAAATGCAATTGAAGGCCTCATCACATACAATTAGTTACGATGATTTTAGGCTTGGCCTTCAGAGGATGGTATAGGTGGTCTGAAGTGGTTAAAATCCTGCTGAAGGCTTGCTAAAGTGTAAGGCATTCCTTTTCCTTCAGTAAAAAATAGGGCACCTGTTTTCCTCTTCCTGCTGTACAGAATTGATAATACAAAATTTTTAAATCCAGAAAATACAGGTGCATGGAGAAGCTCCATGGCCTCCTCAGGATTCAGTTGTGTTCCCTATCACCTTTCTGTAGCGTTCTTCAAGATGCCACCAGCCACAGGAAAAGTCTTCCCATTCTTTCCTCCGTTGCACCTGCCCACAGTGGCTGGAGAACAGCATATCACCTGAGTGCTTTCATCCACAAGAACCTTGGGTTGTGCACACTAGGGTTGTTCTGGAGCACAAACCCACACATGGGATGCAGCCATCGGCAACAGGTTTGCTTTAAACATACACTCCAGGAAGAACTAAAATTACATCCTTAACATTTCACTTCAACATTTGGCCACTTCTCTTCCCTAAAAAGTTACTCACCTGTAATTTAGCCAAAGAAGGATCCTTGCTGGCTGGCCTTCAAACTAAAACAAGCATTGCTGTACATGTTGATGCAAACAGTTTGCCAGTTGTTCTTATCCATCCTTCACAGTTAACAAAAACTCAGTGATTTAACAAGGAATAAAACTCCCAGATCTCAAGAGATCTAATATGTATATTGACGAATGACTGGTTTTGATTAACTAAACCTTTAAATTTATAGCAATATGACACCTTTGCCACCATTTTTGTTCCCTTTTGAGCCCTAAAATTAAGAGCCAAAGAAGGTTAGGTGATAAAATATGGTTATGATTTTAATGAAGGTCCCTCCAGGTGCACAACACGCTGAAATACACACCAAAAATGTGCCAAAGATGCACACGTGATATATGGCACATAGAGTTTTAAAAGTTTAGCAAATTAACATAATTGACAAGAGTCCCCAGTTAGAAACACTAGTGATGAAGTAATTCCCCCTCTTGGTTTGACCCCTTCTAAAGGCCACCTTCCTTGCTTGTTGTTTATGGGAAAGTGTCTTGGGAAGGTTTCTTGATCTTGATTTCCATAAGAAGTGAGATTAGAAGAGGCCCTCAGGAATTTGTTTGTCTAATAGGAAAAGTACTTAAGTTAAGTAACTGTATAACTACGTAATAACAGTCTACAGAGCTATGAATATATATGAACAATATATATAAAAGGAAAAATCATTTTGGCATCATCTTCCATGGCATATTCCTGCGAAAGCTGGCAGCCCACATCTTGGACAGGTGCACTCTTCACTGGGTTAAGAACTGTCTGGTTGGCCAGACCCAGAGAGTGGTGGTGCTGCATCCAGTTGGCATCTGGACATTAGTGGGGTCCCCCAGGGGTCAGTGCTGGGGCCAGTCCTGTTTAATACTTTCATTGGTGGTCTGGAGGAGGGGATTGAATCTACCATCAGCAGATTCACAGATGACACCGAGTTGGGTGCAAGTGTCAATCTGCTGCAGGGTAGGAGGGCTCTGCAGAGGGACCCGGACAGGTTGGATGGATGGGCAGAATCCAACAATATGAGGTTTAACAAGTCCAAGTGCTGGGTCCTGCGCTTTGGCCACAACAAAACCCTGAAATTCTGCAGGCTGGGGACAGAGTGGCTGGACAGTGGCCTGGCAGAAAAAAGACCTGGAGGCTCTGGTTGACAGCTTCTGAACATGAGCCAGCAGTGTGCCCATGTGGCCAAGAAGGCCAACAGCATCCTGGCCTGTATCAGGAATAGTGCAGCCAGCAGGACCAGGGCAATGATTGTCCCTCTGTACTCGGCACTGGTCAGGCTACACCTCGAGTCCTGTGTCCAGTTCTGAGCCTCTCAGCTCAGGAAGGACTTTGAGGTGCAGGGGTGTGTCCAGAGGACTGCAACAAAGCTGGTGAAGGGTCTGAAGTGCAAGTCTAATGAGCATCTGGGGGAACTGGGCTTGTTTAGTCTGAAGAAAAGGAGTCTCGGGGGAAACTTTATTGCTCTCTGCAACTCCCTAAAAGGAGATTGTACCCAGGTAGGATTCAGCCTCCTCTCCAAGGCAGCCAGCAACAGGACACAAGAACATAGTCTTAAGGTGCACCAGGGGAGGTTTAGGAAGAATTTCTTTACAGAAAGGGCAGTCAGACATTAGAATGGGCTACCTAGGAAGGTGGGGGAGTCACCCTCCCTGTAGGTGTTTAAGGAAAGACTGCATGTGGCACTCTGTGCCGTGGTCTAGTTGACATGGTGGTGTTGGGTCACAGGTTGGACTCAATGATCTCAGAGGTCTTTTCCAACCTAATTGATTCTGTGAATTTTTATAGAAAAACTAAAGCACTTGGTACAAACATCTAACTGGGATATATGCACGCAACCCAAAACTGGAGTAAGGCCATCCAAAGTGGAGTAAGTCTCTTCCAAGGCTGAACAGGTAGGAGGCAATGTACGTGAAGGGAAATGTGACTTTAATTCTCAGAATGAAATAATAAAACTGAATAGTCTCCATTCCTTCCATTATAATTGAAAATATCTCCAGTCACACACTTTCTTGCTTTAATAATTACAATTTAAAAGATGTGAAATTAGAATAAGATCTAATTTCTTCTGTTGATGTGGAATTTCTTATTTTATGACTTTCAGTTATGCCGTCATTCAGCCCCTCTTTAACTCTAAAGTGTTCTAACATTTCCAGTAATTAACATTTCAAATTAAATCAGCTCAAAATGTGCCAGTGAATCAAGGTTTCCCGACTCTCAAATCAAAAATAAGGTTGAAGATAGGATCTGCTTAGCTGGGAGATGAAAAAAGGCATCTCCCTCTCATTCCAAGTTCTGAAAGGCTCCACTAATCTTCCTCTTACAATACATTCCTAGAACTATCACTTCATCAGAAGATTATTGAAATAGCTGTATTGCTTTATATAAATAAAAGCAGAAAGGAGGAAAGCCTGATGTCTAGAAAGAAAATTAATTGCAAGAGTATTCTGAAGAAAGATATGTCGTTCTGAGACCAAAACCAGGACTCTACTTTTCCTTTTTCTGGCCTTTATCATTGTTACAGGATAGAATCATTGGTCTGAATACTGAGTAAGTATTTTTAAAAAAAATTAATATGAACGATGTATGCTGGAAGGGTTCAGACCAGTCAAAGAGATTAATGCCTCTGCATCAGGAACAAAAGGGAAAAAAAATATAGTCTAATTGAGGTTAGACAAGGATGAGTTGGGCTTTTTAATAGGAACTAATTACAGGAAGGAACAACAAAAGAAAAAGTATTTCCTGAATTAAATGGAGTTCACATACAGGAGAGAGACAGAAGCTGATGAATACAGTGATTTCTGAATACCAAACTGCTTGCAGCTGAAGCTCTGCCTGAAAACCTAATCTTAAATCTTGGGATAATGAGCAAAGGCCATAAATCTATTTCCACAGTTCAGCTGAACTTGGCATATTATGTGAGCTGAAATATGCAGACCATAACTTTGAATTTCCTGTTTGTTTATTTCTGGTAAATTAAAATATAGTATGATATATAATAAATATAAATAACTACAAAGTCATTGTTACAATCATTATTTTGTAATTATTTCTAAATAGTTACAATAATTTACTTTATAATTGTTTATAACTGTATCATAAATACAAGTAATTATAACATCTAATGTTGTTAGCTATTTCAGATGTTTCCCAAGATAGAATCTTTATAACCGAAACATGTTCTAATTTAATATACTAAAATACGTATTATTATACTGTGCTCAGCAGAGACTCTAAAAATGCACTGGCTCATTTTAATTCTGAAGGGAACTTAATTAAAAAGAACCTAAATTTTCAGTTTATGGTGTATAAGACTCTCTCTGTCATTAAGAGTGGTTTTGGAGGCCTACATGTAAGGCAAAATGACAAATTCATAGCACAGCTCTGTAATTTATGTATACATCTCAGTGCCTCAGAAAGTTTTCCTTATAGCTTTCTTCCTCAAGCACTACCGTGAACAGCTGGACACAAAAAACAAAATTCCTTTTTATACCAACATGACCATGCTATAATTTTCAACTTAACAGGCAAACGAATGGTGAAGTTTTCTGATTCTGGGTTGCTGTGAGAATGAAGAAATTCCTGAAACAGGTTAGCTGGCCCTGAAAGCTGTGACACCCCAAGGAGCATACTGTATTTCTGGTCTTTTAAAGCAGTAAGGAGGGATCTTAAAAATCACACAGAGAACAGTGTAACCACTTCCCTATCAGAGTCATAATGTTCCATCCTTCTCTTCAGTTCCCAACAAGATGAGAGATTCAAGCATCACCAACGAGACTCCTCTACATGACTAAACTTTGCAGTCTGGTTTCTTTCTCCAACAGCAGACACTTTGGCAGTGCATAGACTTCATCTTTTCCACTCCCTTTGAAATCCTACTACCTCTTGCAGAAATCCCTTTGTCAGCCTTTACTCACAGCCTTGGATTTAATTTCACCACCCACCACGCTGAGGTTTGCTTTCTGACTCAAACCATAAAAGACTACTTTAATTGGAGAGTGACTGAGACCTTCAGTTCTAACTGCCAGCTGTGGAAGTTAGGTGGCTGCTCTTAGACTTTTTGCTTTTAGCATTTTGATCATAATTCTCTGCAGGATTAAAAATTGTTCTATGTGTCAACAGGAATACACTGGAGACATCAAACCTGTATCATACCTGTATTTCATTCTATCATAACTATATTGCAGTTACACTATTACACTATTCCATCCATCTGAGTAGGATAGGGAGTTATCATGAGCATAGCTGTAAGCAAGGAATGGGGTAGCAAAGCCAGCTGTAAATCATTAATCCAAGCATTCAATTACTAATTCCATCAGCCTCATTTAAAGCATTTAAACTGACAGTTGCATATCCAATTAACTGTTCCTATATGAAATGAAAATGCTTAGAGGTATTTGACAGACAAATCTTTACTGGCCCAGCAGGGATTTAGACTGAATTTGTTTTATTAGATTGTGACTTTACCTAAATTGATCATTTACTGTAATCCTTTACGAAACCATGGAATGAAATCTCTCAAGGTTAAATACTTGTCACAAAAGCACATCACTCTGCAAAAAGATTAGTTAAAAGCTCTGTGCTGTACTGCTTCCTCAAGGAGAAGGATGGCATTTCCTTATGCACAGATCGTGAGTGTTAAACCTTTTCATAGCTGTGCATATCTGTCAGGACGTACGTGACCTTTGCCTCTTGCCTCTCTGGCATTACTCTATTTCTCAACACAGTCTTCCCCAGCCCACATGGCTGCTTACAAGAGACTCTGTATTTTCCTACTTTTTAAATGTTTGCACTGTACACACTGACTTGCACTCCAATTGCAGTGAGATCTGTGTGCGTTCGCCTGGTCTGAGCTCATCACAATTCCAATCCATATAAAATTACAGGATACCAGGTCAGGAAAATCACTCCTGTAGTCCTATGAGAATCTTAGCTTTTAGATTTAATGCCCTGCAAAATATTCTAAAGCACTTCTTCAGGCAATGCTTTTTTCTTGAGCAGGAGAAAATGGCAGCAACAGCCCAAATGACAGGGACTTTTCTCCCATAAGAGCAATTGAAGCAGATAAGCCACATAAGCCTCTCCTAGTACATATAAACTGGGATTTTCAATCATGACCTGCAGTATAAATGGGTTTTACAGTGGGACTTTCACATTTCTCTACATTTTCATCTCTGCAAATAACTAGCTGACAAAGGCTGAAATTTCAACTGCACCACACTTCTCTACCTAGAAAAATATTATGTGGAAGTATACCTTTTTTATTTTAATTTTTGTTAATACAGCATAGCTGTCATGCTATGACAGCAATTGACAGAGTTAATGTGACAAAGTCATTCTCAGAACATGATTAACTGATTCTTTGCCCATCAACCATAAGAAAAGCTGTCATCTTCCATCTGAACAGACACAGTGGAAATTAATCAAAGCACAGAACTTCTATGGGAGCTGTTGCATGCTTAAACTTTGCTAACCAAGCTTCAGCAGACTGAAGACGGGATGTGTTTCACTCCCAGGTATCCATCATACTGAATTTCCCTGTAGTAACTGAGGCAAAAAGTCTGAAACAAGGTTCCCAGGCTAGGTGAGGTCCAGAAGTAATATCTTCTCCCTGTGGATTCTTCAGAGATCCTTTAGACTCCAGGAGTTTCACCATCACTTTATAAAACAAATTTGTTCCCAGCATCATGACCATTCAGAACATGTGGTGCCTGCAAATGCCTTTTAAACTCACCAACCTCACTGTCCCAGCACCAAACCTTGCAGGCCCTTGAAAGGCTAAGGTCACTGGTGAAGCATGACCAAAATGGTGACAGCATGACAACAAATCTGCTCTGTGTTCTTTGTGTAAATGTGAATACCATCATCATTCAGTTTCTCAGAATCTTAATGAGAAGAGCAATTAAATTACTAAATGACCTTAACCTGAGGCAAAATAAATGAGCATAGCAGTGATAAATTCTTAGAGGAAATCCTTTTCCGAATAATATCCGTCACTACTGAAGACATCCCCTCCAGTTCTTGCACTGCTTTGAGGTCTTTTGTGGTTTGCTGGCACTGTTAGTGTACTCCAGCTCTTCTGGTCTCCTGGTTGCACTTCTTCCTGGGATAATTATTCTTAGTGATTTTCAGACTATTTGATTATTCAAGTTCAGCAGGTGCATTGAGTCACACCTTGAGGAAGCTTCAGCTATTATAAAACAGCCTAAGGTTGTCAGCCTAAGTGCCCACCACCAGCACATCCCCCTTGTCTTCTGCTCTGTACTGTTGGAGTTCAAAGTTGCTAAGCCAACCCAGTCCCTGGTCTCAGAAATTTGTCTCAGAAAAGGGATACTTCCTGAGCAGGAATACCATCTTTGCTTCCCCTTACTGTCAGTCTCCCCATAACTACATTATTGCCCCATCACTATTAGGCTCTAGAGCTGCACAGTGACAATGAATATTGTTTAGCCAGGCTAAAAGAGATCAGGTTACCCATTTTTATAGTCCTCAGTACTACCATCCCTTAAATAAGAACTCATTTTTTTCAGCATACAAGAAAAAATGTAAATTATTTCTGACTACATTCAAGTGCCATTATACCTACATATAAATAAACAACCCATCCAAGTAAAATAGTCTAAATACTTGTCATTCAAGTTGTAAAGAGTTGAAGAGGGTTATTTCAGCCTTTCAATTAATTGGGAGGAAGGGAATACCATTTGACAGGAAGAACTGGTCAGACTACACACAAAATGATTTGGTATGTCTGACTAACTTAAAGAAGACATCATTCTCCTCCTTGGCTTTTTTGGGGGAATGTGATACTTCACTCTGGGAAGCAAAGCCAGTTGTCTACCTATGACAGAAAACTTCATTGTTTTGTCCCCTCCTCATTTGCCTAAAATTGTCCCCAAGATACCCACATTTTCCCTTGTGAAGAGCACAGTCAACAGCAGCTTTTTTCCCAAATGTTTCACATTTCCAGTGATGTGAGGCTCTGCAGCTTAAATTCTTAATAGACACAGTAATGACAGGCTCTGTGCTCTGTGCCCTCCTCCTATGGAATGTGGTATCAGCTGTGTGTTTTCACTGGAATGAAGAAGCAGACAAGCACTGGTGCCCAGCAGCTGGTGCCCTTACACCAGATATGACTGTAATCTCACAGCTACCACACCTGGATACTGCCAGGTCACAGACCTGGAGCTGGTGAGGCACACACTCTAAGCACCTTCTCAGTCACGGGGTGGAGTTGCCTTTTTACTGACTGGTAATTACCAGCTAGCAGAACATTAAGCAGCTGCCAGGTTAGATGCCAGGTTAGATGTGCATGCAGATAAGCAACACCTTTGAGGATGGATGCAGCATGCACAGGCCTGCAGAGGGATCCCTGCACATCACCACAGCTCTAGAGCTGCAGTGCCTCTCTAGGTTCACTGTAGGATGGCTTAAATTCATTAGCATTAATTTCTTTACAGTAGTGAAAGCTTTTCTTACATGCCTGTGAGTACAAACCCTCCCATGGCTGCAGTAGCCTATAGTTATCCCCTGGATCATGCCTCAGTAGTATTACAACAGCTATCTCATACAGCAGCCACTAATTTTTAGTTAAGTGGAGATTAAATTAGTTTGGCTGACTGTGTGATGAAGTATATTGAACCAACTAAAAGAAAAAGAAAAAAAATAAGGAAAGAGGTCTTCTGTGCTCCCTACTATTCCTTGGAAAGCAAGCAACTTATGCTTTGATTCAGGATACAAGATCCAAGTTTTGTGAACTGAAACTCCTTTTCTTCTTCATATACAGGGTGTACAGCCACTTCCTGCATCTCTCTGATCAACTTCACCTTGAGGTAGGATGACAGGCTCACTGCAGAGTGCATTGCCTAGTGGGTGCTCCATTGTAGTCCTGAGTTTTGGCCAAAGCTGTTAGAAAGAATATGCACAGATCCAAGGAATTAATTAAATTTGTGCTGAGGATTTCCTTCTGATGAATTAATAAAGCTATTACTTTGATTTCATTTAACATAAGACATACCTATCTGGTGAGATTTCAGGCTGATGCCTTTGACCTCTATGGATCAGAAGCACGTTTTGACATGGGAAACAGTTGGAGCTTTTCCTGCTGTTCTGAAAGTTAAAATTATTAAAACTGGAGAGTTAATGTTGTCACACACACTCTGTAGTAAGGGATTCCCACTTGTCATCTTGTATTCAATACTGGATTACTCTTAAAAGCCAATCACATGACTTAGTTCACTATCACAGACAGACACTATGTGCTTCCTTCTGGGTCCTTATAAACATGGACATTTTATTTTTAGGATATCAGTTCACTAACTTCAACTAATACTAGTGACCTACAGAGAGCTTCTTTTTCTCACCAGACTTTACCAGTGCTAAACAGTGCACCTTATGGGGAATTATGTATATTTGGGAGGTTCTTTTGTTCTTCTTTTCTTCTTTGCATATGAATGCAAATTGCCACATGATTTAAACAACTACATTAATTGTTAGCACTGATATGATATCAAACCATTTTGAATGTCAAATAAAATTCTTCAATAAATTCAGCAGAGATGTAAGAATTGTTAGACCCTGGAAAAATTCGTTTTGTCAGAAAATGTTGAAATACCACTTGTCTGTATCTGTCAAAGAATTTGTTTGTCACATCTGTTTGCGACATGTGAATGGCTTATATTAGGTTTTAAAAAGACAAGCCCAAGTCGTTCAGCCGCCCAGTAAGATGATTATTTATCCAGCACTTTAAAAAAGTAATCCTATTCTACTAAATCAATATTTTTCTTTTTGGCAATACAGTTTTAAGTTTTACATGCTGATAATCATGACTTAAGAATATATTGATAAACACTTAATAACCATTTATTAAAAGTTGTGGTAATATAATAATTACCAGTGATTAATAACATATTTAAAGCACCTATTGCTGCTCAGCAGTGACGATACTTTTCAATACTATTCGTCTCAGAACCTTGCAAGTAAGCATCTTCACATTTTTAATAAAAAAAGGTATCGGTCCATGCATAATCCACCAGAAATATTCAAAAGGTCCAGATGGCTTGAGGACAAGAGTAATTCTCTAATCCTAATCTTTACTACCAATCAAAGGGCCAACAAATGAATTATACTTACAATTACTATGCATGGCCATTAGCAGCTGTGACAATTTCATGCATTGAACAAGCATATACTCACTGAAATACTGTCAACTTTATCACCTTGACAATTGCAAGTATGCCAGAGGCTTTACACCATGAGAAGCACTCAGCCAAATCCCTCACTACATGGGTAGATTTTAGCATGGGTGTTTGACTGATTCTTATGCACATAAAAAAGGATAGTGAATTATTTTAATAGACTTGCTTGGTAGACTTGATAGGCTTAATTTGACAGGTCTCTGTGCTGGTTTTCGCTGGAGTAGTTTTCTTCATAGTGGCTGTTTTGGGGCTTGGTTTTGAATTTTTGTGCTGAACACAGGGTTGATGCTTTTGTTGTTGCTGAGCAGGGCTTACACAGAGCCAAGGCCTTTTCTGCTTCTCCTGCTGCCATGAGTGTATGGGAGCGCATGGGAGGCTGGGACGAGACAGGGCTGGGACAGGTAACCCCAACTGAGCAAGGAGATGTTCCAGACCTTATGGCGTCATGTCCAGTGGGGGGAAGAAGGAGGAAGGAGGCCTTTGGAGTGATGGTATTTGTTTCCCCAAGTAACCATTACACGTGATGGGGCCCTCCCTGCTCTCCTGGAGATGGCCAAACACTTGCTTGCCCATGGGAAACAGTGAATTAATTCCTTCTTTTGCTTTACTTGGGTGAACAGCTTCTGCTTTCTATATTAAACTGTCTTTATCTCTCTAGTTTTTGCACTCCAAGTTCTCACCCTGATCCCACAGGTGGGGAGTGAGCAAATGGCTGCATGGGGCTTGGCTGATGTCTGGGGTTAAACCGAAACAGCCTCTTATGATGTCTCTTAACTTCTCATAACGTGGACTATATACAAAGTGTACAGAGGTGAGTAAACATGCTGGTGATCTGTCATTTTTAGGCATGGTTGTGTGTTATCCCTGCTCTTGACATCGTTAGCAATGTACTTTTAACTTTTAGATTGATCTATTTGTGCATTTGCCCTGTTTCCTATGTTTAATAGACTTGTTATGATTAAAACAAAGGAGAGACATGTGGAGGTTTGTTACTGGAAGGCCAATAATAAAAATATCACTCACAGAACTGTTTCCGTGGCTTCTCTAGCTGCAGCAGATTTTTTGATTTTTTTTTTCAGTGCAGTCAAATGTGGACAATTTCATTCCTGTGTTCTTATTATCACTAAGCAAATGGAGCTTCTGGTACAAATGCAAAGTTAATTGCAGAGAAAGGTAAGTTTGTGGCTAGAGACGAGTTACAGTGCATACATCAGACAGGAGAATAAGTTTCTGTTTGACAAAAAAATTCAATGTTTTGAAACACTGGGACAAAACTGAAACAAAAAGCCATACAAATAGTTAATTTCAAAATGCTAAACTATTCTATAAAGGAATCATCAAATCTAGCTGGCAGTGAGCAGAATGCAAGCTATCCTAAATCACTCTGTGTTCCCCAAGACCCTTGTCACTCACCATGTCCACTCTTTACCTCAAGATAGCAATGAGCTGTAACATTCCACTACCACACCAAAGCATCTAATTTAGGTATATAAATTATTAATCATCATTGTCATTTTCATCACTTACAGAATGATATCTGGCTGCTCCTTAGGTCAGTTCAGCATAAGAGGAAGTCAGTCATGTGTTTTCATACTTGCATAAGCACGTGCTTTGGAAACAGGCTCCTCCTGTTAATTTATAGCTTACGATGTTCTGGTTGCAGCACCATTCCTCACCGATGTTGTTCACCTTGAAATGTCATCATAATAAACAAGCATCTTCCCTGGTTTGTTTCATAACAAGGAATTCATTGCTGAACCATCTCAACTTCACCTCACTGTAATCTGCTGCTTTTGCCGTGTAATTACTGATTATAACATGGGACACTTGGAGTTAGGTTACCCACCTGTTTTGAATTTCTTGGCACCTTGTTTGGAACCACAGTGCACTGAGGCTTTGAAATCTGCCTTCACCCTCAGTGGGGGAATTTCAGCTTCCCCTTTTGCTGGCACCTAAATAGAATATTCAACAGTTAACTGTGCATGGAAACATTTCCCTTCCATACGACTGTTTACACTGACAGTGTACAGTTTTCCACCATATTTCTTGGTGTAAATTACATCAGATTTTGTGAGCTATCATTTTATCTTGGCTTAACAGAAAAATATCTTATGAATCCCCATATACTGTAGCCTGAATGGTGTATAAAACACAGGTGCGTACATCAGAGCAGACTGTGAACTTGTTCCATTTTTTGCCTTTTATGACTTGCCAATAAACAAGACCTCTAATGTAAGTCATTTGAAATGTGAAGTACACCGAATCAGTAGCATTCTCTTTATTGCCTTTTGACGTAAACAGTGTGTGGAAGACGTCATGGTGATTGAGACAAGCTGATGTCACAGGAGAAGCAAATTCTTACAGACCTAAGTATGCGTGTGGCTTTCTAATCAAAAGTATTGATGATACAGTGGTGTGGGAC
>VXAX01004442.1:134261-165693 GCA_013399835.1 Leptocoma aspasia | reverse complement strand
ATTATTATTATTGTCAGACTTCAGAAACTGGACATTGAATTAACATGATTAATTTTTACTTTTCCTTAAACTGCCTGAAAATGCTTCTCAGTGTAACTTCACTTACAATCTAGTTAGCCACTCTACAACTTCATCCAAGTATGAACTTCTGTTAAATTCTCAATGTACGTGCTTATATACATGACTCTCAAGCCACATCTTTGACATTCTGTGTCTGAAGGCATACATCAGAGAAATTAGCTAAATTATTTCATTATGTGAATGTTGATAGATTGTTTCAGAATAGACTTGAAATGTAACATGAATTTTATGTGTTGTGGGTGGAAAGGTGAGGACGTGGGGGAGCTCTGCTCTTTGCTTTGTGGTTGTTGTTTTTAATTTTAACCAAATCAGATTAAGTCTTTTCTGAGCAAGGTAATCAAAGTTTGAAACACCTTTTTTCCTCAAGAAATTTTCTTGAGGAAAATTACTTTTAAAAGGTAAGTTGGATTCAGGATCTGTAAGTATCTAGAACTGCAATTCTCATGCTTTAAATCAGCAAGGCTTTCTTTTACCCATACTTGTAAGTAGCATGTGGGCAACAGCTCACTCACACTGTAGAGAAAAAAAAGAACATTTTGAAATTATTTGTTTGCTCTTACTTTAGCAGAGTCGCAAAAGGTTTGTTTTGTCCCCCCCCAGTAATTTTTGATCTCCAAACACATTAACCAAATCAGCCACAGGACTCCAGTCTGTGGAATTTGCTGTGCCCAAATCAGCAAACACTATTCTGAAGTGCACAGACTGACCTGCCAACAGAAACTTAAAGAGCAGTTCAAAATTTAAAAATTGCTGTTGAGGTGTCAAGTTATATCAATACCAACATATTCACAGATACTTGCATGTATTGTTCAGTCCTGGTGGAGACAGAAATTTTCTTAGATGAAGAGTTCTTCAAATATGGGCCTCCTCTACTCTTGGAAATACCTGCAAAGGTTTGATTGGTAATATAAAAAGTCTTGAGCTTGGACACAGAAGAGAAAGCAATAGCAAGGAAGTTAAACTAATTGACTTTATTTGGTATACTCACTACTGAAAAGCATAAATATTTTTCCATAATGTAAGTTTTGTTTCTAGGAAACAAAAGAGACCATTGAAGTCTCTAAAGAAGAGGTTTTAGAACAAACTGGTCAAATGAACAACAACTAATTCTCAGGAATTAGTGTCCACCTGGGAATTCTGAAGGAAATCAGACAAGGATCTGGTGGGCTAGAAATGCAGAATGTGTGTTTTGCTGTAACAGATGATCAAGGAACAAAGCACAGTAAATATACCAGTCTCAAAGGCACTTGAGAGGACACAAACACTATGAACCTGTCTTACAGAAAACTAGTAGAAATTATGTTAACAGAAGAATTAACAGACACCTAAAAAATACATAATGTAGAATAATCATCTTGACTTTTTCTAAATGGAAGCCAAGCTTCACACATATTTTGTAGTAGTGAGTAAACAGGACAATCGATGCCATGGCAAATAAAATGCTACCATTGGTGAAGATATGTTGTCATGTTAAGAAAAAGAAGATCATCATATGGACTGACACAGCAGTTAAAAGAGTGGGGAGAAAGTACAGATGTGTTCCTCAAAGGAAGAATTGAGTATTCCTGCCTTACTGAACAGTTCTAGAATTGCATTCATTTATGCAGGTGGAAAGGTGCAAGTATCTGAGCCCTACTTGTCAATGAGAAGGCCTAAACCTGACACAGCTGGAGAAATGGCAAACAAAATCTTTACTGAACGCTAAGGTTCCCTGAGAGAGCCAAAGGAAGGTCAATGTTGGGGCACTAGATCAAATCACCTGTTTCCAAATTGCCAGACAGCAGCACATGTAGGATTTTAACTTTTTTGTTGTCATAACATAATTTTTGAGACCCCAGATAATCATCCACCTCTAGCAGAGATTGATCTGTGAGATTGATTCTTCATACTATAAGTCTTGGCCATCTGCTTTATATTTGGATATAAATCCAAATATAAATTATATTTGGATTTATATCCAAATATCCATTATATTTGGATATAAATCCAAATCATGGCACTAAATCTTTTGAAAACAAATCCAAATGGAGCTAAGGATGATTCTATCTATCTATTTTATCATAGATGCTATTGTGCTCAGAGGATTGGTAGCCCCCAGTTATCTGAGCTGAATTCTTTCCAGTTCAGTAGAAATTATATGGAAAAGGGGTTGAAGGGTTAAAGGCTTAGCAGAAGAATGCAGGTTGTCACAATACCAAAAACAGGGGACTGGAAATGTTCTGATTGCAGTTAAAGCGTGCTCTCGATGCATACTAAAGCTGCATTTTACCTTTGTTTTTTGTGGAAGCCAAAAGTATTCTGGAGTTCAGGGAGTTTAGACAAATTTGGGGAGGGGGCAGGGTGGAGAATCACTGGGATATATTAAAGACAATGTTATAGATATCTTATACCTCTGGAAAGATCCTAAATTGCAGCATGTGAAAAGTTGAGCACATGGGAGACCTTAGAGCCTGGGTCCTTTTTTCATTGCTTTCCACCATGAGACAAGGGCTGGGGGGCTCAGATGGACCTTTGGTCTGATGCAGTACAACAGTTCTTTGTTCTTTCATACTTATGTTTTCATACATATCAATTATTGCAAATACTACTAAACATTCTTGTGTAAATGAAGCACAAGAGGCAAGGATACCTTCTAAAGCTTTCTGTTTATTTTTTTTAATTCAGGTTAAAAGAGAAGTTGGGGATGTTACTATTCTAATCAATAATGCTGGCATACTGATTGGGAAAAAGTTCTGTGAGCTTACAGATGAAGAGTTTGAAAAGACCTTCAGAGTCAACTTCTTTTCTCAAATCTGGGTAAATATTTTGTGGGTTTTTTATTCCTGAGTGGCCAAAAGGTACAGACAAGTACTTTGGTGTGAAAACTACAATGGCAGCATCTACCTTAAAAACTCAGCTAGGAATAGGGATGTGAAAGACCTTGACTGGCACCCTGATTTGGGTGCCCAAACCTGCCTGGGCACTCTGGTAAATCAAAGTTTGTGCAGCTGTATCATGAAACATGCCCTAGCTGTAACAGCTGTGGTTGAAAGGAGTGCTGTCATGATGGCATGTGACTTCCCTGCTCCTGATGTTTCCTGGCATCTGAAGGCTTTGCCTAAGAGACTTGCAGCATTCAGGGAGACACAACCATGGCTTAATGGCAGACTTAGCAGTGGTGCACTTAAAGTTGGACTCAATGATTTTAAAGGTCTCTTCCAGCCTAAATGATTCCATGGTTTTATGCTGCACATGTTGCCCTTCAGGCTGTGCTTTCATTCCTAGTCACCATCTGATTGAAGTACATAGAAAACTAATCTGGCTAGTAAGAATTTGTTTTGTTTTGGTTTGGTTTTTTTAACCTCTGAAAGAATTTGCAGTTATTTGGGGTCTCAGTGGATTAATGACAGGTTTTTTATGAGAGAGTGTTACTATTGCCCCCTCTCGTACTTTTCGCTTATATGCCCGAGTGAACAGCCTGCACCAGGGAACAATATAG
Source organism: Leptocoma aspasia (assembly GCA_013399835.1). Lineage (NCBI taxonomy): Eukaryota > Metazoa > Chordata > Aves > Passeriformes > Nectariniidae > Leptocoma > Leptocoma aspasia. The sequence goes on along the minus strand of VXAX01004442.1, from coordinate 162,134 downwards.
CATTGCAACTCCTTTGTTAAAAGGCATTCCTCAGTGGAAAATCATTGCAGATAGAAGTCCTCTAAGTATTCACCAGCCACACTGCATCATTCTTCCAAATACTTGAGGAAAATGGCCTGGGAGAGGTGTTCCCCCTGACAGGCCTGAAGAAACCCAGGGCAGGAGGATAGTGATGTACTGAGCACTCACACCTGGAGTCTAATAGGATTCTTCAGGTATTGAAAAAAAAATTGTTACTGCTCTTGTCCCTTTTTCTTATCTCCCCCTTTGTAAAACACTAGCATTCTTCCCAGTTAGTATCACCCACAGTGGTGTCCTGGAGTGCTGGAATTGTCACGCAGTTCGGCTTGGAACAAAAAGGACGACAGCTGAACTCTCCTTAATGTGCTGACTTCTAGCTCCCTCTTGTGTACCAAACCTTTAGCAATAGACAAATTGTGAAGAACCAGGAAAGCAGAGAAAATACAAACATTGCTGCTTTTAATAAGATGCTTTTAATGCTGTTAGATCTTCAGACAGAGGGCAGACGTTCAAGGAAATGTTGTCTCTCATTTAAAAATTGTTACAGAAATAAAATATTGTTTATTGAAGACCCAGAAAGCAAATCAGGTTGTACCACCTAATTTTGGAAGGAAACATTTTTGTTATGCCTATTTATAAAGGGGATTTTAAAATAAATATATTTGTATTCTTTTAGACTTGCAAGGCCTTCCTTCCAGCCATGGTGGCCCGTAACCGTGGGCATCTGGTGAGCACAGCCAGTGGAGCTGGATTAGTGGGAATCTACAGGGCGTCAGGTAATTATTGTCAACTGCCATCACAAAATACATCTACATACTAATCACTTTTCTTGGACACCTCATAAAGGCTTGGCTTAAGCAGCCTGTACTGACAAGAACCTGTTGGTGCCAGAGGTGAGGTTGTACTGGAGTGTGATGGTGTCACATGCCTGAGTGGCACTGGGAGCTCTCTGCAGATTTTACTGTCTGGTTACAGACTGTCTTTGCTCCACATAAGAAGGACAATTCAGCTCCTCCACGTGCAGGGGGAGGGAGCCCTGCATACAGGTGGTCTAATGCTTTCTCATGACAGCTTTTCTGCAAGTGAATGTTCAGAGACCTGAGACGCACAAGGGTTATACCTGGAACTACACATTCAGTTGGAATATGGTTTTTCAAGTGCAGAAGGCATTCTGGCAGAATTTTCAATAAAATTAATTTGAATGAAGTATGGTTTAAGTGATTTAAAGCTCAGTATTCTCAGCTGTTTCCCTCAGGAGAGCAGCCTGCTAGTCTAGCCTATTTCACCAGGCTGGATCTGCTGCCCAGTCTCTCCTCAAGCCTCTCTTACATCTTGATTGTATCTCTGAGGTCAGCCTACAAGAACCTGCACTTCAGTGTAATAAGGATCTCTTGTTTCTTTTGCTGATTGATGGTGTTATTGTAGTGTTTATTTGCCAGCTGTTACCTAGAGGTTACCTTGATATATTATCAATATTTGGTATTGACAATAAAAGTCATGTTCAGCTTTCAGCATATAACTGTAAGGCTTATAGGAGTGGGCCTTCCCATCCATGCATTACAACCTTTTACACCTTAAATATATATTTTTAGGCTGTGTGGTCCTATCATTCACAGTGAGTGAACTCCTGAAGAATAGCAAACTACTTCTGATGCCAGTCTTTGGAGTCAGTCTTTTAGCAAAATTGGATTTCATTGTATCTAACAACTATTTTCACACACATTTGAAAACGTTTTAGGAAATTACGTGTAAGGCACTGTATTAAATTAATTTCTAACATTGGAAAACTAGAACAATTTGTGTGGGAAGCAATCTCTGAAAGTCACTTGCTCCATATCCCTGGATAAAAACAGGCCCAGCTTAGGTTAGGTTGCACAGGGCTGTGTGAGGGCAAGTTTTGATTATCTCTAAGGATGGGGTTCCATACACTCATCAACAATAAAAATCAGATGAGTTTCAGTCTTCCTGGGCAAAACAAAAGTATTGTAGTTGCAGAGCAAATCAGCAGTAATAGGCTGAAGCAGCATTTATAGGTAGGATATTTTATTTTACCACTAGAAATAGTTCTTACTGAAATGTACCCTGTGATATTAAAAGCTGAAGACATTCTGAACTGAAAGAATGCTTGGTTGGTATATGAGTATCTGGAAATTTACAGAAAATTCTGAATAAGCTCATTTGTCTATATCTTTCTATAGTGCACTGGGGAAAAAACTCCTCTGAAAAGGATTCATTTTATCCTTAGGCAACTGTGCATCATTCATGGGAAGAGCCATATCTCCAGTCAGGATCACCAATATGCTTTAAATACTAATTACAAGACTGCCAATGATGGAACTAAATAATATTGTGACTTAAATGGTATTGCAAAGAATTCTGTTCTGCATATAGCTTTTACTGTAGTGTTTTTTAAATTTTGGATATTTCTCTTTTCTTCACTTTCTAGATTATTGTGCAAGTAAGAGTGCAATCATTGCATTGATGGAAGCCATAAATTCAGAACTGTATCATGAAGGAAAACGTGGCATTAAAACCACAATCATTTGCCCTTATTTTATTAGTACCAGGTTAAGCAAAGGCTTCAAAAGCGGGTAAGTAAAGCTTAGATTTGTACTATTTCACATATAAAAATAATTGCCACTCACCAGCTGTATCATATTCAGTGTTTGGTTGGTTGATTTGATTTTCAATTCAGTACTTTTGCCCCATTGGCACAGACATAAAGAAATGCAAGTCTTGCATACTGTCAATAACAAGAACTGTGTAATAACCTTAGTCAAGGACCATTTGGGGATACACAGCAGTATTTAAGGGTTAAGGGAACCCTATTTGTCAGGAGAGTGCTGATGTTCTCTGCCCCAAGTAATTTTGGCAGTATAATTATACAGTTATGGCTGTCAGGATAGCCATGACCTGTCCTTATTAACTGTGCCCCACTGTCTGTACTGGCAGGTACTGTAGTTCTGAGAGGGAACAGCTGTGGTGATGGTATCTGGTGGGTGGCTCGCGGCAGCAGTGATGGGAGAGGCTGCAAGCACTGAATGAGCCATGGCAGGAGCGCAGTGATCTTGGTTTTTCAGTGCTCTGCTCCTGCTTGCACCATTCATCATCGTGCAGCAGCGTGAGTATGCAGAGCGGAGCCCTTCTCCTGGCTGGTGACAAGCCTCGTCCTGGCCTATTTAGCTGTCACCTCAGCATTTACAGCAGAAAAGGACTGCTGGAAAGCAATGATGAACACCATATAGCATGATAAACTTGGAAGTTTCCAAAGCTGCAATCAACGTGGGCATCAACTTCATTTTGTGGTCAGCTTACAAAAAAGTCGTTAAATTCACAATATCATCAAAGTGTTTTCAATTTATTTTGATGATAGCAGGAACAAAAGGGTTTGGAGATTCTTTTTCAAGACTACTTGAGGGGAAGGGGGAAACTGCATAAATTATTTAATTATGTATGTGTGTGTATTTATCTCGAAAGTAAAGTTTTATAATTTCACAACCCTTCTTTCTTGTTCTACAGAAAACCCTGTTTATTTCCTGTTTATGATCCAGAGTATGCAGCCAGCAGGATCGTGGATGCAATTAAAAAGGAAAAATTTTATCTGATCATGCCTCCAGCTGTATACTCGCTTGGTCTCAAAATGTAAGCATGTGACTTGTCTTCTAGCATTACCTTCTTTCCTTTGCCATATGCCTGTAAAATCAGCAGGAAAGTTTAGTTGAAACAGTCCTTTAGTTAATATTCTGCAGTCAATCCAGTTATATGTACCCAATTTTAAAGAAACAGTGGGTTTGATTTTTTAATAGTCTGGGTGAATAACATTCCTCTGGCCTCTTCTGTCTCTAAGAAATGTTTTAAGCTGCAGTTGGGTATAGAAACTTAAAAAAATTTCCTGAGATGGTACACTGGGAGTGTTGACTGGTCTAGCACTGTCTGCTTCCAGTCCCTGCCACCACTGCAGGCTGGGATTTCACAAAATGTCTTGGTCTGTCATTCATTTTCCCAATTTATAACATTTAAGTGCCAAATGTGTTACTGCCAGCCATTAGAAGTATTTAGCTCATATAATGTATTTGTCATTTCTTTATTTATAGAGTACCTTTAAAAAAAAATAGGCTAATTCAATGTTTGTCTCATCAGTTTTGTTCCTAGAAAAGCACAGCTACTCTTTGAGTCATACGTGAAGTTCCCTAAGAGCATGGACGATGCCTTTGGTCAGAAGAAAAAGGATTGAAACAAAAAGTATTCTGAAGACCTCAAGTGCCATCTGATTGAACATTTTCAGTAAAAAATCATTTTAAATCATATTTATTCCTTGACAAAAAAAATCACTTCTTTTATGCTATTTTACATTGGTCAGTATGCCATTTAATTCTTCACAACTGTCTTTTAAGTCTTTATGTTTGGCAATCTTCTGAGAAACTTCCAAAAAATCACTAAAATGTAAAATTAATTAGGTATTATGTTGAATGACCAAGCAACAATTTTGCATGGACTGTACTGTTTTTAGACTGAAACTTCAATGAGGTATCCTGTTAGTGTGGAACACAATTCTGTTGTAAATCATGGGAAAATTAAGACAGGAGGAATACCTCATATATTCTTGGAAAATTACAGGCGAAATCTCTCCTTGTATTTGGAGAGAAGTCAAACCCATGTTCTTCAACTGTCTTCAAATGAAATTACAACCTAAATGTCCTAAAGAACAAAAAAATTCCCCAATAGCAGAAGTTTGGAGATTGGTTACACAAAATATGTGCTGGTACTTAATTGATAAACATCAATCCTCCTGTAAATTTTCAGAAAATGCCAACATGAAATGTTCATAATTGGCTTAATTTAAAAACAAATAAATAAACTGCATAGCAGAATAGTGAATCTACAAAGCCTAGTTCATAAAACCCTAAGGAATTGCAGAGAACATTTAACAGTCATCTATTGACCACGTTTGCCATCATAATTCAATTGTACTTAACGAAACTCATACTTACAAGCTCCCAGATACAAATCCTTGTAAGAGTACACATTATTGAAATCCCTGTGTTTCCAAAGTATGCATGCATTCAATAAATTCTTTCATGTACCAGTAGATATTACAGGGAAACTTTTCTCTGAGAGAAGGAAAAAGCTATCTGAAGTTTGGCTCTTTGGAAAGCAAGGTTTATTGATTTATACTTCTTTTCTGTAGGTGTTGAATAATTAAATATTATTTTCTTCTTAGCAAAGAGACAGCAAAGTCTAAATTGTTTCCTGCAAATACCAATAATTTTCTCAACTGCAGGCAAATATATTGAGTATTGTGATTCCCTTGTTGTGCATAAATGTAACTACTTGGCTCTAGATCTATGATCATTTTTAAGTATGATTACAGAGTCAATGCAAATTGACATGACATTATGTTTGTGAACATATTGTGGGCCTGAACATCTTAATGCATAATTTCATTGCTGTAGAGCTTAAGAGCAGGGGTCATGAGGTGAGAAAAATGTATTTTAAAATTATTTGTGAAACAAGACTCCCACTTGAAATAGTGTCACATGCTACTGACATTAAGATATGGTGGACTATCCATCCTTTAAATGTTAAGGGTTTCAGGATGAAATATTTGCAGACAAGGAGCTCATTGTAAGGGCTCACTTTTCAGGATGCCTTTCTTGTTTTCAGTTTTTTAAACTAAAGTATATCAACCTTACCACCTAAATCTGCAGCTTTAAGTTCACCAACCATACAGGCAGGACATGAGTAGGTTAAGAATAATGCAAAGGAAATAATACCCTATTTTCTAAGCTATATTTCACTTATTCTGCACAGCCACCCCTGCAAAACCTTATTCTGTATTGCTGCAGCCTCAGCCAAGGGCACTTTTGGCTCCATATTCTTTTCAGGCTAATCTGCTTGTCTCAAGAAGGAATTTGTAAAGCTTATACTTTCTAAGTCTCACAGTGATCTGTTAGATCTTCTTATCAGTCCTAGAAATCAATAACTCACTCTTTTCTGCAAAAATACCAGGAAAATAGTTTTGGGGTTTAGGGTTGGTTGGTGGTGGTGGTGTTTGGCGGGGAGTAGTTTCTTTTCCATACAGAAAAGAAGTGTGATAGACCCAGTAATACATTTCTAAAACTGTAAGCCAAAATATTTCTATTACAGCTCAGAAGATGCATTTGAATGGTGTTCCTGTTTTTTAATAGAAAATTATCTTCATATTTTGAAATATAGTGTGCCACTTAAGAAGTATCTCAGAGTTATCAACAACTCCTGAGAATCATGTCCCATCTTTCTTTGAGGCTTTCATCTTATTTGTAATTCCCCCATGACAAAAACATTTTTACAGAAGAAATTCTGTTACTACAGAAGCTGCAAATGAAACTGGAATACAGTTTATGTTAATTTTTTCTCTTTTTCTTTCTCACTCCGTGTTCTCTGCAAAACTGATGAAGAAAGGCCTGTGTTGCTGCACCAATAGTGATGTCAGTTTCTTGCTCTTGTTTTATGCCCATTGGTACAGCATAGCTCTTCAGAGCACGTTTCATATAAAGGAAGTTGCAGTATTGAGTATCTTATGATGAACATTATTCATATTCAAATTGTAAGCATTTTGAGAAAGAAACATTTGAATTATTCTGGGTCACTTTGTAATCTAAATCTTTGAATAAATTCTTTGTAATCTAAATCTTTGAATAAATTTTAGAGGCAATGATATGCAATTTTGATTTCTCATTAATTTCATTCTTCTACATTACTTAGTTCCTCTTTCACTTCAGAGTTTAATGTTTCCACCCAAATTCATTATGTGTTCCCTATAAGTCATCATTACTGTTTTTCATAGATGCTCAAGTTCTTCATTTATATACCTAAGCATGTAATAAAAGCCCAGAGACACAGAGATGCAACTAGCAGCAAATCACAGAAACAACTGGACTTTCCCAGAAATTCTGATAGCCTGTTCTGCTTTATCACCTGAGTTGGCATTGCCCCATTAAATTTGAAAACAGTCCCATAAAAACCTCCATATTTTTAAAGGCCTGATCACTCTCTATTATTTTAGAAGGATGGTTTTTATAGAAGACACTCTAAGAATACTCAAAGGCGATTTGAAGCTAGTTTCATATACTAAAATGAAAAATGCATTTCCAAATCTTGCAATATTTGAAGTCTTTTTCATGAGCAACTTGTATTTTCTCAGCCTCTCTCTGGAAAGATGTTTAGTTCACAGTTCCCACATGTTGTGGGACAGTTGTGTAGGGATAGATTTGGCACTGGAAGTCAGGAAATTCCGTGTTTCTCTGTCACTACCTTTGTCTTTGATGTTACTTGTACCCTGAGGTACACACAAAAAATAGTGAGAGCTGCATAAACTATATATAAGGGTTCTGTCCCTGTCTTTCATAATTACCTGTCCCGGGAAAAGGAGGCTTCATGCTTATACAATTTTTCACGATAACTAGAAAAAGAATTTTCATCTCTTTACTTCTACACCTAGAGAGATGTTATTACTTTCTATATTGCCTGATGATTTTCAATATTTCATATAATTTCATGAGGAAAAAAGATCTGAATCAATCCAAAGAGCCCAGTTATTAACAGATCAAAACTCTACACTGATTACTATAATGGATTTTTCTAGTTTCTTTCTGCAGTCAATACAATGCCTCTGTTCAATACTTCAGATTCTTCAGGATGCTACAGACTGCAAATAAAGAATGACTGTGTGATTTAAAAAATAATTAATAGAGCTCTAATTGCCTTCTACCATTGCACAGAACTGTTGCTGAAGGCAAATAAATGGTCAGGTGGCTTTCCACTCCATTAACTACTCTAAGCTGGCAGCAGTGCCTGAGGTAGCAGTGATTAAAGAGTCACGAGACATTGCTCAATGCTTTCATAAACTCCACACTTGCCCGGTGCTCATTGATCAAGTGCACTGTGTGGGTGGAAGGGGCCTTCTAGGAGTTGCTCTGTTGCTTCCTCCACAGCTTCTTTCTCAGAAATGTAGTTAAGAAATTAAACATTAATCATTCCAATGTCCACTTTGAGTGCATTTACACACTCAAAGATACTTTCTTTTCTGCAGCTGAATGGGTCGAGTAGAGCTGGCCTCAAGAGTCTGTCGTGTTGCCCTTCTGCCTGGGATGCTAGGAGGTAACAGGAAATAAGGAATTAGATACTCCTATAGAACAGGAAAAGAAGCCAGAGAGTGTGATAGTCCCAGACAGATCTTTGAAAGCTACTCAGAGTGTGACAGCAAATAAATTAAAAGTAGGAAATCAGGCTAGACCTGCTAACTACTTTGTTGTCTAAAGCCCTTCATTATCTATAGCTTGGATTTCCCTGGAAGCTAAAGGAATATGAGTGCCTCAACTGCTAAACTGGCAAAACTAGAGTCCCCACGCAAATTAAGAGAAGACCCATGATTGTAACCATGTCTGCAAAAGCAGGAGATGAGAGACCACATTGTGGGACCATGCAGGAATGGAAATTGGAAGGAATACACACATCTGCTTACCACCTGGTAAAATGGTGGTGTTTATTTAATGTACATAATTCTTTAATATATAATTTCATGGCAGCTGATTTCCTGTTTTGCAAAGGTTTTATGATGACTTTCTAATCAATTATTTCCTTCCATTTGCATTTTTACAGTCTGCTTTCCAAGGAAGGAACATGCTTCCACATGAAAGTCAGAAGCCACTGCAATAACTAAAGTAAGAATCAGAAAAATAAACACCACTTCTTTTATATGTGGAAGAAGTTTTTTATATATCAGCAGAGGCAACACACAGAATTCCTATGCAAGGAATAACCTCCAATAATTTGAGAATCCTGGTAGATATGTCACAATGGCAAACTTAAATTACTTCAACCACTCATAACGGCAACTTGATGCATTGTTGGATAAATTCTCATCACGCATGCTTTGTAAATGAAAGGTGTTTCCATCTTGGAGATGGCATCATATCTAGTGATGTTGATGATAACAATTAGTTTTAGTGGTTTGTATTCCACCACATGCAAAATACCCTTAAAATAGCTCCTTCAATACTATTGCAACATAGATGCATTAAGATACTTCTTTACATAACTTGATAAAATGTCTAAAAGGGAAGTGCAGAAGGCTGCTATTAGAAGAATTTGATAGTACTTCACTTGCAGCATTGTGTTGCTTTTGTAATATTAATGGGAAATTTCGTCTTTCTGGGGAAATACGAAAAAGAAGCATTTAATATTAGGTGGTACTGCATGCAAGAGAGATGTTGTACATGTTTAATTCTTAAGTGCATAAGCCTTCTTTTTGTCCTAGTATGTTTCCAGCTTTTTGCTTTGGGTTTCTTTGCTTTCTTATTAGAAAATTATCCTTAGTATTTTTCATGTGCAACTTTAAAATTTTCTCAGAGACAGTTCAGACTAGGAATCTTCTTTGAAACTTTTTTATCATTATTATTGCCCACAAAAAAATAAAATCAGAACTTCCGATTGTATGAAAGGCAGTTTGCCTCAAACTGAGACACAGCTGGCACTACCCTAGTGCTTTAGGTCACTTACAGAGAATGCAAAAAGAGCAACTTATGTTATCTGGAGAAAATTCTGTGTAAGGAATGCTTCCGTATTAACAGGGCTGCAGGAGCAAGAAGGAAGGCCACAGAGGAAGGATAGGATTTCTTGCTTATGTGTTGTTATTCATTAAAGGAGTAAATCTTCCAAAATCATGTTTATTAAATTGTGACATTTGGGAAAGGGGAGTAAACAAACAGGTCTGTGATCTTTTTCTAATTCAACAAGGAAGTTGTAAAAAACCACTTGCACTGTGTCTGTAACAAGTAGCCTTGGAACACTTCACTTTAAGTTTTCCCATAAAACATATTAGCTGCTTTGGTCAAAGATCAGAATTGGCTGTAAAAAATGAAGTTTTTCCCTTTGTTTGGCTGAGACTCAGAGTTTCCAAAGGGTACCAAGAAAGAAAAGGGAGCAGGAAACTTCTGGTTTTGCCCTTTATGTTTAGTCAAACGTGTATGAGCAGCAGTGCCTGGTACACTGTGGTTTCAGGGTGTGTCTAGGACCCAGGACAGTGTTAGTTTCTCACAGACCCTCAGCCTTGCTGCTGCCTTCTGCCTGGGTGGCACAACAAGAGTAAAGCTCTGCTTGTGGCGTTCACCAGAGCTGCAGCACAAAGACCCAGCATGCTCTGCCTTCACTTGGCTCTTCTACCGCACTTCTCATCGGCTTTGCTCTCTGGCACCTAAATGTTGCTAAAATCTAACAGACAAATATATTCCAGTGATTGCAAAAGTTTAAAAAATCCGTTTTCAAACTCTCATGGCTTGTAAATGATGCCCATTTACAAGAGACAAAAACTTCAAAGACTCTTTCTTATAAGGAATACTTACCTCCAGACATATTTATTTCAGCCTGTCATAGTCAGAAAGAACTAACCACTCTGTCTACAACCGTAAGTCACAACAAGACCAATAAAAACAACAAAATAGAAAGCTAAATGGAAAAATATTTTTAGCACCTTTGCCAAATCAATGTGCAAACTCTCAGGTATGCAAGAGCATTTTTGTTTGCTTCCCTAGAATATGCTTTTAAGCAAAGGACAGCAAGGAATTACTGACATGAGTCATGGTTTTGGTAGAAAGAGCCAACAATTTGGCAGAAAGGGGATTTATCCTGAGTAGATATTGCCAGAACAAATTACATCTGTGATACCAGGGACCTTCTGCTTCCACACAAATGTGGGGGATAAAACCACAGAAGTTTGCAGTCATTTTGAGAAATGTATCAGAAAGGTACTGGATAACAATGTGTCTCCAAACAATGTAATGCTCAGCAGAAATAGTCTGTAAAAAATGGCTATTTTACTAGTAATACACATTTTAATTTAAGCAACAAACTGTTCCTACAAGTCTGATAAATGCCTAGCTGACTGCTGGTCCACAGCTTAACTTGTATCATCCTGAAAAAAGGAACCAAGGAAAGAGTAGGTGAGTCAGAAAAAGGAAAACTCTGTTCGAAGTTGGCTGCCACCATTCTAAGCACAAACAGGACAGGCTTTTGCTTGGAAGGAAGGACAATTTCTCTGAAAAATACTGGCTCAAAATACTAAGTAAGGCAGAAAAGCTGTCTTCCCTGACAGCAAAATTCTCTGACTGAACTAAAAATACTAAAAAGGGAGTTGGTCTTTTTTTTTAACCAATGATTATGAAACAGATTTCATTAATAAATTTCAAATGTATTTACAGCATTTTTCTATATGTCCTATTTTTCCTCACAGAAAAACCACAGAATAAACAATGCTAATTAAATCTATTTGAATCTTCCCTAATTTTCACTTCTTAATAACGTGATGGGATTTGCTTTGCTTACATATGAACATCTTCCTTTTAATCACCAACTATTACGTAAGGTCCCTCCAGAGCCTAAACAGCAGAATGTATATTTCTGATGGTGCTAGTTTGTATTCAAAGTACATTACACAGTATTGCAGCACACTTTAAACTGAAGATCAAACTGTGCAGCACTTGCTTATTTAGGCTAAAATGTATTTGCTCACCTGAATGATCCTGCAGCAGTAAATGATCTGCCTCATTTAATTTTAGTTATCTGGAGGTGAGGTGGCAGACCCAAACTACTCATTTCACTGCCTGATTGCTTTCTGAGAGCAGCAATTTATTTCCACCAGCAGATAAGGTAGTTTGGATGGATTTCCTATCCTGAGATGTCCATTAAATTGTTTAAAAATGGGGTAAAGGAATTTCAACCTATACTCTTAGTGATTTCAGCTCAAATATTTGGACATTTAATATGCATCACAAAACAGACAGGAAGGATATAGCTAATTTATATCCAAGTTCAAACATTAAAAATAACATATATACTATAACTACATGTAATGCCAAACCATCACCATGCTGTTGATATGTTGGAGTATTCCTTCTTTCTTCACTTCATGGATTAGCAATTACTTATAACTAATAAACTTGTATTGATTGGGCAAGCTGGAAACAATGGATTCTGAGTTGAGTGCAGCAGGCAATTGAAACACCCTTCTTGCCTATTCCCTAAAGATGTCTTCCCTATGGCTATTGAATTAGCAATAGGTGTTCAAACTGGTATTTTAGGAGAAAACCTTCTTCTGGTAAAATCTGGCTCCCATCACTCATTCCCCATGGAGATCAATGTGGAGTGAAAGGTTTTTACACTTTAGAGGATATTATCCCCAAAAATGCTGCTGAGGCTAGGAATGAGTTTACTTCCCGTTTCCAAAGCAGCTTTGGTGAATGTGGTCTTGGCTAAGAGGTTCACCTGCCCTTTCTCATTCACAGCTTCAGAAAGGAAACCATGTCCTGAAATGCACTGATGTGGACATGAAGTTTGAGTTCAAGTTCTAATTTTTTAAAATCTCTTTATTATCATGCAAATTTCCAGGGTGCCTTTTAAGATTTTATGTTAATTAGAAATGTAGTTATGTTAAATTATTGTCTAATTATATTAATTAGAAATGCTGCTATAAACCAGAAAATTAAGGCCCTCGTATAGGTAAACAAGGTAGGCTTAATATGGAAGGACAACTAGGAAGAGTGAAGAGTTGATTTCCAGAGTGGAGGTTGTCTGTTTGGGAAACCCCAGAGAAACCTGTGCTGTAGGCTGTGCTCATTTCATGTTTTTGTTACTGATCTGGAATAGAGGATGAAGTAGCAAAATCATCTGACAATATTAAGGACACTTGAATTATTTATTTCACTCTCTTCTTCATTTGGCACCTTTGTGTCCCAGGCACCCCTAGAACAGATGTAATAGCTAGCTATCAGCTAAACCAAGGCAAACCTCAGTTTTCATTTTTCCCCCAAATGAAAACTGGTCAACATTTTCAGGTTAGTTGATGAAAGGCATGACTCTGTGAGGATGGTGAACTGGCCAGAATACAGGAGGGAAGACGAACCAAATTACCCGTTATAAGTTGGACGGAGAGGTACGTGAGCAAGGGGGAAAGGTGTCATGCTCCCTGTGAGCCTGGCACTTGGACACAGATGTAACTCAGCTTTACATACCAACAGGTACACTAAGCTTCAGAGAACACCCTGGCACAATGGCATTCCATCACACACACATAGATTCCTCTATGTTGGAAAAAACCTATGAAATCATTGAGTCCAACTGTTTACCCAGCTCTGCCAAGTCCACCACTAAACCATGTCTCCAAGGGCCACATGTACGTCTTTAAATACCTCCAGGGATAGTAATTCCGTCACTTCTCTGGGATGCCTGATCCAATGTTTCACTACTTATTCAGAGAAGACTTTTTTCTTAATCTCGAGTCTAAACCTCCACTGGTACAATCTGTGGCCCTCTTCCAATTTCCTCTTGCTCCTAGCTTCTCTCCCATACAGTACAGCTCTCACTGAATTTTCCTCCAGCTCATCAGCTGCTCCCGAAATTACGGAGAGCGAGAGAGACCACAGTCCTGCACGAAAATAAACCTGCCCTAAACCTGCTCCCTCCTCCAGTTCCTAGCGGGGACGGGACGCCCCAGACCAGGTGCCCTCCCGAGCCCCGCGCCCGCCGGGCTTGCGGCGGTCCCGCTCCCCGCCGGGGCCCGCAGGCGACACCGGGCACTGCGGGGCTCTGCGGCACCCCCGGCACCCCCGGCATCCGATGTCACTCTATCGAGCAACACGAAACGCAGAGACAAACGCAGCCACACCCGAGAGAAGGCAAAGAAGAAGAGAAACTTCATTTTGGTTTTCCTATTATATAGGGTTCTGGAAAGGACCATCGATTGGAAGATGAAGCTACCACCTCTCTAACGACACTGGTCAATGACAAAGTCCATCAAACCTTTCTCCTCCCAGGAGAAGGAATAAAAAACAAAAAGACAGTTAGAAAAACATGTGAACATGTGCATGTTTACAAAAAACAGCGTGAGAAACTCCATCACAAGAATGAAAACATCAGAAGGCTGAAAAGTGAAAGTAACAATCCCCGGCACCCCCGGCAGCCCCGGCACGCCCCGCTCCTCGCCTGCTGCTGGGGACGACCTGCCCTGTGCGCCTCCGTGCCCGGGCTGCCGCGCCAGCCCTCCCTGCTTCCAGCATCGGGGGTCGCTTTGTATTACCGACCCATGCACCCATGGTATATTCATGGCTACTTAATTCTCTTAAACTTCCACACCAGGAACTTCACCTATTGATGAAATACCGTATAAGCACTTCATTTTTTTTATTATTATTTTCCCAATATATAATTTTCAATACGCATCAACTATTTGCAAAGAAGAAGAAAAACCTTCGAGGTTTGTCCTTCGCCAAACCACAAGTGCACAGCCCTCGGCGGCAGCACGGATTCCCTGGAGGAAGAAGAGGGCTCGTCCCGTGAGAGCAGAGGGCGGCAGGCGGCACAAAGGCTCCGCTGTCGGGGGCGGCCGCGGTCGCCGCCCCGCTGGGCACCCGCCGGCAAGGGAGGAGCATCGGCGGCTCCGTCCTGCGTCTCTAAGAGGCAATTTCACAGACTCTTTACTTGCTCCTCGAATCCTGTCGGCAAAACTTGAAAGGCAGAAGGGTACTTGTGCTTAATTCTTTACCTCCTTCCAGATGGTGGCGATTTATATTTCCCGCTCACACTGGGGTGTGTGATTTACGGCGAGAGCATTCACCACTGGAGAAGACTGAGGGGTCAGCCCCTCTTTTCACTCCCTTCTTCTATCCCCGGCCTTCACAAGCCCCCAGAATGAGAAGTTCGCCTTTCAGTGACACAATAGAATTGTACATCAAGAAAGAAACGTGAAGGAAACAGGCTCACATAACACTTATAAAAGCGCAAGATCCTAAATCCAGCTGTGCCTGACTGTACTGTGCCGTATAAGCTTTGTGGACACGGCAGTGCCCTCTAGTGAATGACAATATCCGTATATTGAAAGTAATGTTTTGCCGTGAACATTTCGGAGTTAAGAGAAATTGTCATGGTTTTGAACTGCAAGTAATTTTTTCGCTTTTTCTTTAGAAAACTGTCCCGTGTATGAGAAAATCCATATACACCTTCTGAAACATCTTGTAGTCATTCATATGCCAGGGGCACTTCTTTATGGTTTTTGACAAGAGTATTTATAATACCTTAATAATTGAAAGCCTGGCAACTAGAAAAGATAGGGCACAAGAGTGAAATTCGTGCAGCAAATTTTTATGGAAGTACAGCAAGCTATTTTAAAAAGAGAGGTGCAGAAGACTGCTGGATCCAAAAGACTAGACATGAGACAGAGCCAAATTAGGAAACCCTTGGTAACATGAAATAACAGAAGCCAATGATGTCACCCAGTGTTTACGGGGAAAGAGAAGGATGAACACTGAAAAATGCCAAAGAGTTGGGGATGGAGAGCCATAGCTCCCTGCACATGGGGTACGGTAGGAGTAGTGAAGATACAGTTATGAGCATGGAATAGAAATAGTGTCCTCCAGGCCCTGATAAAGAGGCAAATAAATAACTAGTCTAATTTACAATGAAAAGTCATGTATTTGCAGGTTACTGCAGGAGACAGTTGCCCTCATTCACATTCCAGTGAAGATTTCCTCTGGCATTACATGGCTGAGATGTCCTTAACAGAGGTTTTTTGCTTGCTGTGATCATGAGGACATCCAGGATGAAGAGCAGTGTAAAAAAAGAGTGATGTCCCTGTCCTACAGGTCTGGCAGTCAGGAAGACCTGGTCCACCTTCTCATGAAGCAGATGAAGTTCCCCATGGAGAACAGGTACCCAGCAAGTATCCTCAGAAATAAACAAACAAAAAATAATTGTCCTAGTGCAGACAAACAGTGTAAAAACTTTGTAAAACCCACAAGATCTCTCACTTGGCTCTGCAAAGCCTGCACATCATGTGAATATGTTTTACTGGCACATCCAAACCAGAGTGACCATGAAGATAATCTGTAGCTCTCTGAGGCACAGACACCCACTGCATGGGTACACACATTTGTAATAAAATCTTTGTATTCTCCCAATATGTTTCAGTTTTGAAAAATAAATGCTTTCTCCTCATCAAGTTTAGATTCAGCTTGATTGACTTCAGACTCAGATGAACACCCCATCAAATAACATTGCAGTTCTTCATGCTTTTCCTTCAGTTTCCACTGGAAAGCACAAGTATTTCCCTGAAGTGTAACAGAGCACAAGAAAGAAAAAATTACTTTCCCAGAAGTGCTGGCATCCTTTTTAGTTGCCTAGACAGATGATATCCCAAGAAATGTTGATAAGGTTTGTCCCAGCAGTACAGCTCATCAGCCACACATTCTAGTCAATGAATTTGCTGAGAACTGTAACCAGAATTGCTGGCACATATTCCCCTTGCAGCCAATGAAAAGACCAAGAAAAGGAGACTGGAGGCAGGTGAGCAGTCTGAAGAACCATGGAGATTTTGAGCCCGCTTTGTGCATGTGAGTGTGCAAATTAGGTCTGCCTTCCCAGAAAAGGGTCCAAAACCCAGAAAGGGCTGCAGGAAACTGCAGTCGCTTTCAGCTGGCCCCGATTAGGCATGCATTTACAGGCACAGAACCCTGAATATTTATACGTAGCATGAGTTAGTAAACATTTGAACAAGTCAGTTACTGTGGGAAAAAGTCCTATAAATTTCACCAGGCTCTGGAAGAAGTGTTATTTATTCATTGTTAAAATCTCACAATGTCTGCAGCTGTTCTTACAGATTTTATTGAGAGGTAACTCTGTGAGACTGGAGAATCGATACTGAAATAATTTGCTTTAAAATAAGAAAAGCCGAAAGTGAAACTTTCCACTTTTTTAAAATCCCTATTTCTTATTTTATCAGGTGCACATTTTCATTTTCTACTTAGAAATAGGGCACCCCGTCAGAAAGATCAGGCTTGAAGTTCAAGTGGAAAAACTCAAGCACATTCCTACTTAAGCACTTAAGGATGTGTCTTTCATCTTTATGGTCTCCTTCTTCTCTTTGCCAAATATCGATTAGCAAATATCCATTACTACAAACCTGGCAAAACCACACAATTAAACAGACTGCCATGCTCATGGTCATTTTCAATCTGAGTCACAAAGAAAATGTGTTTTCAAATTTCATGCTTTAGATGAATTGGATTCCTATAGAAACACATGCTTCAGATATATTTTTCCAGTCCTATGCATGCATATATTTAGTCCAAGAATTTCCATTAGTCTAAAGCAGAATGCTCTGGCAAAATGCCCTCTGCAGAAGGAATCAACAATTCCCAGTTTCTGAAGCCTCTGTTACTGACTGTTCTCTCAGCTACAGAGGATAATTTAAGTAAGGGTCCTTCATCTGCAGCCTGAGAAGGTCAGCCAGGTCATGAAAAACAGTGTTGGAAATGTAAATTACGGTATTTCTGTAATAGTTAAACAAAGTTTGCAATAACTACATATAAACATAAATGTTGTGAATTTAATGGGGGGCAGGGTTGTAGATATAATGAGGGGTTTTCAGATATCATTAGTGGGGGCAACATACAATATTTTCAGGCCTAACTAGAAATGTGTCCTTGGTTTGGCACCTCACATTGTTCATTTACCTTACAATCTTTCACTGAGTGAAATTACTGAGTTTGCTGAAGGTTCATGTGATGAAAAAGAAATTATGAAAGAAAATTACTCTGAAGGTCTTAAACACCAGCAATTTAGGAATTTCTATTACTGCATTTACCCTGGGTTCTTCTACTTTTGTTGCCTCTTGAGCAACTTTGCAAATACAACATTAATAAAAAACCCCAGAGACTTAAAGGAATACCATGGACCTTGGCTTCATCACATTCATTTTAGATTGGTTAATTTGGGATGAGGAAGAAGGTGGTGACTTTTACAGTATCTTGGGCTAAGAGGAAGTCTGTATTTGCCACCTCACTTTTGCACCAAGGAGAACAGTAATATTTCTTTTTAATTACTTTGGGATTTTCAACTGCCTAAATAACATCATTGTTCAGAAAAGGAAAGACTGAAATTAGACAGCTTTAAAATATTGCTACTAGTGAATAAAACTACTTCTTTAGTCACTTGCAGAATCAATAAATTACTCATGTTTAATCTTTCTTTCGGTCGTATTTTCTGTATGATGCTGAAGATTTTTCATGTTGTTATTCTTAATATCTGTTTAAACAAAAAGATGCTGTGAAAATTGCTCTTTATTCTTTCACACATACAGTTCTGTTCATTATTTTTAAAAAGCACAGAACAGACTGAGTTTCACAACAAATCTGGCTGACAGTCATCTCTTTCTTATAGAGTGGTAAAAGAAGTTATTTTAGTACATATTTACACATTGCAGGTAAAGCAGGAAAGGAAGTACTTTCACACAAGATTATTTTTCATTAATAGCTGTTGTAAACTATGTAAACTGTGCTTTATTTGTTATTTGTAATTTCTAATCTTCAATTTGATGACATATGGGGCTGTGAAGAGTGTAGATAACTGCCTTCAAACAATAGGCCACGAACATATTTCAATACAAACAAGATTATAATTAAATGAGGAAATAATTTTTGTTTTTAAAAAGAGGATATGCTATTATGGAGCAGGACTAATTTCTTTCCTCTTTAATATCTTGTTTTCTCAATAGATTCAAGTGTAAAACGAATAAAAAACAATCCTCAAAAATAAATTATTGGCTTGAACTTTCCTGGCTTTAGTCATATTTTTTTTATTTTGAATGAGTATTCTAAAAATGTCATTTTCTTTCCTAATTACTTGTAATTTCTTGAATTACAGTGTGGTACAAACAAATCACAAAAAGAATTCCTTGCATTATGGCATTCAGCTGCAAATTCAGTATCATTGTGTGCAGATATGTACAATTTTAAGCACACAGTCAAATAGCACACACACTGAATTCACATTTAAATCCAGAGAATGATAATTTCACAGAAAAACACAATCCCAATGCAATGTATTGTTCACCCCAGAATAAAGAACCAGTGTCCCAGATAACTTCTGAAATACAGTCGCAGTTTCTCTGTATTTTATTGATCTCTGAAAATAGTAGCAGTGGATGTCTGGAAAAAATGGTCCTTGTAAAAGCAAAATCTTGCCTCTGTGAAGGGCAGCAGGTATCCTTTCACCCGTACCTGCCTTTTGCTAACACATCTCTCGGCTTCTCCATCCCAAATTTAGTCCCAGCCCTGAAGAGGCCGGGAAGCCAAGACAATTGCAAACACAATGGATTGGGTCAGCATGAGATAGTAGCTCCAAGCACATCAGGCTACTGCAGGCTTCATAATGAGACCTGCTGAGAAAGGACAAGAACATATGAAGTATAAAAAAGATTCAGTGGTGGCTCTGGAAGTTACATGGAGTCTAAATGAAAATAAGCATCAATTAATAGCGGGTAGACTTAAATATGTAATTTTTTTGAGAAAATGTGGTGTCATTTATAACTGGTGTTTGCTCAGCATTGTCTGCAGTGATAGAAATTACCTATGACCTCTTAAAAAAAGTGTCCCTGTAGAGGTAAAGTTCATACTTATTTATATATTATGGAAAATGAGACATGGAAATTAATTTACTCTCATGTCTTCCATGAAACTTTGACACGAATCTCTTCCACAGAGTTTCCAAGATGCTGGTTCCACTGCAAGTATTTCTTTTAAGTACATATAACTGCATTTGTCACTAAAATGTCTTACAATTGAAGTGTTAAGTATTTTTAGGTTTCTGCTGAATTCTCAAGAGGTAGATGATGAAGGAAGATGAATTCTCATAAAGGCAGAACACAAATACATGGGCATTACCTTCATTTAGTTTTATTGCTCTA
This sequence comes from Leptocoma aspasia, assembly GCA_013399835.1. NCBI lineage: Eukaryota > Metazoa > Chordata > Aves > Passeriformes > Nectariniidae > Leptocoma > Leptocoma aspasia. The sequence goes on along the minus strand of VXAX01004442.1, from coordinate 142,342 downwards.
TCAGTATTTGGTTTTGCACTTTCCTATGAGTATGATAATCACGTTTTTAGCTTGTGTGTTTATGTCTTTTTTAAGTCAGCCTAAGAGCTCTTGTCATGGATAGGAAATCTGTAAGCTTAACAAAGAATTTGGCAGGTGGCAGAGGGAGTAAAAGGTGGAGTACAAGGAGTTGTGAGTCTGGGGCTGAGCACAGAGAACTCAGGGTGTTTTTGCAGGTCCTGTGCCTCAATCACTAAAACTTAAATAAGAGAAGAACACCAACTTTGCATGCCACATGCCGTGACAGTATTGCAAATGTTCAAGTAGCAGAATCAAATGCATTTGAAGAAAAGGGTGTGCTTACTTCCTCAATGCCATTTACATGTTGCACAAAAAAGCAGGTATCAAGGTTGCACCAAAAAAAAAAAAAAGCTTACAGCATGGGAACTAGGCTGTGAGCAACTTTCTGCTCAGTTTTGCAAGAGTTTTGCATACCTCACTAGCATGGCATTGGAAAGTCATTCCAAAATACATTAAGCAGCATGACTTCCTGCTTGCTGCATGCTGCTTGTTCTCTTCTTCCCAAGGGAAGATGCTTGGGCAGTGAAGTCTTGTCTATTCGGTAGAGCTGGTTTGATTCTAAACAATTATGTTGCCTCAATGCTTTTGCTAGAAGTCAAATAAATATGCCTTGAACTTTGAATGGAAGGTCAGGTTTGTGACTGTCCTTATATCCCAGGATATTCATTTCACTGTCTCAGAGTGGCCTCCAAGAACATTCTGTCTCCTAGACAGACAACTTTTATGACAGCATTTACCCCTACTGAGGTGGAGGTAGGGAGCAAATGGAACAGTCTGCATGGACAGATGAATGCAGTTGTCAACACCAAGCTCTAGACACTTTTTTGGCCATTGTGGAAAAACCCCACGGCGATGAGAAGAACCATCTTCTTGTGGGGAGAGATTGTAGACAGCTGAGGACAGGTCTGATGATACACTCAAAGTAAACAGAATGGCTGAGGGCTTTTTATTGTAGGTGAATTGTTCTAAGTGCTGAAAGCCTGGTGACCAAACACATCAGACTCCTGTAGTCCAGCCAGGAAGCAAGTGAAGCATGAATAACTGAGTAACGTGTCATCGTCTGCCAGCATGGGATGGGATCTTCTAGCCAATCAAAGCTTATAGAAAGCATTACTCATGGGTAATGCTATGTCCAAACTTAGCACAATCAAGGAATGCAAAAGGACTTCTAAATTATAGATTCAGCTGATCAATTACAGATGTGCAACAACTAACTCCAAAGTAGACTGCACTCTTCAGAACGGCTTTCCTCACATCATGATTCTTGCATGGGTTCAGTTTCACACAGATGTTTTTCATCCGTGGGCTAACTTTGTCCAACTACAGAGCCAACAAGGCAGAAACAGCAGCACAGTTGTATGGAGTAAGTAACAGAGCAGTGTCTCATCTACCTTTTTCTAGTACTTGAGTTTATGTCACCTGATGAGTTTCATTTGATGATAAAAAAGACCCAAGAGACACCCTTCTTGAACACCACATGTGAGCAGCCTGATAGTATCTATCAATTATTCACCTGTGCCAGCCTGCAGAAAGGACTCAAAGCAACTTAATACATTCTCCAGCATCCTTCCCTTTCAGAGGAAACAACTCATTTTCGTGGCTGACCATCTGGAGTGCTGTGGATATGGAAAGGATATGAGGGGGTGTGAACATGCTAGCTCTCTCTAAGTAGTCCTTTCTCTTGATGTTCGTGACATTTAGCCACTCAAGCTCAATGGGTCTGCAGGTCAGTGTCCAGACCTGAGATCAAGTAACCCTGTCTCTTCTGTAGAATAAGTACTTGCTTGTGGGAACTCACTGGGGGCTGAGATGTCACCCACACCTTAGCTCTATAATGCCTGACATTTCATTTTCTTTAGTTAATTGGTAACAATGAAGACTGAAGGTTTAGTATTTAAATACAGTGAGTGTGTCAGTACTTCCTTTTCCTAATTATTTTCCAGTCATGACAGTCTTTTACTTTCTTATTCACACCACAGAACAAACTAGTGCTTAGTCAAAACAGACTTTCTGTAGTATTGCTTTATATGTTCCACATCTTCATTGCAATGAAGTAGGAAAAAAGTAATAATATCTCTTTACTAATGGGTAGTTGCCTCTGCATAAGTATTCAGGAAATTTTTGATGGTAAAATATAACTTCCATCAGCAATATTTCTTGACTGAGGAAATTATGAATGGTAGATGTGCAATGTATACATTGCTGCAACTCTATGAGAAGATCATAAAAGCAGTGCAAACAAACCAAGTAAATTATATATTCCAGAAATATCTTTTTTCTGCATGGTTTCAGGTGTGCATTTCCATTCATATCATTCAATGCATTTCTATCTATACTTAATAGAAGCAATCATCTGTTTTCTGCAAATGACTGACACCAGAAATAGAGAATAAATGTAGAATTTAATATACTTTAGGAAAGCTACGGCAACTGCCTCACAGATCTATCTCTGAAATAACCAAGAAGCTTACAGACAAGGGAGAAAAATTTAGCATAGTGTATACAGATTCAAAAAGACACTTGACAAGATTTTTTTAAATTACACCGACAAGGGCTAGCAGGAAAACCCCTTATGCTATTACAGTTGTCCAAAAAAAACCAGGAATAAATGCCAACTGCCACAAACTGCATGGTGTTCTGATCCAAAGTGTTCATCATATCCGAAATGACCACAAAAAGGTGTGACTCAGAAGGAGACATGGTGTGCTGCTGATGTGGTTATTCAGCATCATGAGGCCTGAAAATGAACCACAGAAAAGCCTCAGGAGATTGAGTGACTAAGTACAAAAATGCCAGAGGAAATCACTTTTATGTAAACAAATGTAAAATGACACATGAAAACACAATCCTAACTTTGCAAACAAATCTAATTATGGCCCCAACTTGGCTATTACTACTAGAGAAATGTTATAGATATAATACATGGTTACATAAAAATATCAACACAAACATCAGATACCACTGTTGAATAAAGATTCTTTAATAAAAACTCAGGAAAATGCTATGAATTATTAGGAAATGGATACTGAAGAAGACAAAAAATGTCATTATGCCACTGGGTAAAATCAAATATGTGCTTTATAATGCATGCCAAGACCATGGCTGAAAGGGCATGGCAGAAATGAAAAGGTAGAGAGAAACCTAGCAAGGGTAATTTTGAACCACAAAGTGGCCTTCCTATAAGGAAGAGGTAAAATGGATTAGGGTTAATAAACCTAGTAAGTAGACAGCTGAGAATATAAGAGGCCAAGAAATCAAGGGTGGCATGAAAACAGTGAATAGACAATCTGTACTAAAACATCTGGGAAACATCAAATGGTACTAGCAACAAAATCCACTGTAGATACAAATGTGTAAATTGTTACAGTTTCTTTTCATCAGAAGAACAGCTGCAAGCTCTTAAATAATCTTAGACACTAGATGAGCAGTTTTTATGGTACTTGAATTTACTAGCAACACTTCGATGTTTGCCACTGACTGAATCTTCTTTATGTCTAGTGAGACACCTGAGAAACCTCAATCGCTTATTTGACTCCTCGCAGATACATAAAACCTTTGACATTTTTGTATTGCAACAAATAATAAGTAGGATGTCTAGTCACTGAAGTCTACAAACCTAAATTATCTTCTCAAAAATGGGTTGGCCTCAGTGAATGATCCCTGGCCTGTGCTGTCCTCAAAACCATGACTAGGCACGGTTTAGGGGAGGGCTGACTGATAAGGACAAAACCCGCTAATAATGGATGAAGACAAAAACCAAGGATATGATGAATCTTCTCACAATCCCACGGGAGACAGGGAAGTCTGTGGTGACTGATCACTTCTTTCTTGGGCCACTTGCTGCAGAACCTTTTTAAAAACTCAGGGCCATTGACTCATGGGCCACTTGCTGCAGAACCTTTTTAAAAACTCACAGTACAGAGGTGCTGTCTATTCTTATGAAGCACACATCTGCAAGTAACCTGGGATGAGGGATGTAGGGGCATCACAGATATTTCTGTTATAAATTTGTGCCATATAGACATATATCGACAGCCAAAGAATCATAGCAGAGATTCTGTGTAACCATTGTACAATCCAGAGCTGTGTGAATGATGTCACTGTGTTTGGAATAATTCCTAAATCACATGAAAAATACTCATGGGCTGTATTAAGAACAGTTGAACTTTGCCAGCTTTCATTTCAGGCAGGCAGAATTTTCTTTTTCATAAGACTTATCACAGAATCATAAGCACATCAACTGGAAGGTGTCTCTGGGGGTCTCTAACCCAACTTTCCACTCTGCACTACAGGGTCAGCCACGGCTTTGTCTATTTGAAAACTGGAACAAGATTTCTCCATCTCCCTGGACTTACTCTCTAGTGCTACACTACCAGTGCAGTAAAGCTTTCCCTAGTGTCCGTCCTGAACATCCCAGGCCACAGTCCTGTGGTTACTGCACCTTATTATTAGATAAGCAAAATAACTTCCCACAACTTGCTGGCAATGCTCCTCCCAGTGTAGCCCACTATGCAATTGGCTTTATTGTGCACCACAACACAGTCTTGCTGCAAATTTGACTCCTATTTGTCCACTGTAACACCCACATAATTTGCAACAGGACTGCTACTCAACCTTTAAGTATCCCTTTGCTGATAACGGAGCATGTCTTTGTGTCCATAAAAAAGGACAGGTTGCTTTTGCCACCACATATTCAAACAATGAATGGGATCCAGCAGTGATCTTCCACAGCATCACTAAAACCAGAACCTCTGAATTTTATTTTCTTGGGAAGATATGATCAGTCATATGCTATTTTAGGCCACATATACATAGATATCAGAATGCATGGCAAGAAAAAATATATTTAACAGTTTTATTTCTATTCTAGTATTCCTGTAAGAATTTTAAGATGGTTAACCCAAAAGTACACATTATTATAATGTGTGTTATAAATCAATTAGAATTTACTTATGCATGGGATTCTTCTTTAAATTAAGAAAACAATACTTCAACATTCATCTTTTAAACGCATAACCTGTTTCAAAATGAGTTTCTGTGGTTTACGCATGAAAGTTGGCCTAATAAATACTAATTTTATGTAAAAATAATTATGCCAATGGCATGAAGAAAAAGGGTCATTCCAACTAAATAAAAGTTTATTTTTGCTAAGTACATTTTGGGAAGTTCATGTCAGGGAAAAGCTTTTGATTCCACCAACACTTTATTTTTTTTGTAAAACTGACTGCATATCAGAACCAACACACTACAGGTGAGATCAAAGACTATTTGACAAAACAAAATCTTATTTCAGGGAAAGGCTTCATATTTGACATGCAAATGCTATCTTTCAGCACTGAAAATTATCTCACAACTAAAACGTTAATAATTTTGAGATACAATGAATCAAATGCAAACACTAAAAGTAGAAGAAAACTGCCATGACTGGAGCTCTTACCCACAATAGTAATTCAAGATATTTTAGATGGTAAAACTTCCTGCATAAGTCTGCATTACTTTTATTCAATACTACTTGCAGTTTCAAGATGTAGTTCTCAAGTTTCTGAAGATTTTCTATGGAATAAATTAATCCAGCTCTACTACTGTCTTTTTAAATGAAGAACGAATTTACCACACAAACTGTGTGAAGTGGGATATTCTCAAACTACAAATTGCTGGTCTCCTTATAAGATATCAGACAGTTGTTCCCTGACATGACAATGACATGACACACAATTAGGTGCTGTTCCCTGACACGGCACAAAATTAGGCGCGCTTCACCTAATTCAGACAGACAAAAGCCACTCAGTTGATATTGTGAGTATATTTGATTATACTGTATGAGGCTGTGACTACATTATCACACTGATAATTGGTTCCAGAAAATACCAAGTGACACATATGATGAAAGCTACACTTGCTCTTTGCAGACCAGTCAAAGACCAGCATATTGTTTTCAGCAGGGAAGAAAACAGAAGAACTTAAATACATAATCCATTCACTATGAACTGGAAACTTTTCTGAAGAAAAAATACTGCACAAAAGATCAGCAACATACTGACGCCAGGAAAAAAATTGAACACATCCCTGCAATTCAGAAGCCAAGCTTACTGACCATAAATCTGCAGTGAAATGCCTGGAAAACCACACAGCAGACTCTCAGCCTTGACAGTGCTCATCCCTGATTCTGATGTTTCAGCATCAGCAAGCACAGGACACTGCTCCGATACTCTGGGTGGAAAATGAAGACTCTCCCTTATCATTTGTCCCAACAGTATGTGTTTTATTCAGACTTCTCTCCCCATCTATATAGCCATGTCTGTAACATGCCTGTGTTGTTGTATTTAAGTTGTGAAATAAGATCTTGCGCTTTGTATTCTTCACTTCTATTTAGTTACAAAACAATCAGAAGCAGAAATCATGACAACTGGGGCTAAAACTGTCCGGGTTCTTACTGGAAAACCAGGTGGTCTCTTCCGCTGTCCTACTGGATGGAAAGCTCTCTTGCTGAATCAAGTTTTTCACGTCTGACTGACCTGTGCATACAGGCTGAAAGGAGGGGAGGCACTGTGCTCTCTCCAGTGCCATTACCTGTGGCAATCTCACCAGGTGGGCCTCGGCCAACCCTGTCAGGAAGGCTGGAATTTCTCATTTTCCGCAAAGTTCAGCTCTATTTCTTTTCTAAATTCCATCACCTTGCTTGTCTTGATGTATTCAGCAATGGGCTAGCCCGGAAGTTAGCTTCCTTTTCATCCCACTCAAAACAATTTTTCTCAAAACCTACGCAGCATTGCCTGCTTCTGCTTCACTCTCTGACATACTCTCATCTCTGATGCTCCTGATTCCTTTAAAACCTGGTGTTCCCATAGGGTATTTATAATAATTAATTGCTATAGATTGTATTGATACAGGTGGTAGAAAAAGTTCTCTGCTTAGATTATGTGGCACTGTGAATTTTGCACTGAAATCAGTGGCCAAATTTCTATACATTCTTTAGTCATTCACACTTTCCCACACCAACAGAGGAAAGGGCTGTGGAAAGTAAATTAAATGAAAAAGTGCCTAAAAGACAGGTATCTTCTGGTGATGGCATTCCATCTTCCAAAAACAGTTCACTTCTTAGACAGATTTTTGCAAGTGAAGTGGCAGAAAAGATCAAACATCAAGAACCTTCAGCTTTAGAAAGACTAAATCTTTCAGTCTTACCATCAGGCTACACTTACACAAAGTTCTGCTGAAGGCATTGCTGAAAGTGTGTTAGTTATTCATACTCCCTTGACTGCACAGATATTTCAAAGGTGCAAAGAGTTTCCTGGACTGATGAACTTGCTCAGAAACTTAAAGCCAAAGAATAAATACTAAATTTGAGAAACAAATTTCATTTTAACACAATTAGATAAGAGCAATGTCTTTTTACAAAGCCTAAGAAGCACTAGCATGCCAATTTTACCGCCATCTTCTTCCCAAAGCAACTTTGCCTTGTGTTGCCATTAACAAATCCAGATACTAAGTTCATTGTAATTAATAAGTTAAAAGGAATAACATGGGATTTAATGGTCACAATTTCTAGTATCACACTTCAAGAGATAAAAAATGCACCTTTTCTAACATATCATCATAGATATCCTCTACTATTTGTTTGAACAGGACTAATTTAAAGCACCAGAATGAATCATTCTACAAATTGTCTTCCTTTATGAAAATCTACTTTGATTTTACAAAAGAGAAAGATTAAGATAGGGGATAGCTAGGATGGAAGAAAGAAAAGAAAAGAAAAGAAAAGAAAAGAAAAGAAAAGAAAAGAAAAGAAAAGAAAAGAAAAGAAAAGAAAAGAAAAGAAAAGAAAAGAAAAGAAAAGAAAAGAAAAGAAAAGAAAAGAACACAAGAAGTCATCCCGTTACAAAAGAACACAAGAAGTCATACATCCCGTTACATCCCGTTTCTTTTTCTTAAACTTCTTAGAGAGGAAAAAAAAATCAGATCTTCCAAAATATTTATGTTATGTATTTTTTTTCCTCCTTTTTCTTTTTTTTTTTTGGGGG
>VXAX01004442.1:80793-125250 GCA_013399835.1 Leptocoma aspasia | reverse complement strand
CAGCGAGCCCCACCGCCCTGAGGGCCGGGGCCGAGCCCGTGCGCGGCGCCCGCCCGTTCGATCCGGCAGGTGCCATTTTGTGGCACCACAGGCCCGATCCGCTCCCGCGGCCCCCGCGGGGCTCCCCCGCCGCCCCCCGGGCCAAGAGGCTGCGAGCGGGGCCACGGCGGGGNGTTTGGGGTTTTTTTTATTGTAGGTGCGAGCCGAAAGGGGAAAGCTCCGCAGCCTAAAGAAAACATCACCGCTTCCTCTGTTCCCAGTGGGACCGGCAACGGCAGCGCCAGTCAGCGGAGGGGGCGGGGAGGGGGGTCCAGCCGGGCCCCAGGTGGTTCCACGGGGGAAGCGGTTCCTTCCTCTGGAGGGCTGTGGCACTTCAGAGGTCGGGTTTGAAAATCATTTCTTTAATTTATGGTTTCTGTAATCAGTTCGCAGGCATCCTGGAGACTAACAGCTGTTGCGGGATCGTGGTGGCTCCGGGCTGGGGCTGTTTGTGGGTGTTCATTCCAAACGCAAGGTCAGGCCCTGTGAGGCTGTGGCTGTACACCACTGTACACCTTGCTAGGAAAGACCAGAACATGAGGCTGGCATCTGGGCCATCTCTTTGGTCGTACCTTCCTGACCAGTGTTTTGCATCCCAGTGTTATGCCACATGTAAAAAGGCAGTCTGTGAAGTTACATAGACATGCAAAACAAAACTACCCATCAGTATTTGGGAGTGCACACAAACAAATGCAAACAACGTGAAAATAAGAACAGAATCGTTAAAGCTCAGGTTTGGTTTTGGTTGCTTCTAACTGAAAACTGGTGCCCGAGCTGGCCTGTGCATTTTCTTTGCTCAGAAAGTTGATAAATCACTGGTTTTCTTCAGGAACTATGAGTGACCTGTCAATTAAAAAAAAAAAAAAAAAAGGAGGTCTTTGTTGAATATGATGGAAAGCTTTTTCCTACCTTCCTTACTGACCTTCCCTTCCTAATATATTTTTCAATTTCAGTTTTCAGATGTCTAGAAATTCTCCGATGGAGCTATATGTCCCCATATGGCAATTTTAAGCCCAGTGAGAAGAGGTTTACTTTTTTAGTTACTGTTGTCATATGTTGGGCATGATCCACAGATAGAATAATCCATGGATTACAGTTTAAAATGCAACAGGTAGGCAGATGTAAATTGTTTACCAATTCAGTGGTACCTTCAATAATTAATAGTTCTTCTAATTGCACAATATAAATATTGTGTGCCTATTCTCCAATGCCTAGAAGGGCAGGTAAGTGAGATAAAACCCCAAAACTTTATTATAGTGCGTGACGTACTAACATGGACAAACCAAAAACATGCACCTTACATACAAAAGGTTTTTATCTTAAGGGAAAGTTCACAGACATTATCCAGAGATCAAAAGGCATAAAAGCAACATTTCCATAATTGTTCAGAAGCTGCTGTAATGCACAAGCATGCCAGTTATATTTTCTCAATTTATCCATCAGGAACATTAAATCCAAAACTGTTTTCTGTGGCTTAGGAAGTCCCTGACTGAATGTGTCCATAGGCACTGAAAGAGCACTTGCTTGCTTTCCCTGTTCTTACACTGTTTGCCTAAGTACGTGCTGCTGGCTGCATGAGGAGTAAAATACAAGGTTAAATAGATGTTTTGACTAGCACAGTATGGCTGTTCTGCAGTGAACAATGTCACTGCCACTGCTGTATAGGTATCGGTCATGTCAGATCAGCTGTGTAATTTAGCTTTCTGAAATGAAACACTTCTTTATTTAAACTGCTGCTCTGAGCAGTAAGACCGTTCTCCACAATCACTTTGCAAAGTGTCCAATACTTATTACATACATACATAAAAGACTCTTTTAAATGGGACTTCTAGTAGGCAATCACTAAAAACACTGGGTTTTAATGCACTTTTTCTTGTGTATATATGCATTTTATAATCAACCTGCACAAAATAATTATTATTTTCACCGTGAAAATCAGATTGATTTCCAGGACTAAGGATGTAGAGGGAAAGGGCAGTTTCTTTTCTTTCATTTACCTCTTGAGGATGACAGTCACTTGTTATCACCTACTTGTTTATTGTGAGAAACTGAAACATCATTCAGTTCATCCACACCGTTTGAGATGTTACATTGCTCTATCACACCTCTCCCCTGTGAATTTTTCCAAGCTGTTGAAATGTCTCTTAGGCAAAAGCTATTGCACAGTGTGACAGCCTCTTCACTCTTTGGCATACCTTCCAAGTTGTTCTAGATCTTTTCTGAGATGGGACTAGAAAGCAGGGGAATTAGTTCTCACTTAGCATGGAAGATGTGGTGCATGATGGATTCATCATGATGTGATTATTGCTTTATATTTTCTTATCCTTTCTTCCCTGAAAAATTACTATGTCATTTTGCATGTTATTCTGATATACTTCCAAATGCTTTCCAAACTCTTTCCTTTCTTCAGAGACCTTTGATTTGGGTTTAAAAAGCAAGCAATTTTGAGCCTGACATATTTTGAAACAAAATCCAGTCTAAAAGAAGGTGGTCTTGTGGTCTTGTTTTCTCCAAGTGTAATTTTCACGGAACAGGAAGGAGGCTGAGGAAGATAACGTTGGTGGAACTCTCCTTCAACCACAGGAAACTAAATGGGCAACAGTGAAGCATTTTAAAACGGCTTTCTTTGGCTTTCAGCTATGGAATTAGCATGTTACAGATTTCAAGTCTAGTACAGAAAAATATTTCAGAAATTAAGTGAGCAATAGTGAGAAATACAGACCTTTCAGAAAATGTAAGGGACTTACTTTATATTCAGATATATGAGAAGTGACACTGTGAGTGCTCAGATAATATCCGGCATTCAAATGGAACAAAAATGGGGAAAAAAGTTCTGTCTCTGTAATATTGAGATGATTTCCTAAGATTTCTCTGGGTGAGGTTCCACACTTAGCAAGTGATGTCTTGGGGGAAAAAAATCACAAAATCATAATCTCCCATAGCTATTCAAAGTCATTAAAAAGTTTTAATTTTTCCATTTCTAGTATAAAATACAGTGAAAAATAAAGGGCTACAAAAGCAGTGATAAGTTTTTTCCTTAGGGTTAGCTGAGAGTAAAGATCTCCTGGACAGGTTTCCTTTCTTCACAAAGTTCCTTGAGACTTTTTCATTATACCACTTTGTGCTGCTGTGGCATCACATGCATCGGCCTTTTGCCACCAGCCAACATATTTAATCCATCAATGGCCAGCTACTACAGGCATTACAATCAGAGCTGAAATGGGACAACAGTGAATTTTAAAATAAGAATCTTACATATAATACTCAAAGATACAACAGTTTATTGTAGGGAAAATGTATTAACAAATGTATTGGATACATTTCAAACAAGTGTAGGCAAATGGATGTAACAAAATTCTCCAAGTGTAAATATAGTAATAAAATACAACAAAATGTAGTACAACTTAAAAAAGGGTTGAGAAGTGTGACTAAAAGAGCTGGACAGGATTTTTCCATCTACTTTAGGATTTGAAATGTCTTTTTCCTTATACTCTCTAACTTTCTAATCTACAGAGTACTGCCTAGGTCAATAGACTCATTAGTACTCAAGACCTCAAAGCCCTGAATACAAATCATCTCCCTAGTTTAGGTGAGAATTTTACAGTATGAAAACAGCAGTTTGCACTGCACCTTGTGTCCTGCGTACCGTGCAGCACTAGGGTACAGCACTGAGGCACATCTAGAACCACCATGTGGAAATCAGGCCTCTACAGTCTTAGGGAGTGTTCAACTTAAAAATTTTAAGTGGACTATTAAGTGGACCATAGAAATCCAGATTTGCAGATGAGGAAGAGTGACATTTAAGTTTGAATCAAACCTGGCAAAGCAAAGATGATTTAATCTCTGAGAAATCAGCTGGATCACTCCAAAAGTAGCAGGTTTGAGGCTCTTTTGAAGTAACCAGGGCAACACAGTGAAACCTTGTCTAAGCCAGTATACTCCTGTAAATACTTCATGCTCAATGTTCATGAATTTATATGTTCTCTGAGAAAATAGCTTCACCAAAATGTTTATGTGTGGATTTCCTCTGTAGCTGAAGACCCTAATAACTTAGAAATTGTAGAGAAGAGGGCAAGTTAAAATCCAAAAGCAAAACAGTGCTGTGATTTTGCATGTAGCAGAGACACAAGGGTTAATGTCATTGCAGTGGCATCTAAGTATGATATCATGGACATAAAAGTTAGCATAAAAGTATTAGCAATTTTTCCTTTCATAGCATTTTTTTCCAATTTACAGGCCAACAATGCAGAGGAATGTATCAGCCTTTATTTTCTTCACAGACATTAGCAGCATTATCTCAGCTTTTGAGAAATACACAGCAAGCCAAAATCAACCATCACATGACGTGCAAGTATAGTCTGGCACTCACAAAGTTTTACTGAGGGACAGAGGGTACTTTCTGTCTTATTGAGAGGCACTTACATGAGAATAGGCAAAAATCCTGATACTTAATAATCACATCAGCTGATACCCTAGAAAGTATGGGGCAGAGCTGGAAACCCCCATCTCCTTTAGGCCTATAAAAAACAAAGTAACAGAGGAGCAAAGGAGCAAATTTTTTTTCATGGTAGCTTACAGTGATACAGGTATGGAATGAAGCTGAACACTCTGAGAATTAGTGGCCACTCGTTACAGAACACATTAGAATACACTAGGAACTTTGCACCTCACTCTCCCCAGGCTGTTTAACATCAAAAACAAGACAAAAAGAAACAGAATTTTAAAAGAAGGAAAAGCAGAGAAATGAAGATTAAGTCTGGCACAGAACTATTATTCATTTCCTTCTCCCCCTAGCATTTATTTTCACTTCTAGCCCCTACCTGCCTGTAAGGTTGCCCTGGCTGTTCAGGGCATCAGGGCACAGATCTGCAAGTCCAGATGAGATATTCATGACTGCCACACTTGGAGTCTTCCCTCCAGCATGTGGAGGTTTAAATTAGTTCTTTGGTTATACCTTGCTGTTTCCATTCTGTGTTCTCATCCAATCCCTACTTATTCCTGTACTAGAACACACTCTCCAACCCACTGCTTTCCTATATATTCAATTAATAAATTAAAACCTTGATAACTTTTCTTTTTGTTAACTGTATATCAGCCTTGCTGCCTCATTTCCCAGACCTCCAACCTTTTTTGCTGGTTTTGTTTCCCTGCTGTGTCTCTAATTTTTCTATGTCAGAAACCTTGCATTACTCTTTATTAGGAAGCATTTTTTCCAAGTCCCAAATGGTAGGAAACTGCCTCACTCTACTATTCAGCAAGAATTATGAATTACCTTTTTTTTTTTCAACTTCTCCCTTTAAATCTATCCTGACAGCCTGTACATCGTATGATGTTTTAGCCCAGACTCCTCCAGTAACTATTCACAAATTTTTTTTTTCATGAAGAAAGGAGAAAAATCTCTTGTGGGACACTTCCTCCTGCAGTACAGGCAGGTACTCTAGCAAGTAAGGATGCTAATAAGAACATACCATGGGAATAAAGGATGCTAATAAGAACATACCACAGGGGAGCTTGCAAAAGCTTCAAACAGCTACATAGGAGCAGTCTCTTTGCAGCTGATTGTGGCAGCCAACAGATTATCTGTGTTCATTGTGCATCAGAGTTACAGCTTATACATTGGCAAATAAAATCCTGGTGCAAGATCAGAAAACACGCCGCTAAACAAAGCTGATTTAGAACAACTCTTGGACACATAATATTTGAGCATATGCTGTAACATTTCTGCATCACACTGGAATGCACCCTTTTAGTTTTTTCATTCAACTTGCTGTTCTGAATAAGTGGGTTAACTCTGGAGGCAGATGGGAGCTCAGCCAATGCTGCCTGATTACCATACTGACTTAACAGGCATTCCTGTATGGGTAAAGAACATAATTTCACACACACACCTTTGTATAATACTACCTGTTGCCATGGTTAGAGGCGAGAGCACCCATACCATACTTCCTTACCGCATGGGAGCCTCAACTAAGTTGGTCATGTTTTGCAAGCTTTCACTCCTCTTGCCACACAATCCTCTGCACTGTGTGAACATACGATAAATTTCATCACAGAGCTGGCCCATATCAACACATTTTCTTGTTCTTATGAGGTTTGCTGCCAAAAGTGCTTGGGGTATTAAAAACAATCTATCAGGTCCTGACACTGGAAAGACATCTTGACAGACACCGAACAATGCAACCTGAGCATCCAGTGGCTAAGTCATGGTGATATTTAGTGCTGGCATATTCCTCTTCCAATGAGAATTTGTCCCTCTCTTAATGTTTGACGAACATCAAAGCTGCTGGTTGTATTTGCTGTGTAGTTTGTAAATACTTTGAGCAGATATTAATGCAGCACATCTCACCCTCTCACCCTCAGAAAACAGGACTTGGCACTTTTCCCAGATGAAATGAATGGGGCACCAGTGGGTAATAGTTTGTCACTTTTACAATTCCTGTATTTTCAAATCTGCTAATACAGGGAACCAGAATTCTATAACCCTCCATTAGATAGTAAAAATCTCTCAAAGGAAATGCACATTGTAAATGAAAATTCAGAATGTCACTTAGGCTTCTGTGTTCGGGATGATAATCCTTCCTCTTGACTGGAATCTCCTTTGCCCCAGCTGTTTTTCTTCTGCAGGAATAAAAAGGAAAAGTCAATTTTGAGGAACTCTGGCTAAGTGGTGTTTGCCCTTTTTCCTTCAGAGGCAACACAGGACACATATGACTTCTATGAGCAAGGCACTAGGGTTTCTATGAAGACCCACTCCGCTCCTAGAAGTTGCAGTGTGTGACTAAGTTTGTGTAGGCTGCAATTGCAGTGACATACCTACAATTGCTAAAGCAGCTGATACTGCCAATGAAAACTTACCATAGCATTATAGAATACACTGAGTTGGCAGGGACCCATCAGGATCATTAAGTCCAACTCTTGGCCCTGCACAGGACACCTGAAGGGTCATACCATGTGCCTGAGAGCATTGTCCAAACGCTTCTTGAGCTTGGTGCTGTGACCACTTCCCTGGGGAGCCTGTTCCAGTGTTCAACCACTGTCTGGGTGAAAAATCTTTTCCTGAGATCCAACCTAAAACTCTCCTGACTTGGATTCATGCTGTTTCCTTGAATCCTCATGAGAGTGAAGAGATCAGCACCTGCCCCTCTGCCCCTCCACTTCCCCTCATGAAGATGTTGAAGAGTGCAATGAGGTCATGGTAGAATTTTACAGTAAGCATTCAAAGAAAGCAGAAAGATCAGACTGTTTACAAGCATATTATACTATTCCACTTCAACAGCTGGGGTACATGGGGGATAACTGATGCTTTAATATCAAAATATTTATTGCATTTTGAGTGTTCTGATAGAAAAAAAAAGAAATAATACGAGAGCTTTTAAGAGAACATGGCTCTAACAGCATGACAGGATATTTTTGTTTGTTTTTTTACTCTAAAGTGAGGATGACTACTCTAATCACCATGCAATTGCATTTACCAGCTTAGACCAACCTTAACTCTCTATTTGCTTTATCCATACTTCTTGTGACACATCTGTAATCAAGATTAAGTGGTGGTGAAGTCAAGGTAAGAAAACATCTACCACAGATTGACATGAAGCATAAACAGCACTCTAGTGTGCTACTGGGTACACTGTTCCAGCAGAGGTGCCAGTATCTACCCAACAACAGATGCCAAGTGTTTTCTTGAAGTTAAGGTAGGCCAAAAAAAAAAAAAAAGGCTACAGACTAGCAGTACACTTCCACAGCATAAGTACTATAGACGAGCAGAAGTGACAGCACTTACCCAGTTCCTCAAACATGTTCTTATGACTTGAATGACCTTGGGTTCCTCTGAGGACATCCAGTGGGACGTTACACAAAACAAACAACACCAGTCCTAATTCTACACTCCTGGAATTCTAACAGCACTTAAAAATCAGTCCAAAAGTAACATGTGGCAAGAGGGAGACATCCTCATCTGATACAAATTATAGTAGTTCCATTTCTAGACTAAAATCAAGAGTAATGATTCCACCTGTGTCTTCTCTGACACAAGACTGAAAAATGCTAACCTGACAGTCTTAAAAATGGTTTCTCTACAAACTAGTTTTAGTCTTTCATAATGTAGGCTAGTAAAGTCAAGCTATCTGGTGAATTTTGTTTCAACAGGTTTTATTCAGCAAGTTTTGTACATGCCCGAAATCTTCATACAAGGTGGGGAAAGGGAATGTGTCTCCCATCTTCTAGTCTCCAATTCCAATCAAAAGGTCACTCTCAATGTTAAATACTATTAATTTCCAAGTATTAATGCAAAACACATATTTAAACTTTTTAAAAATTAAATAAGTGGGGTGGGTTTCTTACAGTTTCTTAAGTCAGCCACTTAAAAGCTTCTAAAAAGAAAGCAGCAGTCAGTGTCACGGTTTGACTATCATTAGCCTCCTGAACGTATTGCTTTAATACAATAATATTGGAAAGCAGGCATATTAATGATAATGAGAATGATTTGCCAAGCAAATGCCTTCAGTCATATTTTTTCTGGTGGTGCTAAGCATTCTCTCATCATACAAACTTTCCTTGAAGTTGCGAATGTTCAGCAACTTACAGTTCAGAGTTCTGCTGCCTAAGGATAAGCATGCAGTTAACAAAACCCTCCAAAACAATGCTGCCTTAAGGGACTTATGTACATATAGCAGTAAGTGAAGAGCATTTCACTGAATTAGCAAACCCAATATTCTAGTCTGGGTACAGCCAGAACTCAATTTTTAAACTGAAGTGTCGTCCATTCCCTCAAAAGGACACCACCCGGAAAGGGTCACGCTCACCCCGGCGAAACCACTTCCATGCAGCATGGCTTCACAGGCCAGGTAACCTCTTGACATCAACAACGCCTTCAGGTGTAGGTCTCAGCACGGACTGATAACCACCTCATGTGTATAAATACTTTTTTAAAAACAAACAACAACAACAAAAAAAAAACCAACAACAACCAAAAAACCCCACAACTTCAACAAACAACAACAAACCCCAGGGGAAGTGCGGGGGAGCTGGGGCGTTGTCCCAGCCTCCGCCCAACAAACTGCTCCATCCTTTGAGGTTTTGACCCTAATCCGGCCTCAGCGAAGAGCCCACGGCGGCTAAGCGTCCTCAGGGCCGCCCGGAGCCGCAGCTCTCCTGGCCGGGGCGGACCCCGCAGCTCCGTGCTGGGCCGGGGCGGAGCAGCCGCAGCCCCGGCCCGGCGTTCTGCCGCTGCGGAGCGGGCACCGGCCGGGCGGGGCCGCCCCCGGGCATCCGCTCAGCCCCGCGCCGGGGCGGGCTGCCCGATAAAGGCAGGGCTGCCTCGCTCCGCCCTGCTGTGCTCCCTGCTCCCTTCGCACCGCGCTCGCTCGCCCCAGAGCCGCTGCGCCACGCCGGGAGGCGGAGGTGCCCTGGTTGTCCTTCAGCCGGCAGGCGAAGATTCCCCCGGTGCTGGGGCGTTGTGGGCCGGGCGGGCGCCGCGGGACGGGACGGGACGGGACGGGACGGGACGGGACAGGACGGGCTGTGCGGGCGCTCGGTAGGAGGATGGAGGGCCGTGGGCAGCCGGGTGCTGCGGGGCAGCGGCGCGTCCTGGGGAGGCGGCCTGAGCGGGTGGTGAGCCGGGCACTGCAGCTGAACGCTGCTCCTGGGGTTTCTTATGGTGCTGATTGGGTTGGTAGGCGCGCTGTGCCAAGTGAGAGTAAGGTTATCCAGCATCCTCCGGGGGCTGAGGAATTTACTGCTGCACATGGGCAGCCTTAGCTACGGGACTGCTGTAGTTTTGTGGGACCGCAACTCTGCCGTTACAGTGAGAAAAATTCATTCTTGCCAAACGCTGCTCAGGTGGTTGCGTGATCAACCTTTAGTCTTTTGACCAGCAAAGGTGGTGTGCCGTTCAGCTGCCAGCCTCAATCCTGCCCTTGTGATTCGTGAGCATTGATGGTCTTTAAGACCCTGTCAGGTCTGCAAGAGCACCAACAAGCCTTTGCTGGCCAAATTATCTGCACTTGAAATCTGTCTGATAAAATATTGTAGAACATCTGATACTTCTCTACCGCACAAAAGCCCTCCACACTTATGTCTGTGTGGGCATTGGCATACTAAAAACCAATACAAGGTGTAGAAGTGATCTGAGCTCTTATATGTGCCAAAAGCCCCCTTGGTTAAGTCACCTGTAAATACATCCCTGCTCATTTTAGTTGACAAGCCAAAATCGGCCAAGTGGGTGACAAATTTAATTGTCTGTATAGATATGCTTGGTTACAGTAGCTGGTGTAATTAGCAACAGTAATGCGTTGAGTGAGAATGGACGCCCAGTCAAATCTGGGTTAGGGGAGAGATGTGTCCGTGGAAATTAAGCATCTCGTTGAGGGATGCAGAGTTGGTCTTCTAACAGGAAGTCTCCTATGGTCTGTATGCATAAACAGCTCTACTTCATTAAGTGAAAGTCATACTTTTCTGAATGTGCTTCTGACCTATACAAGCCTAATATATGAATATTTTACTTAAAGAGTTGCTGTTACAAATTTTAAACTGAGTTTAGTTCAAATTGTGTATTGCCTCTGAAGGCAGTTGCCTCGCTTAGTTTTCCATAGGGATTAACTTTAACATCCTTATCTATGACAGAAATACTAGTCCCCTTTCATGCAAATGGAGGGTTTTTTATGTTAAGTCCATTAAATTAATGCAATCAAGTTAAATTCAGCAACTGCATTTATTTTAAAGACTTGTTGCTTCTGGTTTAGACTCAACAAAGAACTTGTGCTTCCAAAAGCTTTCACTTTTTTATGTACATGACATTTAATAACATTTTTCCTTTATAACTCTATTTTTATTTAGAACTGTAATAGCTCTATAGTTAAGACAGCCTATTACAGGAAATGCCAATATTGGCTCTAGAAAAATGTTCCAGTGCTGTTTTGATATTTGTTTCAATTCTTACTGGTGTCGCTGCCTCTGCGCACATTTTGTCACATTTTAATGAGAATGACGAATAGAAAGTACTCAACAGAAAGCATTCACCCCGTGACTTTGCCAGAAAGAACTTATTTGCCTACCCACTATGTCTTTGGCAAATGTTTTTCTGTTATCAGAATAGTTTTAAGATATCCCAATGTTTCTGCCAGCAAACTTTCTGAAATAACCAGCTCTGCTCTAGCAGAGGCCTGTTTCTTTTCAAGACCGGCCTAGTTTCCTGTGTAGAAAACCTGAGACTCGTGGTAATACGTGTACATTCACATGCTAAATTTTATGAACTTTGCTCAGAGTAGCAGAGACCTAAGTTACTTATCTCCTGGCACTTGTCAAACACGATTACCTATACACATAGATAGCAAAGTTAACTAAGACATGTAATCAGACTGGGTATGTAGTGCTAAAGGTTGAAGTGTAAATGCCAGCATGCTCTACCTTTAGCTCAGAAAGAAGATGTTATTGCTTCATAATGTTGTTAGTCAAAGATGAAAACCTGTTTTGACCAAGGATTGATTTCTTGCACAGCTTTTGTATACTGGGAAATAAAATAACATTCCTCCAAGGACTTAAAGGCCTGCTTGCTGTCAGCATTCCTGGGATGTGTACAGATTGTGGGGTTAAACACATACCTGAGAGGGTCTATGACATTTGCTTAATGCAGGGAAGTGAAAAGGAGAAACTCAACAGCTTTGCAGTGCATTCTCAAAGAACTGTGTTCAACTACAAAAGCAGCCTCTCCTCAATAATGGTATTACAGGTAGCTGAAAAGTCAGTAGTGACAGACAGTTATTTTTGTATTTGTGTATTTGTGCTTTGGAGATTTATAAGTGTATTGTCTTCTGAAACTCCTTATGCTCATGTTTTTTCAGCACAATTGGGACTGTGACTTGTTCTGCATATGATTTCATGGTGACAAGGAGTGCCTACAAAGCAAAAAACATGGTGGTCCTAAAAGCAGAGCTTTTCCTGACCTATACTATTAGTTAGTTATTAGAACTAACGTTCTTTGATCAAACCATAAGTTTTGATTTGTAATTGTCATACATTTCTGTTTAAGATGCTCAATGGGCAGATTTTTATTAGTAGTAGTATGTATTTATTTATTTTAGATTTTTGTCCATGTTCTGTCAGAGCAGAGAATGAAACCCATGCCATGAGGGAATTTCTAAAGCAGATGAGGGCAGGTGTTTCCTATTGCTGCTGAATGGTAAATGTGTATACTGCATCCTGGAGGAAAGTGGAAACAACCTGAACATGAGACAGAAACAGAACAAATGGATTAGGTATACAGGTGTAAGCCTATGTATTTTTTTTGAGACAACACTCAAAAGCAGGCTAGAGAAAATATTTAGAATGGATGTGAAAATGTTCTTGCCGTGTTGATGTTTGCATTTTCTCTATGGTTTACCCTATCTGGTAAATGTTTTGTGTTTTCTATCAGGTATCTGAAGAAATAGCCTGAAGATGAACTTCTTCCTGGAAACATTAAAATTCATTGTACTTCTTGTTTATTACATACTGGAGTCACTGGTGTTCTTGGTTGTTCCTGGACGAAAGAAGAATGTTAGTGGTGAAATTGTATTAATAACAGGAGCGGGAAGTGGCATTGGAAGACTCTTAGCAGTAAAGTTTGCCAGCCTTGGAGCCACGGTGGTCCTCTGGGATATTAATCAAGAGGGGCTCAACGGTGCAGTTAGACAGGCCAGAGAAAATGGAGCAGGAAGAGTACACTCATACATCTGTGACTGTAGCAAAAGACAGGATGTCTACAGAGTAGCTGACCAGGTAAAGTATCTTATTTGTGGCTTTGACATTATTCTAAGATGAGTGCAAGTGTGGGTGTAAGATGCATGATTAAGTTTTCTAGTGGATTCAAAGCAAGAGATTAAAGTTAATTCATTCTGAATGTATTGTGCTTCCTATCTATTTCAGGAATTCTGGTTTTTAGAGTTCACTTGTATATCTCTATTCCTTAAAAAATAGAAAGAGCCAGCTTTCTTTTTCAGTAGCTCATTTCAACTGGGTAGCTTCTCATTCATTCATTCATTCATTCATTCATTCAATTACTGAGCAGGCACTTAATCATGAAGTGCGGAAAATCAATTTATTGAAGTTAAAGCAGTATTTCAGGTTCCGGCAGCCTTTGACCAAAGACCATACATTGTAAAAAGGATTAACTGCTTAGGCAATTTTCGAATAATTCCATTGCTGTGAAGAGATTTTTGCAGACTTACTTTATCTGAATTAATAAATGCATCTTGATGTCTTAAATATTTGTTTCTTTAATTTCCGAAGAGCTTTGTAAACATAGCATGTGGTTAGATAATTTGGACAGACTAGTAGTATTGCCAAAAACTAAAATTGCTAAACAGTTTCAAGTATAAGAACCTGTTCTCATTCACTTAAAATTTGCTAAACTTAACTGTTGAACTGAGAGGTTTCCCCAGTGAGTATTGCCTGGGGAGGATTTAAAATTTAAAAAAAAAAAAGTTCAGCTGTCTTCAGGAACATCCTTTGGTTGAAATAATGTTTTGGTGCTCTTTAAGACGCTCTAGGCTTCTGTCTTTTTCTATCTGTGCAAAAATGACTATGACAGGCTTTCTGATACTTGTGAAGCTTGTGCATGAATTGCAGCTTGTTAGAGGCTGGTGCTATTGGTTTTGTATTCCAGTAATGCTGATCAGCCTTTGTCCCCCTTGCAGCTCTGTTACACCAGCTGAGCTGGACATCTGCTGTCCTTGCAGAGAAGTTGCACATCTCTTCACAGGCCTGTAGCTGTGCTTCCTGCTGAACTGGGAGAACTGGAGGAGGAGTATTGTAGTGTGAAGGATACTGGAATGAAGCAGATGAAAATTAACAAATTGTTTTGAGGACTTGAATTGAGAGTTTAGCACTCTGGGCCCATGGAGAAAAGCAGTGGCTGAGCCATGCTGGCCAAATTTGGAAAAGAGAACAGGGTGTAGATTTGTGTGTCATGGGTTCAGCATGATGCAAACAGAACTAGGCAGGAACAAAGCAGCTGTAGGAGGGTCCAGTGCATGGTCCCTCACTTACAACCTTCTGTCAGCAGTTCAGCAACTGTCAGATTTCACTAGTAATCCTCATGCTGATCTGCATAGAAGAAAACACCCTACTACCATTATTTCAGAAATGTCATGTCCTGCTGATGATGTAGACTCATCCAATCTTACCAGTTACAGAAAGACTTTAGTATTAGGTGGTGCTCAGTGCCACTGTTTACTTCATGCAGCATAGTAGACTCTGGCTCTTAGTGTTCAGCATCAGCCTTTGCAGGATATGACAGCATGGTTCCAGGTCCTTTTTCCTCTTCTGGTGGTTCAGCTTTATGCAGACTTGGAGTTTTGCAAGACTATGGTGAACTAAATTCATGCTGGCAGGGCAGGATATGTTTGAAAACTTTGCTCCCAATAAAACAGTCTTAAAGCTAAAATGCAATGTATGTGAATCTTTAACATGTGCTTCATCAGCCACACAGAGACACCATGAAAACGTTACTTTGATAGGAAGAAAACCCAAAGGCTCTGCATGTATCAGGTCACTGTTTCTTTCCTGTACCAACAGGATGAAGGGCAGCCTTTTGGCTATTAAAACCTATAGCTTAAAATTAACTTCTAATGTTCTTGTTCCAGAAGTACTCAACCTCTAAAGCTTAGCTTAAAAAATAGACAAGATTGCAGCAAGTTTAAGGAAGACAAGGAAGTTAAGCTAGAATGAAGGATAGGTGATAAATTACTCTTTAATTCTTCACTGTTATACCCATTTCATTTTTCCCAGATAGCTCAAATCAATGACCTGTACTTCAAATTCTATATTAAATATTTTCATTCTCCTTTGGAGAGGTGACACAATATCTTGCTATCAGCTGGCCTGCAGTTGTTCTCTCAAATTAGTCTGTTCATTAATGTTCTCAGTCTGGAGCTAAAATGAAAACTATACTTCCTCTTACTAAATTAAATGTATAGGTATTATTTTTTAGCCAACTTAATTTCTGGGGTAGAGTGTACCAGATTCTAGTACAGAATTGCTCTTTAGTTTTACGATGCGTTTACTGTAGAAAAATACTTGTTGTATTAGTTAAGCTTTCTGCATTAAAGACTTGTCTGGATCATTTATCCTTGGAAACAGAGGTGCTGAATGCAGAAGCTTGCATGGAGCTGTTGGGCTCCACAAATCTGAAGAAAATCCATTTGAGAGCTCACCTTTAAAAAGGCATTGGGTGAGACGGTGCAAGAACCTGAGATGTTTGGATCCATAACAAGCATAAGTTCAACTTCCTTAAATGTGTAATATTTCTGTTTGTTAAGTTTTCAAATACAATACTTGGAAAGAATGTTTTGTATTTATTGCACACTATCTTGATGCTTTTGTTTTAGGTTAAAAAAGAAGTTGGCGATGTCAGCATCCTAATCAACAATGCTGGTATTGTAATTGGGAAGAGATTTCTTGATTCTCCAGATTCACTTGTAGAAAAAACCATGGAAGTGAACACAATGGCACACTTCTGGGTAATACCTGTATTTTGCATGTACATACTAAGACATCCTTTTAACGTGTTTTCTGTGTTAATTTTGCCTTTTGGAATTGAGGAAAACATGCAAGGATATAGACCTCTTTGGAAGTTCACTCAGAAATGATACAAGAAATTATTTACTTTGCTCTGGAGTCTGTAAAATTAAAACCAAGTGTGAAATAATGGATCCTTTGGGAATCTCTAGTGTAGGCAGGTGGAAGCACTTCACATTTACAAGTTCTCTTAAGAACTGAAGTCTACCATCTACTAAATTCTGAGGCTAGTCATAAGTTATAGTCTCATTATTAACTGACATGAAGCAGGCCCACCTTAATTGTTGCTGCCCCTAGTAACAGAGAAGTGTTCAATTCTACTTCAGTTCTTCTGTTAGTGTTCTAGTTGTTCTGTGGCTGTGATAATTTCAGTAAGAAACACCACATATTCTGATAATCCTCTTAATAATAAGTGCAGCTTTTGTCCAGAATGAGTAACCTGGTGGGCTTTTTCTTCCTTTCAATGAAGGCAGGTCACCTATATGGTGTTTCTATCATGATTGAATCTTTTCTTTACAATTCTTTCTGTTTCAGTTTATTTAGAAATAAATTTAATCATGAAGGTTTAATGAATTTAATAGAAGGAAAACATGAAATTAAAATCTTTGCCATTTCACAAAATTTGCAGTGAACACTTAATTCTCATTTGAAAGAAACTTCATGACTAGATTGAGCTGTATATTTAGCTTTCATCAAGTTACCATCTGTCTTTGGTAGTACTGGTGGGGTAGGAGCTCCCCATTTAAGTAGTTGAAGGTTAGAGTTCAAACAACAAGCTCCACATACATATACACATCCTTTCCATAATGGAGGGGGGAAAGCTTATTTAAACTGTTAGGAGAATTTCTCTAAAACCAACAAACACTTTCAAAATATGGCATGTAGCTTACTTAGTAAAATGTCACACTGCAACTCTGATTTACCTTGCAGACTTACAAAGCCTTCCTCCCAGCAATGATTGCCGCTAACCATGGACACTTGGTTAGCATATCAAGCTGTGCAGGACTGTGTGGAACCAGTCAGGCTTCAGGTAGTGTATTAAAGCTAATATTAATTGAAGTAATTAGTTTGATTTTTAAACTCTGCAATCAGTATCCATGGGGGGAAAAGAACCAAACTGATTTCCGATTTCTGGATCTTTCTGTATAGTTAAAGCAAGTAGTCAGACTTTCGAAACAGCTGACCTTAAACAGACCGTTTCTTTACAAAGTGTTTTCCAGAAGCTCAGCTGTGCTGTGAAACAGGTTTTTCTGCCAAGGCAGAAAGATCCAGAAGCCATATAGAACTTCGGAAGCTGAGAACCTCAATGTTGTTAAAATTTACTTGCAGGTTTCTGATAGGGAAGAGGCCACTTTAGATTTAGAGGAAGCTCAGAGGGCATTTCTGGAATATGTATGCAAAGAGGGAAGAATATGAAATAAGGTGACATAGCAGTAAAAGAAATCTAACTTCAAGAGAGTGATAATAAACACAAACTGAGTTTCAAGTTGAAACCACATTAGAGAGTCTTGAAAACGTGAGTTTGAGGCATGATCAGTGAGTGCATGGGTTTAAAGAAAAAGTGGTATGAAAAAGATGGTATGAAAAAATAATTTCATTTACCATTGTTTGTTAGAGAATGGAAAAGTGGTAGCAGGGGTGTCAAGAGAAACTCTGTCTGCCAGTCTAGAACAACAGTTGATTTAGGAGAGGAAAGAAAAGGAGTTAATCAAATCAAAAGTAAATTTTAACCTAATCCTGAAAACCATTCCTATTCTGATGCCAAGCAGTTTAGTATTGGACAGTAAGGTTTAATTTGTAAATTTAAATATTTAACTGCAATTAATGTTTTATTTTACAGATTACTGCGCAAGTAAATTTGCAGCAATTGGTTTTGCAGAGTCAATTGATATGGAGATGAGAACTCTGAGAAAGGCTGGTGTTAAAACCACAATTGTGTGTCCTTACTTGATGAACACAGGAATGTTTGATGGTGTTAAATCCAAGTGAGTAAACTCTTGTGAGGTTTTTATCAAAGTTGCATTTTTAGCATGTTATAAATCCCTATTTCCTTTATGAAAATCATGAACCAGGCTTTTTTCGTGCTTGTATTATTTTTAAGGCTTCAGATGGATGTTAACAGTGATGTCCAGTGACTGGGCAACTCAAAAGGCCCAGGTACTTTACTGTTCATTTAAACTGAAATGTGAAACATAATTGGTGTCCTTTTCTCTGCAGAAGCCAAATGCTCCATTTGTCCCCTCTGGTTTCTAAACCCCCATTCTCCTCCTGAAATTGATGGCATAGCTTTGCTCAGTATGCACGTATAATGATAAAGTTTAGGAGCTAAATAAAAAAGTCTGGTGTGTCTTAATATGAGGTCTCTAGTTTTGTCTTATGAAAGGTCATACAGGGGAAAATAACAATGTCCACTCACTCTAACATAATGAAGATTCTGTTATTCATAGGACTTGTGGTATTTATTTCTTTTTTGAGTTGAATAACTGTAAAATTGAGACTTTTTTGAACAAAATGTGAATCCAAAACAATTTGTATTATAGCAATAAATGTTTTCTTTTTCAGGTGGCCACATGTGCTTCCTATTCTGGATCCAGAATATGTGGCTGAGAGGATAATCAGTGCTGTTCGGCGGAACCAAGAAGTGTTGTTCATACCACGCATCACTTACTTCTTATGTTTTTTGAAAAGGTCAGTTATGTTTCTTTTCCCCTCTCTCTTTTCTGTCTGGGGAGACTTAAAGTATAAAAGAGGCTTCTACTTACTGGTTTGAATTTTCATTAAGTTATGCACATTTTGTTTGTTTGTTTCTATGGGTTCAGTCTACCACTGGCCCACAGAACAATGACAGAAATGTCTAACTGTGCCTTGCTGATTCCATTGGGGTTTTACTGGGGGCTGTAGAGATGGCCTGCTTCTCCATAACTGCATGGCAGAGAATTGTTGGTTGGAAACGACCTTTAAGATCACTGAGTCCAACTGTAAACCCATATGGTGACTTGCTCCAGCATTTGGGCGCTTTTGACTCCGTTGCAAGCCAGATTGGAATACTGATCCCTCTAATAACTCAGGCTGCCAAATGAGTGTAAAGGATATTTTGAGAAGACCAGTGGGTCTATATCCTAATGAGTATACTGCCTTTGCCAGTATTAGCCATGTTAAACGAATTCTGTGATAAAACTGCACAACTCTTTTGATGTCTGTTTGTTCCTTTTTATCTTCTTTCTCCATGTCCCTACCTTACAGCTTCCTACCAGTGAAAGCAACTGTTCTTATTGTAGACTACCTTGGAATCCTTGACATCATGAATACCTTCAAAGGTCGACCAAAGAAGGAGTGAAAAAGCACAAAATTCAGAGACCAGCAGCTCTAAAGTGGATGTTGTTAAAGGTGGTGGTAGGAAAAGTTCGCTTCACTAGCAGTTGTGAACTTTGGATGCCTCATTTCTCAATAGTAACAAGATTTTGAAGAGTTGCTTTTTAGCTGGCTCTTAATCAACAGCTTTCATCTGAACTATTGTTTTTAGTCCAGCGGATTGTTTTCTGTTCACCTCATTATGAAAATACATGAATTGAATTTAGTTGCTTTGGTTTATAATGCCTTAAATGGGATCCTGCATCACAAACCAATAATTGGCAACTTTGGGGGGAAGAAATGACCAAGAAACCACATGTATTTAGCAGGTAGCCAGAAAAGCCTCTAGTGGATCCAACTTCTTGCTGCTGTGCAGTGAACCATGAGGATGGGCTGTACTGCTGGTGCCATTACCATTCCCTGGTAAGCTGAGGAATTCAAGAATTTCCTCAAACAACAGATTCTCACTCTTTCAAATGAAAGTTTTGTGAGATAAAAATATACACTGTGTTGGTGAAAAAAACAATTACATTTTTTAATTTTTGGAGGTGTGATCTTTCAACTCACAAATGACAATGGATGTTGGGGCAGAGGCAGGGAGGGATATGTAAATTAAGCATTTGTGCTGCTACTGTACTTTGTGCCTAATTTATTTTAAAAGCTAATACCATGACTTCAACCTTTTAACATAAGTCTTTGTATCTTTTAAGTACAGTATTTTAAGAACTATTTTAAATTGTCATCCTCTAAGAAGAATAAACTTGTATTTATAAAGCATGAGACTGCCAGTCTAGGTGGGCTATTCAATGTCTTGTCAAAAGAGACAACAAACTACTAAAAGCAAGGGTTTTGTATTGTATAATAGGGGTTTGGGATTATTTCAGAAAGGAATGATGCTGACAGAGCTGCATGGTATCATTACAGCCATCCTTTGAGTAACAGCATAATGTTTTGCTTCTTTGAGTTGGGTGACAGGTTGCCAGACATTGTGTCTACAGAGGCTTGTTTTACTTTCCCTTTACTCTTAGGACTGTTCATTTATTTTGAGCATATGCTAAAGAGGCATTGCCCTTTTTGACAATGGATGCTTAGAAAGTTACCTTGACTTTTTGTAATCCAAAACAAGAAAAAGGAAGCTTATGTACACGTCACTTCTGTACATGCTGAGTCCACTTTGTCACAGTTCTCTGCTAGCAATTGGTACAGCAATTGAAATGGTATGGAGAAAAGGGGGACTTTTTTAATGGGGAGTCTTTTCTTCTTTAAATGATGGCCTTCCTGAATGAAACTACCTTCATTTCCTTGTCTATACAAATAGTAAGGTTTATTAGCAGAGAAAGGTTCACATAGAACTACTTTACTACTGATGAGCAAGAAACACTGGGTAAAACAAGTGTGTTAAAAATCACTTTACCGTTGCGATGGATTGATGACAGCTAGAATTTGGACTGATGAAGAAGAGATTTGATTTAATCTCCTATTAGATCTTCATCTTTTTTTCCTCAAAATTTTTACTCATTTTACAGTACACCTCAGGAAACAGAAGTTATCCAAGTAAAAAGAGATTGTCTCAATGTGCAGTCTATACACACATTGCACTGTTCACAAATTCTACCACAAATAACTATGTGGTGTATCTGTGTCTTCAGCCTCCTCACCTTTTTGTATTAACAGAACATACTTTTCCTTCCCAGTTATGAAGTACTAGATATGCAGAGTTCTGGAGCAAAGGGGGAAAGTAAGTTCTGCATATAAACACTATGAGTATCAAACTCCAGCTCTAGTAAGAGCAAGCAGCTTTTCATTTTTAGTGTCTTTGTGAAGACCTTCTGCTGAGACAAATTAGAAGCAGTGAGTCTGGCAGTGGGATTTGGGGATTTTCAGCAGGTTCATGCTTGTCACAGCCCTATTGCTTTATGATCTCTGCCAGATAAATACATCTCCAAAGGATTTTACTACTTCACAGAATCAGTGGAAAGGACCTCTGCTCAATTAAGTTTTGTATATCTCTAAGGTTGGACACTCTACAACCTCTCTGGGTAATCTGTTCTAGTGTTTGTTCACGCTCTGTTTAAAAACAGATAAATGAAAATTATGTGTAAATTGAATGTACTTTTTTCATGTCCTTTCAGAGGATACCACTGAGAGTCTGAGTTTGTGTTTTACCCTTCCTTTTAGGTACTTCTACACATTGGAGATGAGCCTTTTCTCGAGACTAAGCAGTCCTAGAAATCTCAACCTCTCCTTGTATGGCAGGTGCTCCAGTATCTTAATTATCTTTGCAGCCCTTCACTGGACTCACTGAGTATATGCAAAAACTAGTTATGAGTATATTCATATCTCTTAGAGACCAATTTCTGTACTAGACTGAGCATGCATAATATGTCATACAGAGCATCAGTAGAAAATCTCTGCTTGCTAGCTGCCCTAGTAGGAGTACACAAATAACTGCTTTTATATAAATGTGCTGCTACCACATAGAATATTGTGGTCATCGGTAAATTACATCATGTGCCTGGAGGATAACAGCCTATCCTGTGGTGGTTTTTATCTCCCCCATCTCCTATGATGGCATGAGAGATGTGGAGTTGTATCCTGGAGGTCAGACAGCGCACATCCTTCCCCTGTGTTCAGGAGGTTGTCTGGAGCGAGTGTTTGGATTTTCGACTGAGATATAAATGTATTGAGATAAAAGGTGGCTTATGTCCAGCATAACAGTGATCTTGACTGATTACTTTCCTGATGCCAAAAAAGAGTCTTTGCTTCTGCTCTTGGCAAGAAAACTCATGGAAGGATCACTGTAACACCCAAACAAGAAGATAAAACTTGAAAAGGAAGACCATTTCAGTTGTGACAGCATAATGTCTGATGGCTGGAGGGTATTTCAGGCACCCCCCACAAAAGAATTGTTGGTTTCATGGCCATTGCTTAAAATTTTAAATAGTCTCTCCCCAAAAATGACTGTCCCAAATTTGTCTGGGATGGCTGCATTGGCCTAATAATCATGGTTATGGTGATTCAAAGGCAATCCATGGTATTTTATTGCCTGCTGTATTTCCTTTCCATATGAGATCATATTCCTGTGGTAGAAGAAATCTTGCTGTCCCCTAATGCTTCAAAACACAGAGAACATAGTGCCAAGAAAAATAAACTTGATTAAATCCTCTAAACAAGACTGAGAAGGAAAACAAACAAGAAACCAGCAGCTGAGATACAAGCTCCATTATTATTTTATGAATTTGGAATTCATACACACGAGCTATGTGTACCTGCTTGGAATCTGGTGTTCATGATGGTCTGGTTTCATTTTAGAAAGGAGCTAAGCAGGTACCTCTTCTCTGGTAACTTTCCTAGGGGCAGCTGGTCTTCCAAAGACACCAGTGTGGACTGCATACTTCGCTAAGCAGCTGTTCGAAGCCATAGGCTTTGTAAAATAAGCATTTTAACAAAATAACTTAGCTTCTCTCACTGGCTTTTTCTTTGCTGTGGCAATCAAGAGAAATGGGTTTGGATCCACAGTTATCAGATATTCTGGGAAAATGCAGGATTACTGTCTCTCAGGTGACACTTCAAAATGTGTTATCAATGTAGGTGGGGCAGCACTACAAGCAGGGACTTCTGTCCACTCGCTGTATGACACACTTTCTCTCCATTCTTAGGTGTCTCCTTCATGAGGAGACTGTCACTGTATGTCACACTTTCTCTCCATTCTTAGGTGTCTCCTTATGATATTTTCTCTGCCTTTAAAAGCCACCAAGCTGACAGCCTGTGGCCTATGGCTGAGGAAAACATAACTCTGTCTAGGGAAGAGAGATGGGAAAAAAATCACACCTTCTTCCTTTGCCCTTGGCAATATCACACTAGGGAGATGAGCATCCTCAGGATTGCAACAGAACTGTTCAAAACAAAGGTGTAATAAAGGCAGAAGTTCTGTGCCAAGGTGCCTTGTGGTGTTGCATCTGCTGGGTAGTTACTGCTCAATTTAAACAAACTTTGGGTGTTGAGAAATTTCTCCCCTTATCCAAGGTCATGCATAACTACATCTAAGGAAGCATTGTTCTGCAGGACTTGCAGTGGAGTAGTCTTGTAGAATCCCTGCCCAGGAAGGAAGAGCCCTAAGACATACTGTTTTGCCTCTCCATGTCTTGGGGTCCAGAGGCAGCAGCCCTGGCTTTGGCACAGAAAGAAGAATCAGCAGAGCCAGAACACAAGCAGCAACAGCAACGCTGTCAGCACATGCAGCCAACAGCAATTAAAGAGGTTCTTGCTGAACAGGTTTGGCTTGTTGGCACGATAAACTTCATGCCTAGAAGGTTCTATGGTCTAGGCTATGGAACCTGGGTGACAGTGCAGTCCCCCTGGGCAGGTATCTGCATCACCTCTATTAACTGTATTGCTGTAAAGGCAGCTTGCTCAGAGATTAATGCAAGGTGATACATGATAGCTGAGGAACCTGTTGAGCGCATGGTCTTTAATGATTGTTCCCCAGAAATGGGAATTCTTCTTGTAAGGTTAACATGGAAGGTCTTCTCTATATTAATTCTAGAAAGCACACTTTGCATTATTTCTTATCTACATCTTTCTGGCATGGAGCACACTCACACAATGCACCATGCACAGCTAATAAGGTTACAAAACTGATTTGAATCATGCTCCAGTTATTGCAGAATGTCCTACCTGTTTTGGGGAACTTCTAACAAATTAAGAGAGAGCAGTCAATTCCAAGTAATCACATCTGTCAAGGGTGTTGTGTCCAGAAGGAGTAAATATCACTAGAATAGCCAGGTGAGGTGCTTATTTGAAGTGTTTCCTTCAGGAAGTATGTGATTTCTACCCTCTGGTATTTAGTCGGTCTTTAACAGAGGATGGGAGTAATTGACAAGGTGCCTAGTTGAAATTTGTGTTAAAATTTCCTTTAAAAAGGAATATCAAATTAATTCCACCAAAAAGAAAATAAAAATACTTGAAGAAGTTAGAGCCTGCTGCAGCAATTATCTCCACCAGCAGCAAGAGGCAGAAATCTGTTTCCAACCTTGCTTCTGTGCCAAGGACTTGGAAGACAGCTATTAAACTAGTTTATTCAACCTTTATTTTTTCCACATTGACAATGAAATGTCTGACTGCCCTCTTTCATGCTTTTAGATCCCGATAATTTTATCTGCAGTGACATTTATAACAACATTTTAGGGATTATGGATTGGTCCTTAGCATTGAGATAATTGCAACAAAATATCTTTGCTTTTAATTTGTGTGTGATTGTAACTCTGCCCATCTAAATGGGTCAGGTTTTCAGCTCCCATTCAAAGGGGAGAGAGCACTTAAAACAATCACTTCACATTCAAGAAATAATGTCCTGACATCTGCTTTTTCCTAGATTTGGAAAGAGGCAGCTACATTTGTTGGAAAAGAACTACAGTAGGAAAAGAGGAAAAGAACTACAAAGAGGAAAAGCTCCTTAGAAAAGAAAACTGGAGGAGGGATAAAAAAAGTGAGGAACTTTAATTCACCACTTCAAATGGGAGTCTACTACATATGTGGAGCTTGCAAGAAAATAGGGAAGGGTGATATTGGTGATATTGTTTATGAATATTTAGTTGGTATATGGTCTCCTTGTGGGATGTATCAGAAGACTTCCTTTTGGTCCACAGGATTCTTGAAGGCTGGATCAGTTTCTGCTTGTTCTAGAGAATTTCCTGACCTAAAATAGGGGTAGGTTTGCTTTGTGTCTCACAAACAAGGTATTTTGTAAAAAGGATAAGCACTTTGGAAGAGTGGAATATAGGATATATATAAACATATATATATATATTCACACTTCAATTATATATATATATGAAGTATAATGTTTAGATTTTGTTTTGATTCTGCATGCACAGAGGTATAAAGAGGCAGACAGAAAAGATTCCAAACCTATCCCCTTTTAAAAGTCTTTTTAACTAGTTTTTGCAATTTAGTATACTGTAGCAGGTTTCAGATTTACATCTGTTCTCCACCTGAGTTATAGATTGATTTGTTTGGTTTTTTGTTTTTTGGTTTTTTTGTTTTGTTTTGTTTTTTTAATAGTGTTGTCTTAAAATCCAAAAAGTAGCAGTAGAAGCGCAAGGAGATCAAGAGAACAAGGTAAGGGATAAGTTCAGGGTTCACACCAATTCTTTGTCTGAGAATTTTGAAGGAGATAGAATAGAGAAATAAATTATGCTTTTACAACAAAATACAAATTCTCATAACTATGCTGAAGCATGTGATCTTGCCACTTTGAAATCCAGGAAATCACCCCAAGGAAATCTACAATGTCCATTCTTACATTCCTGCATGTAAACCATTAGAGCTTCTGTGGTTGCTAATGAAGTTCAGGATTCATTAGGGCTTCATGCCTGTGTATTCCATTAAACATGTTTTGGGAGACATTCTGCCACAGGACTGGTCTCCAGATTTTTTACACCTACTAATATTTTTAAGGATATTTTCACATCAATAGGCACATTAATCTTTTAAACTGTAAACCAAATATAATCTGAATAAAGAATGACTTGAATTGAGGAAGGGAGTTAGAAAATGTGGTAACTAAAATAGTCCTTTCCAGAGACTGGGGTCAAAGAGTGCTAAAAGGCTGTGTTTTTTCCTAAATGGGGAAGTAAGTATCCTTTTTCTTTCCCCAGTGTAAGCAGGCAAGAATTTCTTACTTTTTTGGGGATGCATTGATAATATCTGCTAAATAGGGGCAGAATGGCCCTGCATCTTTCATCAAGCAAATAGTCAGGGCACTGCGTCAGTAGCAACTTAGTAGCACTTCGAGATTTCTGGAAATTCCTTGGCTTTCATCCTATTGCCACTCCCTAGCAGGACTGTAATGAGACTTGGATGGAAAATTTTAAGAACTTTTGTATTTTGCTTGCATAGAGAAAGGACTGCTATAAATTGACTACTGTTACCTTGGATATTTTTAGAGATTAGCAGAATTGATTGATTGTAACTGGACTATAGTCTCTGAAAGTAATTGTCTCTTAACAAAAGTAATTGTCTTAGAAGAAAAAGATAAATACCTATAAACTTACACACACATATGTTATGCTTAACTTTAGATTACAGTTAACATAATGGTAAATAGTTAGCTTCAGTGGTATGGAGACTTCCAACACTAAAGTGGCTGATGGTTTGAAAAGAAATTGAGGTAGAAAGACAAAACAAAGGCCAATCACAGTCAGCACAATGCTGATAATAATTGTTTGTATTTAAGATTTGTGTATGCTGTCATGCAATTAAGCACACACAACTTAGCAGTGGCTTTCCACTGAGGCTGGAATGGGATTAAGAGTAGGCAGCACTTGGAGAGGCGTGTGCACCCTTGCATTTACTTTTCTGCAGATATATGGATATTTGCATTCTGCATGAGGTGATGTTTTGGATCGCTAGTTCTGTGTGTAAGAACCTCAAATAGCACCAAGTCCATTGTCTGCTATTCCAGACAATGGAATATTTTTTAGTATTACGAATGTGGACTAATCATGGGAAAATAGGTGAAGGAATGCCGTTGAGTAAATCCCCTGTTTTTCAAACAATATGCTTATCATAAAACTAGTTTGAAGGTTTATTGAGAGATTATATGAGCAAACCTAGCTTAAATTGGGATTCTGCCACATCCTTGGATCTTCTCCCACAAAAAGGTTAGTAACATCAGACTTGTTCCAAAAATAAGAATTGATAGAAATAGACTTGTTTGTTTGCCTTGGTCCTGCCAGGTGATGAACCCTCTGCTTTGCCACAATGAGAAGTTACACAGATATGTAACTTCAAATAATCCTTGTTGGCTCTGTTTTCTCCACCCTACATGACAGGGAATTTAACCATCATTGTGCAGTCCTTGGTTTGAATGAGGGTTTTGACTCAGAAGGTGCTGATAAAGATGATTATAAGAAATATCTGTTGGGAAAGAGTGACCTGGATAACCAGCTAAACAGGAGCCATGACACTGCTGTTCTCCACATCCTGGTTCTTCCTTAGGGCCTCCAGAGAGGCTGGGGATGATCTCCTCACAATGTCTGCTCATCAGCAGGGGCAGTTGGTGCTACTGTGGCTGAGAACAGGCTGCTGGCATATACACAACTACAATACACTGTACACTACTACTACCTGTACAGGCTGGGGCAGAGTGGCTGGAAAGCAGCCTGGTGGAAAACGACCCGGAGGTGCTGGGCAACAGCATCTGAACATGAGCCAATGTGTGCCCAGGTGGCCAAGAAGGCCAGTGGCATCCTGGCCTGTATGAGCAATAGTGTGGGCAGCAGGACCAGGGCAGTGATTGTCCCCCTGTACCCAGCACTGGTGAGGCCACACCTTGAGTCCTGTGTTCAGTTCTCGGCCCCTCAGATCAGGAGCGACTTTTTGGTTCTGGAGCATTTCCAGAGAAAGCCAACAAAGCTGGTGAAGGGTCTGGAGTGGGAATCTGATGAGGAGTGCCTGAGGGAGCTGAGGTTCTTTAGCCTGGAGCAAAGGAGGCTCCGGTGGGACCTTATCACTCCCTGCAATTACCTGAAAAGAGCAAGGCGGGGAGTTGGCCTCTTCTCCCAGGTAACAAATGTCAGGATGAGAGCACACAGCCTTCAGCTGTGCCAGGGGAGGTTCAGGCTGAAAATCAGGAGGAACTTTTTTATAGAAAGGGTTGTTAAGCATTGAATGCCCAGGAAGGGGATAGAGTCACCATCCCTGGCAGTGTTTAAAGAAAGATTGGATGTGACAGTAATATAGTCTAGTTGACATGGTGGTGTTTGGGCATAGGGTGGACTCAATGACCTCAGAGGTCTTTTCCAAGCTAAAAGATTCTGTGATTCTTTGACTATTAAGGTGAAGAAGATACCAACACTGAATAAAGTAGTCAAAAAGGCACATTGATCACGTAAGTTAAAACTTCTTGTAATAAACTAACATTGGTTTGTATCTCTCAAACAGTCTCTGTAAAAGACATTTAGGCTTGCTACATAGTGACAATAAGTTTTCCATGTTTTTCTCCCAAGCAGCTGGTTGGGCATGTAGGGATGTAGAGCCTGGCTGTTTTCCATGTGGTTTTTAGTTTTCCTTCTTTCTCCACCACCACACATCCAGAAAACAGTAATTTGAAATAGCAAGATTTCAGAAGGATTTTCTAGACCTCCTATCTTTTTCTGGAACAACCTCCCTGGTTAGAACAGTCCCTTACTTTTCAGGTCACCAATAGGAAAACAGTGAAACATCCCTTAGGAGCATTTCTCCAGTTACATTGTATATGAGCCATTCACCAAACTGGTTGTCTCATAAAGACAGCTTTTGAGCAATGCCTGTGAAAATCCATGTCATGAATAAGCACTTGCACAAGGAAGTTTTTTAGCAAGCAACATCTCAATAGGCATTTTTGAAATCACAGTAGTATCTGTGCAACCTCTAATAGCAGCAAATCAAGATGTGCAAGCACAAAAATTCTCCAGCTGCAGAAGACTATTCTCTTGCCAGTCTGCCTTGACAGTTCACTATTGGCTGAGGAACTGCAGCCAAGCCAGCACTTTCAGCACTTCAGCAGGTGATTCACCAGCAGCTGAGTCATCCCTGTCCAAAGCTAGCACATGCAAAACCCAGGGAGGGGTGGGAGGCTGGGGAAGGGAAGCACAACAAACCTTTCTCCACTAATTCATGCCATCTGGGAATGACAGCCTGTAGGCCTGCAGCTTTGTTTGCAAAACATTGTTTACAATTTTTATTATGAAGTCCATAGGGAAGGAGACTTAATTTTATTTAACAGTTCATCATCATTACACAAACTGTTGTTCTGGGTTCAGCTTCAGAAAACAGGAAGCAATACTCATGATTAGTTAGTCAGACTTTTTTTTTTTTGCAGGCTTTTGTTGTTAAACAATTAGATGAGAAAATTGGAATTGAACTCACTGACATGCAACTGGAGTCTTTTGGTGTTAGAGGTCTCTCTGGTGAGCCACAGGGGATGTGAGCTCTTGCAGTCTTGACTCATCACTTTGGTTGGTGATAACCCAGGCTTACATGGGAGGTCACTTGGCTTAAATGTCCGTAACTGAACAGAATGGCAGCAATCACAAATGGTTATCTGTGAGCAGATGCTGTTTCGTGCCCAAGGCTTACGTGTCCCAGTGCTTGCACAATCACTTTGTTTAAGCGTGAAATTTAAGACCGGTCACTACCCACACAGAAGCTCTTCCCTTTAAGTTGCTTTGTTAGCAAATGTGAGCAGTCCAGCGAAGGACCTAGCAAGGGTAAAAACTGGTGGAAGGTTGAAGATTAGCTGTCCCTAGGCAATGGGACAGGGTAAAAGGAGCAGGGTCTCTTCATTTGACAATGGTGAGCTGTTAGACAGCTCAGCCCTTCAATTTATCTCACCTTACAATGTTTTGTCTACTGATCATGGGCAGCACTTAAAAAAAACCCAAACAAACTAGTAATAATTAGTTGCTTTCCATGTTCTGGAATGAATAATTAAAACACCAAACCTTGCAACACAAAGGTACACAGTTGATTATTCATTAACACACAGGGCAGAAAAACCAAATTCACAGACTGTGCAATGCTTCAGAACACTTGGCTACAGTCAAAATAAGTCTCAATAATCACTTTGATCTTGGTTTCCACAGAACAGGAGCATCTACTGCACTTCCACTCTGACCACGCAGCCTGGCTTGAGAACAATTTCTGCCATCAAGGGTAGAGGTGAATAAAGTGAACGCACTTCTCAAAGTGTGTATTCTCAAAGGCAAACTTTGAGTTTACCTCAGGACAAGAAAACTGGACTAGAACTAGGCTCCAGCTGTCAAGAAAAGCTGTTTCTCTAAGGGAACATGAGTAGAGGCAATATATTCCCATATCTTCTTTTTTTTGCACCAGCTTCTCCAGATGGGAGGAGGGACTTGTATTTACCACATGGTGCAACTTCTTGAGGAACTTGGATGAAGCTGTAAGACCATAAGGAATGTGATATGAACAGTTAAAGGTCAGAATTTAAGATGTATCAAATGGTTGGGCATTTCCACACCACGAGTATAGCCTGAGACATACCTAAAGGGCCAACAGACATAGGGGAAGAAACACTGCCTAAAATCACAGATTTCCATTCTGGAAAAGCTTGTCTGAAACTCATAAGGTCTGGGCATGGGTCTATTATTACAAGAGTCCTGTGGGGATGCCACAGGTCTACAGCAAATATGGCACAGGCTGCACTGTGCCCCATCCATGTGCTCTAATAGAACATATCATCATCTGTGAACGAGGCTCCAGACTTGGCCAGTTGCTGAGTAGGAACTTTGATACTACAGGTGCATATGAACTTCTAAAAGTTACTCAAAAGAGTAATGTATCTATGACCTAGGTCTCCATTTTGTAAAAAATCCAGATTTTTTGCTGGCAATAAAATCCCTCTCCTAGAGGACTTTTAACATAAAAATATATTTCTTTTATTTCATATTGAAACAAGTGTGCAGATACTCTCAAATATTCTTTTTTCCATCCTCTCTCTGCTTGCTTGAATTATTGGCACAAATGATACTTAGCTTAACAATATTCAACTATTTAAAACATGTTTTAAAGATAGTAAAAACGACATTTGTTGATTTGTAGTTTTGAGAGCTAAAATGTGATGGCTTCACAAGAGGGCAAACATGCACATGATCACAAACATGCAGTGAACACTGATGTGTAAATGCCTACTTAGATTTAGGCTGGTTTCCTCTCATGTTTGGGGTTTAACTTTTTCTTTTGGTGAGGTTTTTTAAGTGATTTTTTAGCAGAATGAGGCCTAGAAGTTTGAACAATTAAACAAACTACCCATCGATAATAAGCTTAGAGATGGCCTATTTCAAAATGCCATTAGCTGCCATTATTTGCATTTTTTTTTGTTTTGTTTTTTTTCAGCCCAGCTGGTAGAATATGGTCTTTGTGAAGAATTTGGAAGTTCTTTTTCTGCTTGTAGTTAATTAAATCTTAGTTGTCCTCCATGGCAGGGCAAAATTCAAGGCAGATGCATAAGAAGCACCAAGCTACTGCCAAACACCTTTTTTTTTCTCTCAAGAATTAAGGATTTTTAGTACCTGAGGAAGAAAGGTACCAGTAATATGATCTGCATAAATACCACATTTCTTTACGAAATGTATAGGAGGAAAAATTTGTTTATATTACCCTTAATTGTAGTACAGGAACTCTTTATTATGTCCTGCTGTTTCTGGGTAGGTATCATTCTCCCAGTGTCAAACAGAACTTACTAGACTGCCAGAATGACAATTTCATACCTTACTATGAAGCCAGGTCCTTATCATGGCTTTTTTCAGGGTAAGGCATCCAAAAGCCCTGAGTTTCCCCACCCATGATACCACTTTCATTACTTCTACACTTACTACATTATCCAGCATATGCTGACTGTTTTGTTAGGTAGGGTTTCTTGTGACATTACATGAAATCATCTGGCAAACCAATATCAGATGTCACTACTTCAGCTGTTGGAATAGAGGGTTGAGGTGGGAAAGGCTATGACCTTCATTTTGTTTCTCTGAATAAGTCATTTTAAGGTCATTTGGATAAATATTGTGGGAGTCAACACTATCAATGAGCTACCTTACAGGCTACCTGTTAGGCAAAATCCAAAGCACATGATCCTTAATCCAAGATCCACTGTGAAGAAAAGCATATCCCAAATACCACACATATTCCAGTAGAGAAAAAGATACAGGGAGGCAACTTCTGATAAAAGGAAAATTTCTTTTTCCTGCAGTCATCTCTCTTTGGAGAAATCACACTCAATTATAAAACACGGCCAACTTCTGTCGTACTTGGAGATATAGAGAGATAACTTGTTGTCCAGAGATGTTGAAATCTGTATTGAATATGAACTTTTGAAAGAACTCTGCATATGCCAACACATTCACTACCCACAGAAGGGTTTATGCGTGCGAATGTAGCACAGTGAAGGATTCCCCTTGTTAGAAACCCCAGAAATAATGAGACTGGAAATAGAGTCCTAGGATGCCTTCTGGTGTTCTGACAATTTCCTACTTCAGCCTCTTTCTGGTGTTTATCACTGATGAAATGAAAAGCATTTCTGGGCTACCAAACCATTTCAGGCTACCAAACAGCTCAGCTTTCTTTGGTTTTCACATCAAGTGATTTTTTTGGGATGGGTTGTGTAGCAGTGGCAATCCCTTCCTTAAGGATCCAGAGGAGGATCACCTCTGCAGCAAGTACCACTGTGCTGCCAGCAGAGCTGCCCTCTTCCAGCAGGAAACCTCCCACCACCACTGTGCCTTCCCCTCACAAACACTGCCTGAACCACAGAACTTTGTAAGCACCAAATTATACTGCACTAACAAACAAAAATTTCTCAGCAAAGTACCTGATTTGGTTCCATCTAGTTGGATGAAAAGAGGTTTATTAAGTCAATTTCCTTACCTAGAGACTTGCTCAATATGTTCCTGCAATGCCACATGTCAAACATCCTTCTAAAGGCTTGTGCAAGAACATCTGTGAACTTCCTGTGTCAGACATCTCATAAACGGTATTAATCCCCTACTGAACAGCAAATGTTTTTTCTCTTGGGTTGGTGCAGATTCTAACAATGTGAAAGCTGAACTGGAAATAAATCACCAGGAAAAACTTGCCCAAATAATAATTTTTCACAAGTAAACAGCAATTCTAGACCCAAGAAAGGATGTGAACAAAACCAAATTAATAAATTAACATTTTAAGTTATCAAATTGCTCTGATTTTAGAAATAGTGTCAGTTTCTTGAGGCTTTACAGAGGCCAATTGGTAGCAATAATCAGCAACAAATGACCTCACCAGCACAATCAAAAATGACCAGCCTGCATTTCCAGACTTGTACAAAATTGGGCTGATCTGCACCCATTTGGGTCAGAGAACAAGATTTCCCTGACTCAAGGAGCAGCTGCTTGTTTGCTAACATCCAGCTTTATGGCAGCTTTTCTGGCAGGCTGATTTCCTGCAGCTGCCAAACTGGAAGAGAAAGAGATACTGATGCTTTCTACCAACTCCTGGCTGGAAATTTTTCTACACCACAGAAAACCAAAGCATTTTGTGAACCCTTCTTGTCTCACAGTGACTCTAAAAGAACTGAAGTATTATTTATTATTATAATTGATTCCCAAGGTTTTGAACATTAAAATTTAAAGGGCAGAAACCTGAAAACTGCTTTTGATGCAGATGCAAGCGAAGACCTACTTTGTAGAAAAAAAGTAGAAAACCACTTTGCAGTGGTTTTCTACTCCTCATACACGTGTGCTTGCAGCACCCAAATGCAGTGTGAGCACATTTATGACAAAATAGGTGGGCACACTGTAAAGACTATACAGACTGCCTAGCTGAAGGTGCTAGGAGACCATGGTTCCTTCTAGGTTCTATCTACTTCTAGCTGCTTGCCACTTCAAAAAGCACAGCAAAAAGAGCCCAGGACATTCCTGGAGTGTGGAGAAAACTTCCTAACACAGCTGATGAGGGACCCAACTAGGGAAGATATCCTTGTTGTTTGTGAACAGATAAGGACGGTTGGAAACCATCTGGGGCATGCAATCATGCAATAAGTTTTTGATTCTCAGAGAAGGGAGCAGGTGGAGGGATAGAAGGGAGATGTGTCCAGCAGAACTGCCACATTGGACACCCAGCATTGGGCTACTTAGGAGCCTGGTTGATAGGACTGCTTTGGAAGCAGTCCTGAAGAGCAAACAAGTCCAGGAAGGCTAGACATTCTTCAAGAAGGGTCTAGAGCACAAGTTTTATGAGAAGCAGCTGAGGGAACTGGGGTTGTTTAGCCTGGAGAAAAGGAGGCTCAATGGAGGACCTCATTGCTCTCCGCAACAGCCTGAAAGCAGCTTGTAATGAGGCGAGAGTAAGTCTCTTCTCCCAAGTAACACACAACAGGACAAGAGGAAAAGGCCTCATGTTTTGCCAGGGGAGCTTTAGATTGGAGACTAGGAAAATTTTCTTCACCAAAAGGATTGTCAACCATTAGAAGAGGCTGCCCAGGGAGTGGTGGAGTCACCATTCCTGGAGCTATTGGAAAGATGTGTAGACGTGGTGCTCAGGGACAGGGTTTGATGGTGGACTGGCTAATGCCAGGGTAACCATTGGACTCAATCTTACAGCTCTGAGTTTAAGAATCACAGCCCTTGTGTGCTCACAGCTTTCAATAGCTCAGCCCTTTTTCAAGCACAGAAAGCCTCTTCTGGCTTGTGAGAGCAGCTGTGACTCCAGTATTTGCTTCCTGTATTTAGCTGTTTACTCAGACACCTTACATTGTCCCTTCCAGCCCAGGGATACAAGGGTGGCTGCAGCTCCACAGAGAGGTACTCAGAGGTCCAGCTGGGCTGAAAAGCAATGGTCATCTCCTTTTCCCTTTGCTATTTGGCAGCTGGATACATGCCCCAGGGCAGGGGTCTGTATTAGCACTGATGCTGGGGAATCACACAGAGGCACCCGCTGGAGGGAGGAAGAAGGGACATGGAATGACAGTTGCTGAAGGAAATGACTGTAAAGATAGTCATTCAAGCAACACCTTGCAGAAAAATAAATTTCCTTCTGTTCACCTATACCCTAGCAGACTTCCCAGTCAATCCCCAAGGCTGATGAAATATTTTTTCCATAAATCCCAGCAGTGTTAAGGTAGGAACATGCAGTCCACCAGCACTGTCAGCACCAAAGTGCAAAGTAGAGCATGAAAAACCAGAGACTTCTGGGATCAAAGTTTGTGTCATACATAGACTTTTGATGTCTAAACACCACAACAGCCAACAGGTGTAGAACCCTCAAGACCTGTTCATTTTCCATCTGAGAATCAAAGGGCTTTTTCCAACATCTTTAACTGTCACCTTTAACTTAAGAACCACTTTAGTTTACCTGTCACATAGATAAATACTGAAACACTGCATTTCTTAGATTATCAGTAACATCCATTCAAATCCATTCAGCATTAGGAAAAACAGAGCCACAAAGTACTCAAAACTGATATTGTAGGATATGGTAAATTCACAGTGTACCCCCTACCTAAGGATTTCTCCTGTTAGCTTCATTCCATCCTCTTGTAACTTATAGATTGAAGCAAGCACTGTATATGACTGACATATTCCAATGCAGCAACTTCATTCAATTCCTCTATTTAATAAAAATAGGAGAAAATGCTACCCTACTTGTAATAAGCAACCACATTCACTGACCACTTCAACAGCTGCATGGAACTCCACAGACAAGGACTGCTCAGGGATCTACATTTGAGGGAAACAAAAGTTTGAGATCCACATGTGACACATGAACAAAATATTACTAGCAGGCTATTTCCATAAAACCACTGCAGAATCTTTTTTTGCCACAACAATTGCAATCTTTTATCATCAATTAAGAATTTTTAGATTCTTCAAAGTCAGGCTTGAGCTGATGGCCCCTATTTCAGTGTAAATTTGTCTTAGAGCTGTGAATTGCTTTTAGAAATGAGGTATTGCCTGAATATACTATCTTGAGCATA
Source organism: Leptocoma aspasia (assembly GCA_013399835.1). Lineage (NCBI taxonomy): Eukaryota > Metazoa > Chordata > Aves > Passeriformes > Nectariniidae > Leptocoma > Leptocoma aspasia. Next base: position 89,798 of record VXAX01004442.1, on the reverse strand, counting down.
ATCTTTTTTGTCATTACACATCACCTTGTTACAATTGTTTTCCATTTGGACAGACACTAGCTCAATTTTGTTCTATGCAGAATTCTGTTGTGTTCTGCCAGAGTCACTTGATATCAGGAAGTGTTTGCAGTGCGTAGCAGTTTATTGAAGTAAAATAGGTAAAGACATGGCTCAAGGGTAGTGGGACTTTTAAGAGCAAGTAATGATTGAAGATTTTCAGAACCATTCCTCCAAAAGACGATTTTGAGATAAGAGTCATCAAGGTAGAAACCTAAAGAATAGAGAAAAATTACTTATTCACAATCTGGTGGTTTGGGTTACTACATATGGCATCATATACATCATAAAACAAGTTTAAGTGATTCACTGCATTTAGTTAATATGAATGCAGTGCTTCCCTTTTCTTCTTCATATCCAATAGGCTGCAATAAAATCTAAAATATTCTGAAGTAGTCTGCTTGTTTTACTATTTACTGCTTTAATACTTACAGAACTATTTCTTCCAGTTGCCTCAGATTCTTCCCAGAAAACAAAAGCCTGCAACAGTGTATTGTTTTTCCACACAGTAATTACTTCTTTCATGGCTATTTTGGAAGACCAAATTTAAAGATGTAGATACCTTTAACATGAGTTAAGGGCTGTCTCCAAATGTATTAGAGCAGCATAATATTTTGTACTCTAAATTCATCGTAACTGTTCTGCAAAAGTTTTACCAAAAGCTCATCTATGCACATGTTCTTGATCACTTGAGTGCAAAAGTTTCATTACAAGACCATGAAAGAGACTCAGAGCAGCAGCAGATGCTACTCCCTGCCTTTCAAAAGCTTCAGCTAAATCCAAAGAAATTTTCAGGACTCTACAGCTAGCCAGCTTGGACACAATGATCCTTGTGGGTCCCTTCCAAATCAGTATACTCTGCAATTCTGTGAACTTCCTTTGAACATCTTCAAGAGCAAAGACTCATCCCAATTGTGGCAGCAGAAAACTCTGAGCCCGACAAGGCCTTGCACTGTAGGGTAACAGAAAAAATGAGATGGCAAAAACATACAGATGGGAATCAGGATATTCACCCAGACCTGGGAGAAAGACTACAGCTGTTGCTCAGTGCCCAATTGTGATCAAATAACCACACTGAAAAACACCTATCAAGGACCATATTCCAAGGCTTCTCAGGCTACACAGAAATCTCCTATTTCCTAGCAATGATTTAGACTCCTGTCCTCCTTTTCTGTTTACAATGGAGAGACAGGACCAATCTCTCCTTTCTATTGGATGAGTTCTGCTACCTCTGTGGGAAGAGACCAAAAAAGCTTGAAAGAGCCAGTAGTGGGTGGAGTGCTCTGTTTTCAGTCTGTTGTACAACAGCACCATCCAGCTGTCAAACAAAAAAATTATCAACCATTAATGCCACTATCCAGATTTGGTCCTTGTACCTTGTATCACAAGCAAAATGAGTAATTACACATATTAAAAAAGAAAAACCAAAACCAAAACCCAACCCACAGGTCCCTTCCCTGTTTCTTAATTAACTATATTGATCCACTGTGTTATGCTTTCTGGGTTAACATACCAGAGTGTGCTTTACGGAAATTAAGAATGCAGCCCAGTTTTTTTTTTTTTTTTTTTGTCCAAGAAGAGTGGCAGACTGCAGCTTACCTCTGTTTCAGTGAAGTGTGGAATGTAAGCTCTCAGGTATGAGGAAAAGACCATTATCTTTGGCTCACAACCAAAGGTAGTTAATCACACTACAAAAATTAATGGAAAAATCTCAACTCGTAAGAGCCTATGTTTAAGCTATCACACTTTGCCACTCGAGCTTCAGAAGTGAAAGCAAGAACAGCAACCTCAAGTGAGGGATAAGAATAATAAAAACTTACACTCCAGTAAGTAAGAGATCACTCTTGAGAGACATTACGACATGAGGAAGAAAACTCCTTGCTCCCCCAAGATTTTTCATAAGCTTGTGTTATTTAACAGTAAGGAATATGCAATGGAAATAAATGGCATTCCTTACAACAGATGATTACCTGAATTAAATCTACAAGGTCACTGCTTAAACTGCCCTCAATGAGTTCTACACTGAGCTCATTTTTGTTTTAACATCTACAGGGAGCTTACCATCTGCATCCACTGATGATCAGAAGTCTACTGTTAGACTATTGTTCCTGCATTACATGTGCCTTACCCCATCCTCTGATCCCACATTCTTGCATTGACACCTGAAAGCAGTAATGCATCTCCTTTTCTGATTTTTTGAAGACCAGTATTAGTTCTTTACTGACACTTTACAAAACAGGGTACCTATCAATGCCAAAAGATAGGCCAGTCATCCTTTAAAAGAAAACAACGTTACTGGAAGCTTCCCAAGTAAATATTGTCAGGAAAAAAAAAAACTTGTAAGTGCAACAGTAAACCTAAGAAAAAGCATTTCTACATGCAAAGAAAACCTGAAAGGAAATCCTAGGATAAATGAGATAACTTTAAGGAACTTGAGCTTATGTAAAGAATCAGCATAACCACATAAAGAATGAGATGATGTTTTTCTTGCATATATTTAAAATATACTGTAGATTTTAACATAAGCCCAGAATTTAAGAGCACAGCAACAGAAAAACAGCAAGCACTAGAATAGTAGCTAAAGCCATAGGAGCAAAGAACACGTCCAAAGATACAGCAGAGGTGGCAAATGACAAAGCTGTGCCAAGTAGGAGAGAAGGTGCCCTTAGACAAGCAGGGCAGCAAAGCCAGAAGAGTCTGAAGAGACACAGCCCTAAGGAAGAGGACAATAGCTCCCCAAAATCTGCAGATGAACAAGAAGATCAAAGAGAGGCATGGTTAATGAGGAAGTATTATGGCTAAGTTTAATGAAAGCAAGAAGTTCTCTCACTATAAAAGAGAGCAGAGAACACATGACCTTCAAAAGGAGCTGTATTAGAAAGTCATTCCAAGACTACATCATTAGATCAGAGACAGAACAAAGGTACTAAAAAAACTGCAATGAGAAGAGATCAAAACGTTAAAATCAATCAAAAAAGAACTGATGCCAAATGGGCAAAAAAAAAGAGGAAAAGACTGGTATGCAGGAGGGTATTAAAAGGTAGCAAGGATGTGGCAGAAAAGAGCAAGCCCTTGAATCTAGAATAATAGTATATTCAGCTCCACACACAGGAACAAAAAAAACCCAACAAAAACCAACCAAAGACAACAACAAAAACAACCCCCAAAAAAACAACTATAAAAAAGAGGAAAATGTCAAAGTTTGCACTTTAGGTGAAGAGAAAGTAATTTGAAATAAAGAATCTTATGGTCTTGATGGAAGAATGTACATTTTCCTTGCCAGGAACTGACAAGAGAACTTGTGACACGCTTTGCTTGGAGAATTGCATACTGAAAAGGCATAGAGTTACAAACTCATTCCAACAGAGAGGGGAGGATCAATCAATTTCAAAACTCAGATGTAGATGGAGAGCAGAAAGGAAGAGCAAAAGCAGATTTTGTGGAGTTACTAGTCAGATCAAACAACAAGGAAACAGCAAAAAAATCACAGCAAGCATAGAAATAGGCCTACAAACCTAGAAAGAAAGAAACAAACCAAGCCAGACAGGAGAAACAGAAAGCCATGAAGTCTTTCCAAAACAGTCTAAATAGAGAGAGAACACTTTTACACCATCCTTCATGAGGTCAGCCAGAGTTCTGCCAAGCTGATCCCAGTAAGAACTAAAGGATTTCACATGGAACCTGAGCTCATGACAGTAGCTCTTCTGTTTTATCACAGGATACAAGCTTTTAAGCCAGGACACCAGAAGTTAAAAGGTAAAAACCACTGTTCCCACTAGACAGCAACCTGTTCACATTTATTAGTTATTCAATTTAGCTGAAGAATCAACCTTATTTAAGATTAGGGTACCTGTTTAAACTGAGCTTTGTAATCTTGTATGAGTAAGCATTTCCAAAGCCCAGGTTTCAGCTGTCCAGAGTCTTAGATAGATGTACTATAGTTAAACCTGCCATGTCACTCAGAGGATCTGTTTACATGTCTGCAAGTCCCCCCTGCCTGCCAAAGTATCTATTTACTATCCACAGAAATTACTATTCAGCTCAGACCTGAGGAGTTCAGTTTTATCTTCACCAGTCTCTCTAACCTTCTAACTAGCAAAGCTTGCAGATCTCATTTACTGCAAGCTTCTGCTGTCACTGACAAGTGCAGTGGCAGACTCAATGACAAGCTTGTTGGATTTAGGATTTTAGTTCATGAACAGTCTTATTTAAACTGGGGACACAGAATCCAACATGTGAAAATAGTGATAAAATCACACATGGTAAATCCATACTACCGAGCAGAACAGCTGAGTGCAAGAAACAAGCTGCATGTACCAGCTTCTCAACCTGCTCCAGTCTTAGAACCACGATGGAATGCTCACCAGCCCCATCTTTTCAAACAGACTTTCTGCAATTCCTATTAATTTCATATCTAGCATTTCACAGCAAGGTAGTTTCTACTTCCAAGAGTTTCTACGCAAGTTGCATTGATACCCATATCTTCCAATAAAAAGAGGCCAGGTTCCTATGACAGGAAGTATGAACAAACCCAAGAAGTTCTATCTTAGAAAGCTCACACATTTCAAAATTTAAGATGTTTAATCCAACATATGGCAACTGTAAAATCCAGTTCATAAAATGGTAACTTGCTGCTGCTAAGTCTTCATCTGTACTGTGACAACAGTCAGTCAATTCATGTTTCTAGTCAGTAGGGCGTCCCCATTGATTCCAAGATTTTCCTTCTTTCTTCTGCTGAGGGCATCTCTGGTTTCACACCATCTCTCTTCCTTTGCATCATAATTCCATGCTGAAAATAGAACAAAGTGACCATGAGAACAGATTTCCCAGAATCCCTGCTCCTGAGCTCTGAATGAACAAGATTCTTTAATAGAAAAACACTTAATATATCAAGAGCCAGGTACTCTAAGCCTGATTAGCTGATAACTAAATGTAGTAGTTAGCTCAAGATACATGATAGTTTACCTTGCTGCTTCAGAATACAGTGCAATCAGTATTCCCATTACTCTATGCCAGACTAATGCACAGTCGTCCGTAAATAGGTTTTTTCTGTAATTTGCTCAAATATTTAAAGGCTAAGCTAAAACCTCTTTACTACAATGGTATAAGGAAAGGAAACAGCAGAAAACAGTTTAACTGCACATAGTTCCTCATGATACTTCTCTACCACCAAATAAGCTTTATATTAGGTTAAAGTAAACATGATCCAAGCCAGTGGGAAACCAGATAACCTTACCTTGCCTCAGAACATTTTCAGTGCATCCGTTTAAAAGAGAATTTATTACTAGAAATATGTGACTCAAGTTCAGAGGAAAACATCAGGTACTGCAGGAACACTGATTCACTATTTAGGAGAGCAAGCCCAGAACAATCAAGTGAAGTACTTTGATGTGCATGTGCTTAAGTCTTCCAGCCATGCATACTGATACTACCTGGGCTGGTATGTTACCATAAAAACATCATTACCCAAGTTTGAAGGGTTCAGAAAGCAGCATGTCAGAAGTAATGTACATAAAGCAAAGCAGGGAGTAAAATTTAGAAAGTTTACTGTGCTTACCCAGAATTTTCTGCAGTTTTTGTACTTCAAAAAATAATCAGTACACATATCCTTGTTATAGTTGTTGTCATCCATGCATTTTGTAGTGGCATCTGTTTCCTTTAATAGGGGAAAATATACTTCAGACTGAGGGAAGTTACTGTACTCAGTGTTTATAAATATTTTAACAAGTCCCAGAATATCTATGAAGATAGGAGTGAGCTCTTCAGATGAAAGAACACTATTAAAGAGAGCAAAGGAACACCTATTACAAAGGATCATCAGTACTTCCAAGCAGTGATTTCATTTGGAGATAAGAGAGAATAGTACTCCTCAGACAGTAAGTACAGAGTTCACAGAGTATTTGTTTACAATGATGCCTGGTATAAGTCACAAAAGACTTTTAAAAAACAGCCAAGCTTGTCTAACCAGGATTTCAGGCTCTGGTTCTAGGGACAGAAAATTTAGGAGATTGCTATCAGTTGTATTACTTCTATTTATGGGGAATTACTTGTTATTTCATGCTTACTATAATGGATGACTTTCAGCCCTTCCCATTTTCAGACTCTTAAGAAACTTTTAATGCAAGTGCTATAATGCCAGTGTGCTATCCACAAAACAGTCCTCTAGAAAGTGCATTATTTAACATTGACATGTACAGACAGAAATCTCAATTTGATCATCTTACCGCTAGACATGGATTTATATCGTGATCTCTAAGCTTTTTTGCATGCCTGGGCATTCTAGATAGACACTCGTACCTTGGCTAGAAAGGGAAAACAAACAGGTTAAGTATCTACTTTTAGCAGTAACTCAGGATTAAGTCTGAAGCTCAGGATGTAATAAAGGCCTTCTAGTAACACACAGTTTGGTTATCTTAAAAAAAAAAAAACAAACAAAACCCAAACTTCTTTTGCAAAGTGTTATTTCAAAAGCAGTAACAGCAAGACAACACTGGCAAGTTTAGCCCACTGCCAAGACTGCTCACTCCCTGATAAACTCCTGCAGAGAATGGAGGCACTGCAGCAGCTCTCAAACCAGCCTGTGTATCATGGAGGAAGTGACCACGTGTAGGAGAAACAGCTCCATAGAAGCTGTTCACAGCCAATGCACTGTAGACACTTCAATTAATAGTGTGTGGGAGGAATGTACAAGTAAACTTTTCCAGATTTGTTCCTACTCCTTAGCTGGATCACATCTGCGTCTTCACTGAACTTTCCCAGGTATGACAAGTGCACAACTATCTCCTGTGTTGCTACAGCAAATATTTAATAGAAAAAGAACTGGTTTCACCGCAAGGTGGGACCAGACCCACTTACACTGTGTATGACAGCTTGAACCGTATTTTCACCATTTAGTAGTTTGACACTGATTCTGTAAGCTTGAGAGACACAGAGTCCAGTGCCAAGACTCTACACTGATCCAAGATGATGACATCAAGATGAACAGCAGACCCTCTTTCCCTTTACAGCTTCCTTTACATTGCCTTTGGCACACATATGGCGATAGAGGTATGTGTTCCAAACAAATACTAAATCTAACAAAAAATAAATTAATGTTGACCAGATGACTGCTTGAATCAACGCAATCAGAAACAGGACAGAGGGAGCAAATTAACGTACTGCTAATGAAGGACACAACTTAATCTTGTTGTATTTTACTTTACTGAAAAAAATCGATGCTAATAGTTGACTAAGACCTGTTTCTGTGCAGATTAGGGAATGATCAGTGCAAGTCTGCAGTAAAAAGCCTGTTTTGTTTGATACCAGATTAAAAAAAAAATAAAATACTGCTCTTTGTAGCTCATAGAACACCATGTTTTAGATGGGGCTTCTTCTTCGGGTAAGAGCAAACTATTCCCAGCAAACAAGCCTTAGGTTTTACCTACAAGCTCTGCATGTATACTTTCCTGGTACTTGAAGTACTCTTTGCTTTCCATGTGATCGTCTTTTGCAAATGGGCCTTTTAATTAACAGCATCGGGAAATGCTTTCGCTTTCCTTTGAGAACTACCCAGTGATTAAGTTAATTTCACAAGCCAGGCAAATGTTCTCTTTTTTGGTGTAAGTGCATTTTTGATCGGGCACTTCCAACTCAAATGGAAACACAAGCAGGTATATTAGCATCATCACAGACTTCAAGAAAGGAGGAGGGAACTGAGAAGTAGGAAGCAAAAGCAGCATACCACAGCATACCAGCCTCACCTAACTCACCACAACAGATACAAGATCTTTAGATGTTTGCATGTGTCTGTGTTATAACTCTACATTTCACTGATATTACTGCCTAAGGAGACATGCCTCAAGGCGTACAGTGTTAGTCTGACTTCAGACTTACTCTGAAAGAATACTTGTGAGTCATAGGATGTGCCGTCATAATCAGTGCTCCTAGTACCAACTGCACTTGACACTTTCAGTTTGATTACACTACCAGAGTCTGCAACTGTGCCCGGTCTAAGGAACAACGCGCACAAGCCATTAAACACCTACTTAACGAATAAGCAGTTCAGCTTCTAATGAAGATGCACAGCTCAGAGCAGGCAAATGCTTAAACATTCTTCGCGCTACCCAAAAGGTCTGATAGCTCCTGCGCGTGTTGCTCTCTCCCCCTCTCCGAAGTACTTCAGACTTGAAACATTATCAGCTGGAAGGGCAGGCGGGTCACACCGAAATGCCGCTGTGCGACTGAATGAGCAGCTGGGCAGGAAGCGAGCTTCCCCCTCCTCCCAGGTTTTGCACATGTACGGGCTTCCCTTCTTGCCTTCAGATTACAGGTCAGAGCCCAACCACCACCGAAGGCTTGTCTATTCCACAGTTCTTAATTACGCTTTAACACATTAACAGTTGTAAACTGTACCACAGAGAACCAGGGCTGGCACTCTTTAACCCTAGGGCTTTTTCAGTTCATAAACCATCAGGGCACTTTGCTACAGGCTCCCGCCCACTGAAAAGCGTTTGGTCTGCTTTCAATGCACACATATAGATTCCAATTCGCTAATTATGCTGCAATATAGACCAGCTCATTAAAACTTTGGACCCTGGAGCCAAGGCCGTACTAAAAATCCTATGGCGTTTCGGGCTGTTACGGCGGCGGAGGCAGGAGGAGGCAGCCGGCGGCCCCCGACGCTCAGCACCGCGGAGCTGCCGCCTTGCCCATCTCAGCTTCCCGGGGAGGGCCGGGGGCCGTCCAGGTGCGGAGGGTAGGCCGGCGCCCCCCGCCCGGTCTCTGCCTTCCGCCGGCGGCGGAGCGGCCGGAGGCGCCCGGTGACCCCTTCCCCCGCCCCGGGCCGTTCCCCGCGGCCGCTCCCGCCGCCTCCCTTCGGCACCACCTGCCGCCAGGGAGCGGTGCCCGGGCCGCGCCGCCGCCGGGCCCGAGCGGGGCTGCCCCGGCCCGCGGGCGGCGAAGGTCGAGCG